>JASAOG010000121.1:1625000-2156986 GCA_030265305.1 Biomphalaria pfeifferi | reverse complement strand
CACCCGATACCCTCGTTTACGGTGGGCCACAGAAACAGATGGCTATTACATCATCTGCCCTCTAGACTACATGGTCTGAAAGGTGAACTATATATGATGATAGTGAAAAATGATAAAAATGCATTCTGTCAATCTTTCAGTTAGAAAACATTCGATACCGTTTTGAATTTATCAATTAACGGATACGAATCTATCCATTTAGTATTACGGAGATAGAAGTAGTCACTAGAACTTTAAAATTAGTACATATTCTTATAAGTAAAAGTTTAGTCAAAGATTGCGCAAATTCAGTTTAAAGTATACTGTTTAGTAACAGTAGTAGCTCTAAGATATGAGCTATGTATTCAACTGAATTAATAAGAGATAGTTGCATTAACAATGGCTAAATGCTGATTAAAACAACAGTTTCTACACGAGAAGATAAATTTGATTCATTTTTAACAACCGTCTAAGTTCCTCGCTACTGATGTGATGACGCAAAAGCTATAAAATTTCTTTTCTCCCATAACTTGATTACATCATGCTAGCACTTAGGGTTCAAGATGTTCACCGTGAAAAGTTTCTTCCTTTTCTCTTTCCGTGACCTAATTTACAACACTGGTTCAAAAGCTTATAATAGTAGCCTTTTCTTGGAAAGTGGAGGATGCGCGTTCCTTTATCTCGCCATTCCCAAAGGGTTTGGTGGTAGAGTCCAAGAGTTTTGGTGGTTAAGTCTAAGAGTTTTGGTGGTAGAGTCCAAGAGTTTGGAGGTCCAAATGTTGGTGTACGGCATGGGAACTCGAAGCCGGGACCATCGCGACGAGCCATCCACTTGAACTTAAGTAACGTCCCTAAAATCTTTTTTAAAAAAAGCGCCGATGTGTAATATACATTTCATCCATAATCGTACTTTGTTATTCTGTGGAAATAACTGCATATTCAAATATTACATACTGAAGTTCAACAATCTTTAAGTAATTCTGCATTTCTCAAACTGTGGAACGTTTCCCCACCCTCGGGATTTACACAGTAGTAATGATGAAGTTTTTACTAATTAATACTTTTTTAAATAGCTTTTTTGTATAGCGCAACTCATGCGTATAGCTCGCTCATAGCGCTATGGTCCAATTTCTTTTTTGGACCTGTGTATTTGTGTGGGGAGAGGGTATCTGGGAGAAGGATTCCATGCTGGCGTTATAAGCTTAAAAACGCAGTTCAGCTCAAGTCCTATTGATAGCTAGCCAAGAGGTTTGTGTCACTCATCCACACATCCCAATAAACCACTTAAATATATATTTGTAACAACATATTTTTGTACAAGATAAACATTAAAATTAAGCTACACCCATATCAAAATCTCCTTTGCACCCTTATATCAGCGCGTCAACCACTCTCCATCCCTCTTAAACATATACTTAGTGGAAGCAGACCCCACAGTTTGAGAAATGCTTACACTGTTTCACTACTTGTTATGTCTGTGTGAATGTTTATGTGGTAATGTCTCTACGTTAATATATGTTTGACTTGGTGGTCTATACATGGAGTTCAGTTGAATCAAATGTGATAAATATTATATTTTCTATGGCGGTTCTGGCTTTTACAACAAAAAGTCCCCTTTCAACGATGCGTGCGTGCGTGCGTGCACCCGGAAACACTTTTCTGGAAGTCATGGATGTGTCCTCAGCCGGGCATACAGTCTCCCAGAATGTAATAGTAGCAACCAAATTATGAGCTGTCACTGTCAGAAAGGACAGAATTTTTTTTTTACAATTATCAATCTCTATCTCTCTATGGTTTTTTAGTGCTTTGCTTTTATTTTTGCCAATATTTCTATTAATATAACTTATCAGTTCTTCCAACCATGGGAATTTTCTCCTCTATTATATGTTTTCCGTGTAACATCTCTTTTCTTATTTCATTATGCGCTCTGGACTATAGTCTCGATGGTCTTGGGTTTTAACCCTGCCGGTCACTATAACCCGCTGTCCTGATGGAGCTTCGGGCAATGATATAATAATCCTCAATTTTGAAGGAACATCCGAAGCTTATACAACAAATAACATTGATCAAAGTAATTCGTTCAATATTAATGATATCTTTTTTTTTAACCTTTTAATGCTGTTCATCAAAACTATAGCCTTGGGCAACTTTAATGCTCAATGCACTTTGCTGTAGTCACTTTTGTGGACGTTGGTGGGGGCAGGAGAGGAGGTATCTGGGCAAATGCTTCTTTCTTGCACTCAGAAATATAATTCTAATCTCAATTTAAAATTCTTTTAGTCTACACCAAGTTTCAAATTCGAGACACCTTGATAGATAACCAAAACATTATTTTTGCGGGGTGGGGAGTAAGGGGGGGGCACTCGGCCACACATTCCCGACAAATTTTCACCAATTACTAACGTTATGTGACTATGACTTACTCTAAAGGAAAATGTCAATGCTCTATCTCAATCTCGTTAGCTCAATGGGTAAAATGGACTAACACTTTGCCTCCATCAACCTGCACATAATTGTCACTAAACATCTCGACGGGAGTTTAACATTTCTGGGAAACTAAAACAGGAGAACAAGAAAGTAAGTTTCAATGCGATGCTGTGGATGACCTAATGACCCGCTTGTTCCTCATGCTTCCGTTAGAACACAAAAGACATATTTGACCTTCACCCCCCCCCCTTTTTATTAAGTGGCTCTCAACAGGGCCCACCAGATCTCCCCTTCAACTGCGACCACCTCATCGTTAAACAATAGGGAAAGCGGTTCCATATTTGTTAGGCATCATCCATTTATGACGCCCTCACCACACACACACACCAACAGTAGCATGGAGTGTCGTGAATGTCTCTCTTTTATAGCACTTCCGCTGTAGATCATGAGGGCCAATATTGTATTTCCTGACTTTTGCAGACGACCAAACATCAGTTAAACAGATTTTTAGAAAATTGAAATACTACCTTTGAAATTAATACTCCAATCAGATAACGTGCCTGTTGACCTATTTATTGTGAGTAGCCAATCTGGTAACGGTATTCAAAATCAAGTCTTCCATTTCAAAAGTATAAATATTATTACCCTATTTTCCTAATGCAAATCTATTTTTAGTGTGTACATCAATGCTGAAAGGACGTCAAAAGTGGATGATCCTCAAGAGAGCCTAAACTAAAATTGAAACATAAGTAAAAAAGAGAGACTATCACATTAATAATATAATGATATGCATGGAAAAGAACAGAAGGGATTGAAATAATAGGCAGCAGGTAATTGGTTCAAATAGATAAGAGATTGACATAGTCGTCATTTAGTTTTGAGTGTCGTCTAGAAGAAGTAACCCAAATCTCTTTTTTTTTGGGGGGGGGGGGGGGGGGGGGTAGGATGAAGTATTTTTTTGTTTGTTTGTCCGTTGTTGTGTGTTTGTTTGTGTGTGTGTGCGCGCGCGCGTTTATTCTTGTCTCAATATCTCAATATTGTATTTCTCTTCTACAATTTAATATGAAATCGGGAGAGTAGTGTTGACATATAATACCTATAAGACATCGAATAAAGAAACAACAGTAATAATGGTACTATTTGTACCTTCAGTTGAGTTTGTATCCAATGTATGTATGTTTGCATGTATGTGTGCGTGTGTGGAGTGCGTGCGCGCCTGAGTGAGTACATGTGTCCGTGTGTGTTGTCGAGGTGATGCCATTCTAGTTATTTTTCTTAGATACGGTAAAGCGCTTGGCTTTCAAACCAGGTTTCCAGGGCTCAAATCCTGGTGAAAACTGGGATTTTAATTTCGGGATATTTAGGCGACTCTGAGTCTACCCAGCTTTAATGGGTACCTGAAGAGAAAGGCAGTTGGTCATTGTGCTGGCGACATGACACCCTCGTTAACCGTTGACCACAGAAACAGATGACCTTTACATCATTTGCCGTACAGATCACAAAGTATGAAAGGGAACTAACTTTAGATACAAAGACTTTTAAGAAAACAAGAAAAAAATCAAACTAACGACTTCCAACTTTCCATTATATACACACAGAATCAAGCTATAACAGACAGTCAGAATGGCTGAGATTTTTTTACCTCTGTAGCCATCGACTTTATATCCACTGATTTTATTCTTCCGTTACAGTTAAAAAAAAAAAAAGAAAACAGTACATACTCTCTAGTGTCCACTGGCTAGTAACCATTCAGCCATTTATAAACATACTTAATAAGTTCACTTGACCTTAACCCCCCCGCCCCCGGCTTTCCTGGTATGACAACACTAAGGGTCAATCTAAGTTAGTACACTGGTCAGTCAAACATGCGCAATAATGATCACAAACACACAATTACTTACACTCACACTAGATAATAATAATGATTTTTAAAAAGGCCCTTGGCGGCCACTACAGTGGAGGTCTAGCTATGGCTTCTGTTTTTCTGAGGTTTTTTTTTTTCTTTCCATTAGGCCTCGTGCACTTATCTCTTGGTGACCTAGTTCAATACAAAAACAAAACAAGTTTCCACGTGAAGTCTTGTCCACCCCAAGCAGAACTACTTTGTAAGGGTGTAGACTATAGACACGTGAAGTCTTATCCATTCCAAGCAGTGCCGCCCGTAAGGGTGTAGACACGTGAAGTCTTATCCATTCCAAGCAGTGCCGCCCCGTAAGGGTGTAGACACGTGAAGTCTTATCCATTTCAAGCAGTGCCGCCCCGTAAGGGTATAGGCACGTGAAGTCTTGACCACTTCAAGCAGTACCACCCCGTAAGGGTGTAGACACGTGAAGTCTTATCCATTCCAAGCAGTGCCGCCCCGTAAGGGTGTAGACACATGAAGTCTTATCCATTCCAAGCAGTGCCGCCCCGTAAGGGTGTAGACACGTGAAGTCTTATCCATTCTCAGCAGTGCCGCCCCGTCAGGGTATAGACACGTGAAGTCTTGACCACTTCAAGCAGTACCACCCCGTAAGGGTGTAGACACGTGAAGTCTTATCCATTCCAAGCAGTACCACCCCGTAAGGGTGTAGACACGTGAAGTCTTATCCATTCCAAGCAGTGCCGCCCCGTAAGGGTGTAGACACGTGAAGTCTTATCCATTCTCAGCAGTGCCGCCCCGTCAGGGTATAGACACGTGAAGTCTTGACCACTTCAAGCAGTACCACCCCGTAAGGGTGTAGACACGTGAAGTCTAATCCATTCCAAGCCGTACCACCCCGTAAGGGTATAGACACGTGAAGACTTGACCACTTTAAGCAGTACCACTTCGTAAGGGTATAGACACGTGAAGTCTTGTCCACTCCAAGCAGTGCCGCCCCTAAGGGTGAAGACAACACCATTGGTAATTTGAGATCTATGACAATTAACAAGTATTCGCATCGATTTTAAAAATGTACAAATTTGCACAAATTGATTTTTCGACTTTAGGGAAAAAAAACTTTAACGAATGCAAGTGGAATTCGAAGGTCAAAGTTCAGGTTTATTCAATTTAGTGGAGATAACAGGGGTGGGTGTGAAATATTTGTAATCTAGTCTCATTGATGTAAGGAAACTTCTGCGAGTATTGAATTAGATATTTTCACTTTAAATACACGAAGAGAGAGAGAGAGAGAGAGAAAGAGGAAAAAAAAAAAGAGATAGAGAGACTTGCATACTAAAAAAATTGTGCCCCCTACTCTAAAAGTTCTGGATCCGACTCTGATATATAGACGTAGTGTAACCGAGTCAAAATTTTTTAGGTGATTGACTTCTTAAGACTAGTGCTATGTATTCCAGGCTTGTTTCCACTGCATCGTGATTCGCTGATCAGGCAGCGAAAATTCTGCACGTGGCAGCGTCCTTGGCTTTTGTGACCTTTCTTTTTTTTTTTTTTATTAACATCATGTTCATAAAAAACAACAACTCAAAAGCCCATTTTCTTTCAACCCATATCGTGTGTTATCCAGACCGGTTCTTCATCTTCCAAGGTGTTTCTATCCGACGTAGGGTGAAGGCTCTTACATCGTGATTGGAATGCTGTTTAATGCGTAAATACACACACACATAGAGATGATCTCTTTTGATATTAATGCGGAAACTGTCTTTTATCAGACGTTCGTTTACAGGTTTCGATGAAAATGTCAACGCTTTTAGAGGACCTCTGGTAAGGAAAGGTCGGCGAGCTCTTGAGTGCAGAGGCGTTCCTGTAACTGTTGAAGTGAGAGGGGATGATATGTCATGAAGATGTGCCGTGATAACATTTTGATGGTAGATGTTAGCTTTTTGATGAAATCTTCATTGCTGGATTAATCTTTATTGAAGCATTAAAATGGAATGCTTTGGAGATAACAGGTTTTCTATTTACAGTTACTATAAATACATTTATATGCCTAAATATTACTGACATATTTTTTTTGTAAGCAGGATGGAAAGGAATAAATAAATCTAATGATTAAAATGTCTTAAAATTTTGAAGAAAAAAGACTCAATAAATATAATCTAAGACTTTGAAAGAATTAAAGTGAAAAAGAAAAACGATTGGGCTTGTGTGCAATCAATACATTGACAAGCAAAATATGAAAAATCTTTTAAAAAACAAAGCTTATCTAAGGGGTAGAACTCTGCACTTACAACTTATATCTCAATAATATAGAAGTGTTATTTCCCTAATGTGTTATGAAACATAATAATTAAGTATCAATTAGTAATTGACTAATTAGATAATTTTTAAAAATTGATTCATGTTTTGTTTGGTACAATAAATAACTGACTAAAGTTTAAACTTGATCCGAGAATGGTTTCGCGAGTAATAACGAGTTCATTTATCTTACGGGACGAAACCTTACATATGTAGCTGTATCTGTTAATACTGAAAGATTAATCTCTCTTGTTGGTATCACACAAAATAATTAATTACCAGTAATTGATTGACTAATTTGTTAACTATTTTAATGATTCATGTCTTGTCTATCCTAATGAATAATTGTGCCACGTTTCATCACAAAAAAGATACAAGACACCGATAGCAAATACAAACAGACACAAACACTCTGTTGTTCCCACGGCAATCAAATCATTAAATAAGAACAATCTGGTATAAACTTTGTCACATGTAAATTATGAGTGAGTCTTGTGTGAATGTACACTTTGGTTTCTTATAGTTATAATGTTTTTTAGTTTGGTGTAATGCACAAATTGTAAGACAAATTTCCATACGGACAATAAAGATTATTATTATTATTATCATTAGTATTATCAACTTTAACCGTGACTGGGTGTGGGATAAATAGTGTGTACAAACTTTTACCAGACAGACAGACTTAGTTGATATAAGCTTTGTAAAAATATAACACATTTTTAGACAAGTCACTTGTCGACGAAGGTCGAGCACACAAGAAGATTATTACATCCTAGTCCAAACCTCCCGCAGGACGGCGATGGATGGCCGCGCGCAAAATTTTTAGCCCAGGACCATGGAGGAATTAGTCCAGAGCGCACACCGCACGACCAAAATAAAAGTTCAAAGGATTATTCAATCGTTGTCAATTTATTTGTAAAAAATCTATGCAGATTGTCAAAAACCATCTCTAATGTACCATTTGTGTCTCTTAAATCATGCGATAATGTTTTATAGCAGTAATATGGCACTTCCGGACGTCAGAAAAAAAAAATTTAAAAAAATAGTAAACTCATTGTTGAATTTACCGGAAAAAGGAAATTGAAAGCTGTTAAGTACTGAGTTAGGATAGACTGTCTGGAATTTCAGATCACACTTTTGTTATGTATAATATAATTTAAACAATTTATTTTCCCATTAAAAAATAGTATCATTTCTGTAGTGTATTTATTTTCGATACTTTTTAGTCTTAGCTAAACTAGGAAAACGCTGACTTATGAAAGTAATACTTTTATTAAGTATTCACTGTAATTTGTTTTTTCAAACACAGATACATATAATAAAGGTACTATACAATACATAAGTAATCTATGATATTGATGTATGTCCCAGCTTAGATAGGCTCACATTCTATCTCTGTATCTAAAATATTTACACCATGTATTTTGAAAGCAAAGAGCTAGGCAGAAACTGACAAAAAGTGTAAACTAGAAAGTTGTAAGAAAGTTGTGGAATAAAATTACATCACGAAACAATAAGAAAGAAATTAATTCTAGTTGGAATTCTTGTGGGGCTAAAAAGTGAAGGGGGAAGAATTTAGAAATAAAAAGAAAATGGTCTTTTGATAAGGATGCAATACAAATAGAAACTTATTTCGAGAGACGACCAAATCGAGCCAAGAAAATTGAAACTGCTTTTAGAATGTGGACAGCAAGTAGGCCAGGAAATCCTTAGTTCAATACGAAAAAAAAAAAAAGAAAGGTTTAAAAAAAAATCAAGCTGAAACAGGGAAATCTATGACGTCATTGCTTGGGTTGCGTGCGTCTTTGACGTCATTGGGAAAGGTTATCAGTCTAGGAATGTCAACAATGTGCACCATACCCGCCACGTTCCTCTCATGCTCA
This sequence comes from Biomphalaria pfeifferi, assembly GCA_030265305.1. Classification (NCBI taxonomy): domain Eukaryota; kingdom Metazoa; phylum Mollusca; class Gastropoda; family Planorbidae; genus Biomphalaria; species Biomphalaria pfeifferi. Next base: position 2,148,538 of record JASAOG010000121.1, on the reverse strand, counting down.
CGCAAACCACTCACGCATGCACACTAGCACTCACGTTCGTTTACACACACACATACACACACTCAAGATCACATAGAGACACTCACACACACTGCGTCTGCAGCCGAAGTGTTCTTGTGGATCATAAAATTAATTCCAACATGGCGTCCCTCGTGAGGGAGTTTTGTAATGGCGCTGAACATCAGGCTAAGCTATTAATGTCCCGCTTTCAACACTTAGGAAAGAAATGATGCGTCCCTTTAAGTTGTTCGAACCGAGTTTACGACTCATTAACTACTAACCCGCCTGAGAGTCATTGGTCGCCTTCAAAGAGCAACTCGTTTTATCCTATTAAACGATCTAGTTTATAGACATGATTAAAAAAAACGGGTAGCAACTCACAACGCTAACAAGACCTAGCTCCTGAGTTTAGTATCTTCCTAATTGTGGTAAGAGTTGAGTCTCTTGGAACTCTTGACCTATTAAACCCTCCCCCTCCCCATCTGTTCTATATGGGAGGATCCAAGCAGATGTTACCGCTGGCTTGTATTCCAAGACGCTTAGTTAAGAGGCGAGGCCGAAGGCTAAGTTTACCGGGAAAACTCACCCGTATTACTTTTCTGTTTCACAAAAGCAACGAGAAACGGTGTGTCGACAGTGACATAGTTGTTTGGGCTTTTTTATTTATTTCCGTCAGTCAATGGACTTGATGGACTTAGGCACCCAAAAGGGGTTTTTGTTGAGCTTCCATACTGGCCTAACCGTCCTCTCTAACGACTATTTCCAGACTGAGAAGAGTAGGTGGCCGAGAGAGTTTAGATTTAGTAATCGAGCTGGGACACTCTGCCAGCGTACCAAAGCTTCCATATTGTAAAAAAAATTGTTGTCACGTTATTCATATCTGTTTCCAATGACACGTATCACTTTCTAACACTTTCTTAACGTCGGCTTAGTATTGTAAAGAAACAAGAGGCACTTTAATGAAATAATGGACTGTTCTTGTTAACAATCTCAAAACAACTTCATTATACATTTTGAGTTCATAAAAGCAATTGATTTGAAATTAGCTAATAGAAAAAGTAGCTATTATTACATTAAATATGATTATCAAATATCTTTTTTATGGGGGGGGGGGGATTTTGCAAAACTATAGGTGGTAAATATATATTGCTTTCATGCTTTGCATGGCAGACTAAGAAAGCCACGTTTATTTTATAAGCTTTCTTTAGAATCTGACGCAATCCAAGTTTATTTTGTAAGCTTTCTTTAAAATCTGACTCAATACACGTTTATTTAGTAAGCTTTCTTTAGAATCTGACGCAATACACGTTTATTTTGTAAGCTGTCTTTAGAATCTGAGGCATTCCAGGTATATTCTCTATGCTTTGAAATGTTGACTATCCGTTACATATAAACCTTGCAATGTAATTTGTTTAACGTTTCTCTCCACCCATCGGACTAGACGTTTGAACACAGACCTAACAGACAGATCTATTACTCGTTGGAGGCCACTCGAGACCACCTAATGCCCACAGCAGCACTCCCCTTTCAAAATAAAAACACTTCTCCGGTCATAAGGACCTCGTTTCGATCCCTCCCCTAGGGCCCCAAGCTGGAAACTAGTTAAAGCATACACATACACACCCTTGCCCACTCCTCCATGAGTCAAAACAGACTGTGAGCATCCCTTGTCTGTTGTTGTAATCTTCAGTAAAGGTCACTTAGACTCCCGTCCTACTTTAGGGGGTTCCTTCCCCCCTCTTCCCAACCCTGTGCAAAAAAAAAATCAGGACAGTGATTCTTATTGTGACCTTAAAGAGTCCCTCCCCCCGTCTCCCTTGTTGCGTCCTTAATTGGGCGTGTTTTTACAAAGAAATCGTGAAAATCGAAGAGAATGCAAAAGAGTGTCTATGTGTGTGGATTGGAGGGGGAAGGACAAGCAGACAGGACTAGTCGTAAAAATAGACAATGTTTCATGTTTGGCACAAAATTTAAAGTCATTTACAAAGCGCCCACTGCCAAATGTGAACTGGATAAAGTGTGGAATTAAAAACTCACAAAATGTGTCGGAACGAGGTCAAATTACGTTTTCAAAACGAGGTATACATTAGTTTTCAGAATAAGGTAAACTTTACACAACGTGATCAAAATTCTAGCTTTCAGAACGAGGTCAAGCTAGGTTATCAGAACGAGGTTAAGAAAGGGTTTTAGAACAAAGTCAAGTAATAAGGTTTTTCAGAACAAGGGCAAATTAGGTTATCAGATTAGGGTCAAATAAGGTTTTCAGAACGAAGTCAAATATTAAGGTTTTTAGAACAAGGTCAGATTAGGTTTTCAGTACGAAGATAAGGTTTTCAGAATGATGACAAATAGGATTTTTAGAACGAGGTCAAATAAAGTTTTCAAAATGAGGTCAAATCGGGTTTTCAGAACTAGGTTAAATTAGATTTTTCCTAGTTTGATAGACTGCTGTGCCACAAAGTTGCCCCGTGAAAATGTTTGTTCCACATTTCTCTGTATAGATTCTGTTCCCTGCCGTTCGTAACTCTCTAGATTCTGTTCCCTGCCGTTCGTAACTCTCTAGATTCTGTTCCTTGCCGTTCGTAACTCTCTAGATTCTGTTTCCTGCCGTTCGTAATCTCTCAATCAGAGCCGAGGCTTCTCTCTTATCGTCATTTCATGTTTGTTACGTGTAAAGCATTGCTACTTTTTATTACGTGTAAAGCATTGCTACTTTTTGTTACGTGTAAAGCATTGCTACTTTTTGTTACGTGTAAAGCATTGCTACTTTTTGCTATCCCGAAAATCTTTTTTTTTTTTTGTTTTTAAATAAAAGCAGAGGTCAAAGTGTTAGAAAGGGCTCTACAGTTCTTACATTTTTTTGTAATATATTGTTAGGAATCATTGAATGTGAAGTGAAACTATCTGTTGTTTAAACAAAATTCAATTTAATGCACTTAAACCATTTCATTACAGGCTGGGATCAACTAAAGGAAGAAAGGAAAGGATCGCCCTTGGGAATGTTGGAATCTTGTGTTCACAAGCCCCAAGAGTTTAAAGGCTGAGAACCTCCATTTAAAAGAACCTGTGGATGTGAGTACGGCAGGGTAACAAAGATGGCGGGGAAAGGGCGAGTAGCGAGTCGATCATCAGAGTTACCTCCTGCTGCTATAAACAAGAGCATAAAGGCAGAGGTTGCCGTAGTTGATTCGTTATGTTGAATATATACACATTCCTGGACTCTTACCTACTTTCCATACCCCATTGGGGCACCACTGGCATCCAGCTCACATACACACATACGCCAAGCTACATAACAATCTTTATGCCCACTCTTCCCACCACTGGGCTGTAGGCGGTAAAGACCAAAAGCAGGACAGACGCTTCGCACCTGGAAAATGGTCTAGTGCAGAGCCGTTTCACCGGGCGAGCAAGAAGATGTAGGGCGATGCATAGGTCTATGTTTGTTGTAGTGAGCATATGGAAAGATAAAACTGCACATGAAATAGGAAGGAGGGGCAGAGAGGGAGGGAAGAGAACGAAAAGGAGAGAACTGGAGAGTATATGAGAGAAAGGGACAAAGAGAAAGATAAAAAAAAGTAGCTGAAAGAAACAAAACAAAAAAAAAGTGAAACAAAGAGAGAAAAGAGAAATGAATACAGAGAAAAATGAAAAGGATAAACAGGAGAGGGAGAATAAGAAAACGAATGAAAGGAGTGAAAGAGGAGGAAAGAAAAAGGAAAGGGAGTAACAGAAAAAATAGAGACTGAGAGTGAACGAGAGAGAGAGAGAGAGGAAGAGAAAAGAGGGTTGAAAAATAGAGAGAGTGGAGAAAGAGAGGGAAGGAGAAAAGGTAAATACAGTTTCAAAACCATGCTTAGGGAAGGGAGAGTTGCTGGAAATTAAAAATGTACAATTCATTTTCCTCGCCCTCAGGTATCTGAACTTTTTCACCTTCAGAATGTTGAATTCAGACATCACAAGACCAAAAAAAAAATATCGCATTGTTTGAAGCGAAAGAGAGAGAGAGAGAGAGAGAGAGAGAGAGAGAGAGAGAGAGAGAGAGAGAGAGAGAGAGAGAGAAATAAAGAAAGAGACGACGAGAGAGAGAGAGAGAAAACTGTACAGCAAACAATGCATTGTTGGTGATGTCAGGTCAGGGTGCTCTCATCACTTCAGACTATCCAGTGAAAACCTTTTTGTTTTTTGTAGGCCAGGTGAAAGTAAAGTGGTTCTGTAGGTCAGCACACACTCCCAACTTTGGTCATTCAATGTTGCTATGTGGTGAGCCAATTTTTTGGCTATACATATCTTATCTTACATTGTATCTTTCTTTTGTCTTTTTTAAAATATTTTTTTATCTTGATTCTAATATTATCTTAGTTATGAATTTTATAGTATCTTCCTTTTGATCGTACGTTGCATTTTTCCTACTTATCTTAATGTGTATCTTATCATACCTTTGATCTTACTTCCTCCTATATTACTTCTACTTTTAAACTCAAATTATTTGACTTCTTTTTCTTATTTGTAACTTATTAATCTTATTTCTTATCTTTTTTTTACTTTTTATATTATACTTGTGTATTTTATTGGCTCTTGTTTTACTTTTTATCGTTTATTCTTTAACGTTAAAAGTTTGTTCTTATCTTATGTTACTTCTTATAGGGAACATCCCCATGCTTACTTTTTCTTATCATATTGCTTATTCTTTATCTTATATTAATTAAATATATATATATATATGCTATATAATCTTACTTCATTTCTTATCTTTCTATTTATTCTTTTATTCTTAGTATTTAAAGAAGAAAAGAGAAACAGAGAACAACAATAATATTGTCTAGAAAAAGGATGGAACTCATCCCCACACACGACACAAGTAGGCTAGACATTTTTTTGACACATCTAAATCTGCTTTCATCAAAGCTTACACTTACATAGAACTGGAGTTAATGTTGATGGTAACATTATAGTTCATTAAACCAGTGACATGTATATAGTCAAGTTAAATGGACTGTATATGAACAAAATGATTCGTTTATTTTCACAAGATATAATTAATTGTAAGTAGGAATAATCTATATTGTAGTTTAAAAACAAAATAAGTCCTTAATTGTTCAGAAAATAATGGGCCTGACACTGAAAATTTCAATGTAGATAAAGATAGACATTCGATTCACACAATGAACTCATCTGAGGAAATCCATTTCTCTTGTCTCACAAATGTAAATGTAACCAAATTTCATTGTGAAGTTGCTGACACCGTTTTAAATGGTCAAGACAAGATACGTTTGAGGAAAGGGATAGTATGCAGCCAACGAATGTTTCCAAAGCTCCAATAAAAGATAATTTTTGTTTTCTAAACCAAACAGTTGTTACGTGTTGTGACTGAGAAAGTGCAGATAAAAGATGAATAGATTAATTATGGAACCAATTTCCTTAATAATTTTTCAAGTGACAATATAAATGCTTCCATAAAGACATGATCAAAAAGATCCAGAAATGTATTATACATTTTCATATACAAATAAATTATAAGAACAATGTCTTTATTTCTTTTAAGGAGAAGTAGCTCCACTTCCTTAAGTCCAGCCCTACTCGTTACTGCCACTTACAAATCCTATGAAAGTATCATAAGTACTCATCTTTCATATTAGGAACAATGAATACAATGATTATATTACACTGTTACAGTCTAAGAAACTTTGAGAACCACTGATTGAATGCAACCAAGAACTTGTCCCTCCATTGTTCCGCCCACGCTGCGCCTGGAATTTTGAGAATATCTTGATCGGGAGCTATGGAAAGCCAGACTAACTTAGCAGATAAAAGAAGACTTCTAGAGTTACGATCTTGTCTTCAAGTGGACAAGAATATTTTGGTAGGTATATATAAGGGGCACTACTCTGTTTAGAGTAGTAGCCTAAATAGATCGTCTCATCTAGAGTGATCATCCCTTTGTTCCTCAGTCTAGATGTGTTCCTTTTGATGATATTCGTGTCAGTTTCCTTTTTAGCTTCATAGTTTCTAGACTAAATCTAGGTCATGTCAAACCCGGGTTCGCTGTTCTGCCTCATCGTGGCATCCGGGTGGAAACGGCTATTTGAGGAGATAGCTAGGCAAAACGAATGGCAAAACATAACTCCCGTGGGGATGCCCATGGGTAGACGAGAGTCAACCCCTTGCACGGGCGGGGTTGTAAAAAAGTCCTCACAAAAACTGTCACACATCCATGCGCCGTTCCTCAAAGGACCGTTCCATAAATGGCGGTTCCTCCACGGTTAGCTTGGTACAAAGAAGGAAGATGACGGAGGCTCCCAGTGCTCCTAGGCCTTCGGCCATGTGTCGGAGGCTGAAGACATTGGATACAGCAATGCTTTATATAGGCATTGACTAGGGTCGCTCTCAAACAGAACTGTGTTCTACAGGTTTGTTTTTCTTTTTTACTGTTACGGCTGGACGACCTAACAGGTTTTTTCTTTTCAAACTTTGAGCTCGAAGAGCCTTCGGCTCAGCTCAGAAGACAATCAAACGGTCATGTCAAAACATTCGGGTTACAAACAAAAAAAGAATAACATACTGTAAGAAAATTCGCTTTGACACAAGTGTCAAGATCTTTTGTAGAAACAGTAAAGGTAGATCCATTTATTACTAGTCCACAACCAAGTTCTCTTTGAACCCTTTTGTGTGTACATCGGCTGGACACATTATACTATGATCTATCTAACAGCCTCAACCCCAGCAGTTGAACATCTACATGTTAAATACATACTGGACTCGTTCAGATACAAAACATGGGCCTACATTTATAGCGAAGTTAGTTGACTGTTTTTTGTTTGACCCAATGATGACCGACCTAAGGCTCACGCTAAAAAAAAAATATATATATCTATATCATATTAATTTTAAAATGTTAAAGGCGTCTTTTTAATGCAGCGGTTCTCAACCTTTTATTCTCGGCGACCCCTTTTTTAGAATCCCCCATTCTGCGGCGACCCCCCCCCACACACACACATACATACAGCAATAGAAGAGTAGACAATTTTCGATGGTCTTAGGCGACCCCTGGCAAATCGTCATTCGACACCCAAGGGGGTCGCGACCTACAGGCTGAGAACCCCTGTTTTAATGGAAGAAAAGTGAATTGCGCAAGTCGGCTAGGCATTGTGGGAAGAGAATTTCGGTCTGTTTAATGCAAGTTTGCGTTGACGTTCATATATTTCTTCAGAGTAATATATAGCTTTTATAAAGTGCTACTTTCTTAATAATAGCAGAGTAAACGCAAAGCTTTAAGGGTATCATAATACCATAGGACATTTTAGTCGCTATTAATTTTATTACTTCAGGTCCTTGAAATGGGTTATTGAGTTTTTTTTTCTTTCTTTTGAAAACTCTGTTTCAGCTATTGAGCAGAGTTAATAGTAATGAGTTAATATGTAAGTTCAACAGAAAAGTTTCGTATTGACGAACTAGATCTAGTTCACCGATGATCGATGCATATAGTGAAGCCAGATGTGAACATCTTTATATGATCTTAATGCAGAGGTGGTAAAGAACACATCCAGATGAATTGGTGCGCACCTTTATAATGTTCTAATGTGCTCATCTTTATGTACTAATGAACACATTTTAAGTTATTGATGTGAACATCTAAATGTCAAAATGCCATCTTCTTAAAGTAATAATGTGCACATAGATGTAGATGTACATTTACATAGTTATATCGATAGATAGATAGATAGATAGATAGATAGGTAGATAGATAGATAGATAGATAGATAGATAGATAGATAGATAGATAGATAAATGAGTAGATCGATCGATAGATAGATGGATAGATGAATAGATAGATAGATAGATAGATACATGGACGGATGTTTGGATATATGGGTAGATACATAGATAGATAGATAGGAAGAAAAAAATGTTTACTAAAAATGGTATGCAATTATTAGCATAATATATGTCATGATAACGTGTTTTGTAGGATGTAGATGATATATTTTTTTTTTAAGTCGTAATAAATAACTTTAAATTGTCACAGTTTTATCAGTATATTCCTTTTCAACGTCCTAATATTATTATGAGATAATAGTTATACGATAATAATATCCTATTTATTGTTCAGCCAATGATAAATGTAAATGTTATCAGGTCATGAGTGTGTGCAGTGCAATAAACCCTCGCTCACTCTGGTCCAGTATAAGCCCGAGGGGCCCAATCAAATAGTCCAGGCCATAAAGATAGGCGTCCTGACCCTGTTCTTCTAATATTTTTTTCATGTCATGTCCATTGTGTGTGTGTGTGTGTGTGTGTGTGTGCGTATGCATTTGATGCATTACTCTTAGTTTTCCCAGCATTCCCATAAAATAATGTTTTTATTTCCTTGAACTGGTACTGACTTCCAAGAATTCCTAACCTTACGCAATGTTTACATCTTAAGTTCATTGTTTCGTTATTTAATGTGCTTTCTTATACAAACAGGAAGTAGTACTGATTTAAATTATAATGGAAGTAATATACATGGACCTCATTCACCAATCGTAAACAAACAACATTTAGCCACGTGATTCTCTATCTCTTCTTTACATATTACGATCTAATTGTTATACACAATGGCTATCACGTGACAGTTTTTTTTTCGTTGTTTTATCAAAACAAAGGGAATATTAAGTGTAGTCGTATAAATTAGTCTGGATCAATCATGTAATTAAATTTGTAAAAGATCTAGAGTCAATCTAGACTAACAATAATAAACAGGGGCGGACGGGGTGTTAAAATTGGCCCGCGCATTTCTATACCACCTTCAATTGGTTAGTTTTGTTGAATTCTACTTGAATTTTCATTGTTCTATTGTACTCTTTTTTTTACATATTTTATTTGTTTATTTTTTTATTTTTTTTTTTTGTGTCTTTTTTTACTCAGTTAATTTTTCTCTCGTCGTTGTTTTTACTTTCTTGGCTGATTCGCTTTAGAAAAGTAAATCTAAAGTTTACATATTGAGAAAGTAAAATTACGTATCTAGTTCGCATGGCCTATAACCATCTACACCAAAAATACGTTCATATTAAAGTGAAAATATTTCACTTAAATATATATATGTACTTCTTTTCTTGAAATCGGGTTCGCTATCCGAACTCTACATGTTCAGAGAATACTAATCATGTCCTTCAAAGCTGCATACGCTATCGAGAGGTAAGAAAGCCACCAAAACACTCCCTATTTCGAAGAAAAACTCTATGGAGAGCTGCCTGATTTGGAAATTACTGCGCATTGTATCTCAAGTCTTGGACTACTTATCTGAACTCCTCCAACATAATAAGAAGAACGCTGAAGAAGTATTTCTCGTACTGTTGGAGTGAAAACGTCTTTCTAAATCTTGCTTGATTTGACCTGCGCCCTTCTTAGAGATATTGTGGCGGTGTAGACACACCAGGAGGAGTAGGGAGGGGGAATGTCTGAAACTCAGAATGCAGGAAAACGGTGAAAAGCTTGTAACCCCCCCCCCCCCCACCTCGTAAGTTCCTAAGTAGAGGGCAAACGTATTTTCTGTGATCTAGTGGAGGGGCGTCATTAGTAAAGGTTTGAGAAACACTGGTCTAGAATTAGGAGCAGTTATTACACCCATCTCATGTTTACTAATGCAATGAGCCAAACAAAAAATTACCCCCCCCCCCCCTGCTATCATCAATACCTAGAATCTAGATCTATCAGTTTCATTCTTTTGCACCTTCATTTTTCAATGATTATTTTTTTCTCATTTTTAAATGTGCTTTCTGTTAACATTCATGATAAAGTAATTTAAAATGGTTATGTCGATGTGCTGAAATAATTATAAGGATAATGACTAACCGATAGAAATACTTTTCTTATCCAGTGTTTATTCTAGATAAACAAGTCTACTGGATCGTAAATATTTACATCCTAATCTTTTTCTGGACAAAAAATATGTTGTAAATAAAGTCAAGTCATTGTCTCTTAACAAAATGAGGTCGTAGAGTGTATTGAAGCTTCTAGACCTTTCTATGTCGTATTTCTTGTAGACTTTTCTAGGCGTATGTCTTGTAGACTTTTCTAGGCGTATTTCTTGTAGACTTTTCTAGGCATATTTCATGTAGGCTTTTCTTGTCGTATTTCTTGTAGACTTTTGTAGGCGTATTTCTTGTAGACTTTTGTAGGCGTATTTTTTGTAGACTTTTCTAGTTGTATTTCTTATAGACTTTTCTAGGCGTATTTCTTGTAGACTTTTCTAGGTGTATTTCATTTAGACTTTCTAGGCGTATTTCTTAACTGTATAGCTATATCCAGCAAGGACTGAATAAACAATACTTAGATGTCAGACAATCAATATTTACGCTTATTGTCTTTTATATCCAGTTACTTATCGCTGTAAATCTTTTTAGTTGTCATAGGCGTTAGAGAATTTTGAATTTGTCTGTTCCAAGTTTATCTTAGGTTGTAGTTAAAGTAAAAAAGTTCTCCTTTTAGACCTTGATTCTGGGGCCTACGGTTAAAGAGGGTGTCATGTGGCCAGCACAATGACTTAAAGCCTTTACTTTTCCACAGCTAATGTCAGGTACCTATTAGAACTATGTAGCGCCCAAAAGATCCCAAAATTAAAAATCTCGGTCTTCACCAGGATTCGAAGCCGGGACCCCCGGTTCGGAAGCCACCGTGCCTCCCTTGGCTGTAGTGCTAGAAATAATTCTCTTTGTTACGTTGCCATGACGACAAGAAAATGGCAACTTGTATACCAACTTTGTACATCAGCTAATTTGTTTTAGGTGAGAAATGTGTGGTGTCTAGATAAAAACAGGAAGAGAGAAGAAAAGAAGAAAGCAAGATGCTTTAGACAAAGTCTGGCAGCGAGATAGAACCAAGTTTATGCAACTCGAATAAATATTTTTAGTACCGTCTGAAATTCCTGACGAGACCACGCGCCTTTGTGCGCCACCGAAAAATCCCCCAACCCTTCCCATCAGTCATAGCGGTGACGTAATTACTTGTTGAAACATGGCAACAATTTGTATACATAGCGAGATACTTGTAATCACACAGCAAGACATCAGACCAGGCTGGTCTACCAACAATGTGGGGAGAAGATGGAAAGAAAGAGAACAGATATAACACGAAAAATGAAAAGTAGGCCTGGCCAACTGCAAAACTGAAATGCCCAAAATAGCTTCGCGGTTACAAAAAAAAGTCTCATATTTAAATTTTTTATGCCTCTTCTCCTTCACACCTACCCCCTTAGGCTGTTGAACCGTTCGGGCACTACATTTGATCTATCGGCCGTCTTTCTGTCTGTCTTTTGCCTTGACTAGAATCTCTTTCACTAGGCCCGCACCCGTTTATTCTTTGATGCTCTCTTCCCATCGCTTGCTCTGTCTCTTCTTCTTTTCCCTGGTACTGTTCCCGGCAGGAAGGTCTTTGCGAGCCCTGAGGACCACTTATTGTGGGCATACAATTTAAATGTGCGTATTCTGACTGTACTTAATGGTGAGGCGATGAGTGCTGCTAAAGAAGCTTCAATCGACCCCCAAAAAGACAAAATTCTTCATTTGTTGTTTTTATTTTTATTTTCGTAGATGTGTAAAATTCTCTATCTTCTGACTCAAAGATATACGTCATTTTAGTATCACCATACATTGATAAGTGGTGGTGGCGACATTGACGTAGCAATAGTTTGATTCGTTTTAATTTTAGGTCCACAATTTTTGTTCTATAACAATGATGCTGTTTTTTAAACTTTGCTATACAATTTGTTTTATCTTCGTCTCTGTCTGTTTCCAGTTCTTCAATCCCAAATTATTCATGTACTAAACCTCGAATGTTTCTCTTTCTTTTCTAAATCACGAATTCATTCCATTCCACGAATTCCATTCCAAAGTGTTTCTATACTTAACTTAGAATTCTTCCATTTTGAAGAATTTTATTCTAGACTTCGAATTATTCTCTCTCTTTATTAAATGTCCTAATCGTTGATTTGACCCCATTAAATTAATTTTTGTTTTTCATAAACATTAATATGTATTAGATAACAAGAGCATGCATTCACCTTCAATTCTATACCAAATAAAATATATTCTGATAACAAAGTTATAGAAGTTTAATCATAACAGGGAAGTGAACTACAAATGAACAAAATGAATTATTCCGTCGGATCATGGAGAATCATTACGAGGGTAGGAGTTTAGACTTCTCAATAACCTAGACTGCTCAACAGTATTATATGGTCTGGACGCGGATGCGTTAACCTGTTTGTCTTGTGTGTTACTGTAAGTGAAAGTATAATCTGAATAAACTACATAAAAAAAAAGAATTAAATTTAAAAAAAAAGAAAATGAAATCTTTAATGAACAAATAAATACACTAAAAATAAGACTGGAATCTTTGTTTCTAATATTCCGTGCGGTACAACTAATTCTTGGCTCCCGAACTGTCTTTATACGGGGACTACACATTGTGTCGCAAGTTCACTAAGTACGTCTTTCCAGCAAGCCCTCACAGTGATCACAGATTGTATCATCTGGCAGTGAACGTGCACTGACACTGACATGTCATTTCACAGGTCAATGTTTGTTTGACATGATGTTTAACGGTCTGACTACGTAATGTTTCTTTTTATAGAACATTTGAATGGTCCTCCTCTCCCCCTTTCCTTTGTTTATTGTTTTTCTTATTTTTTTCCCTTTTAATCAGCTGCTTTGAAATAGAAAAGGGGGGGGGGGGCACTTGGTCCATTGAAATAAAAGATATGGACAACAGGTAAGAAGAGAAAGAAGGTAAGAATGGGTTGGGGAAGGAGACGGTGACTTAACTATCCATTTTTTTTTTCGTTTTGAGTAGTAATAAATATTGTTGTAATCATTAAAAATACATAGCTACATTTTCAGTGAACTGGTTTTGACATTTTTCTTGTATGTGTATATTACCTCATGTACATCTAGGATGTCGTACCCAATGGAGGATGCGATCTACTTCATTCAAAAGTGTACATGAGAGAGACAGCTACAGCTACCTTGTAAAGCATGAATGGGGTGGAGAGGGCCCGTGACATCAAATTCTTCAAACATAATAAATGCGAAATTTTAACCTAAAGCTTTAAATGGCTGTCAATCAAAGAATGATGTAAAAAAGATTAACCTCGCCCCCTCCCCCACCAAAAAAAAAGTAAACCAGGCCGAGGACCCCCTCTCCCCACGGCGCCTTTTATTTAAACAATATACAGAAAGTTCTCTTGAATTATTTTCATTGTTCCCCTTTATATCAGCCTTCCACTCTTATCTAGTATGCAAATACATGCACACACTCACATTCAACTACATACGTTCTCATATTCAAATGCATGCACACACATATTCCAATAGATACTCTTGAACAGCAGACGAATGTAAATGAGAAGAATGACACAAACAATTTTTACCAAAAAGGTTGAAACGTTAAACATGGCACCTGTGACGTACGCGGAGAGAAGGGGAGGGAGTAATCTCATTCATTGGTACAATCGCACCAAGGTGAGGCAATGGACTGACATGAACTCACGTAGAAGGACAACGCCTTGGACCTTGCTAAACTCACAATCAAAGAAAGATGTGGCTTCTTGTTTATCCCTGTTCCAATCTTAGCGAACTGGAAACACTCCTGCTGCACAATCCCCCAGAAAGAAACTGTTTACTCAGCCTATCAGATGATCGTGTTTCATAAAAAAAAAACAGAATGAATTACAGGCACTTTTAAAGTTTCCAGACGAGGCCAATTTCTAATTGTCCCTTTTTAAAACAGCAACTAATTTCAAATACAAGTTTCCTCTCTTTTTCTTATAGTAATAAATAGCTCTATACAATTGGCCTATACTTACAATTAGAGGAAATGATCTTCTTCTTTGAAGGAGTGTCTGTACTGTATAAGACTAGAATGTAATTAACAAGGTTACAAAGACAGTTTGCTTGAAAACACAAACTCAAAATCGAACACCGAAGTGGTCCATACAGGCAGGTTAAAAGGCAGGTTTCAATATTGTAAGAAAGAATATCAGAATGAAATTCTATCAAAGGCAAATGACAGAAACGAATGGAGAAAGAAGGTTGACAGATCCTGTGTGGTGCCCCAACGATCCAGCAGATCATGGGATAGGTGAAAGTAACGGTGAAGTTAAATGTGAATCTGGCCTAACTGATGTCATATAATGATTATCTAAATGATCTAATTGTTTTGTAAATGGTCAATCTCTTATTCAAAACCTCAAGAAAAAAAAAATTTCCATAAAAAAAAAAGTTTCTTTATTTTCATTTAGTTCAGTGTACCATGGGTGATACACAGATGTGCAGTTCACCCGATATTATGAAAAACTACTTATGAATTGTTGTTTTAAATTATGTTCCACTTATATGCATACTAAATAACTTTCTTTCTCTTTAAATAAAGAAAAAAAAATTTAAACATGGTACTTAGTAGAGCAAATAATGCCTTTGTACATTGCATTCATCGACCTGACAAAGGCCTTCGATCTAGTCAGCAGAGAAGGTCTCTTTAAAATCTTACAGTTAATAGGCTGTCCACCCAAGCTGCTAAATATTATTGTCTCTTTCCACCAAAATATGATGGGTACAGTGCAGTTCAATGGCGCCTGCTCCGAAAGTTTCAGTATAAACAGCGGAGTCAAACAAGGATGTGTCCTGGCCCCGAACCCTCTTTGGAATACTCTTTTCAATGCTAATCCAAAACGCGTTTGTCAAATCCACCAAAGGCATAAATCTTCATTCCAGATTCGATGGCAAACTTCTAAATATTGCTAGACTGAGGGCCAAAACTAAAATCAGAACCACCCATATAAGAGATATGCTCTTCTCGGACGTCGCAGCGGTAGTGGCACACTCACAAGTGTAACTTCAGTCACTAATGTCACGCTTCTCTAAGACTTGCAAAGAGTATAGCCTAACCATTAGCACAAAGAAAACTAATGTCATGGCACCACCTGTTACCGCACCACCATCCATCCTCATTGGCAATAACAAGCTAGTAGCCGTAAATAAATTCTGCTACCTCGGATCTACAATCCAAGACGACCTGTCACTAGAAGAGGAGATTTTAAAAAACGCAAAGAGTGTATAATACTGAGATCCTCGCGAGAACAGGCCTTCCCAGCATCTTTACGGTCCTCAGGCAACGCCGCCTGTGCTGACTCGAACATGTTCGCCGGATGGAGGACAATTGCATCCCAAAAATCATTATGTACGGGCAACTTGCGTCTGGCTCAAGAAAAACTGGTTGCCCCCAACTCCGTTACATTGATGTGATAAAAGAGATTTAAAATAAGTAAACATTGATAGTGACCACTGGGAAGACAAAGCCTTAGACCGCACTAGTTGGAGAGAGACGGTGTCCATGAAAGCTATAGACGGCGAGAAAACGTGGGCCTCGGTTCTTGAAGAAAGCGTGTCACACGGAAAATGGCCAGCTCCTCTACAACCTTGACATGCAATATATGTGGACGGGAGTGTCTCTACAAAATAGGGCTCCACAGCCATATGAAAAAGTGCTTGAGATGAACCATAGTTGTTTTACGACTGAAGGAGGCCAATGAGAATGAACAGTAAGTTGGTATCACGCTCGTAATACTTCCCTTTTTCTTGCCCCATTTTGAAGAAAGAAAGAAAAAAAAATAGTCTTCAATTTTATTTATATTTTTTTTAATTAACAGCGTTATAAGGCATCTGACGATGAGAAATGTATCCTTTTAGGAAGTAGGGCATCCTTGGTGGCATGAACAAATGAAGTGAGAACAATTAGAACACCGCGGTATTCAGGGAGAAACCACCAACGACGCAAAGTAAAAACAAAAAAAATTGAGGAAACGGAGGCTGCAGACGAGAGAGAGAGGGGGGGGGGGGGTAAAAAAAGAGGAAGGGAGGAAAGGGCAAAGTACCCATTTGAGCAAGACTTTTTTTCCCCTGTCATTTCAGTATTGTATTAAAAGTAGGTCACGTCAATGTTTATGTTTCAGATCGAGGCCACAGTTCGGGTGAAAAAAAAAAAAAAAAAAAGAGGGTCAGTCTGTTTCCGCGAAGCACTTCCGTGGCATGTACGTTTTGGCGCTAAAAACTTAAACAAAAGCAAATACATTTTCAACTCTTTAAAAAAAATGAGGTAGGATGGAGGTAAAAATCGAATTTAGAGAGTATGAATGATGGGAGGATTGAATCCAACGGTGACATATGTCGTCTGCCAGTGAGGAGAGGAAAACAGAGGAATGGTTGAGTTAGTAGTGACTATTTGTACGGATGAGAGAAACGAAGGGAGAAAATATGAATGAGGGAGTGCGGCGGCCATTTTAGCAGACGCTAACATTAGGCAGACGGTGAAAAGAGATCAGTGTTCCTACCAAACATGTGAATGTTTGAGCGGGAATTTGTTCATCCAAATTTGGAAGGCAAAGTGATAAAAGATGGCGGACTGCTTAGTGAAGTTAAAAAAGAAAGTATGTGTAGGAGGGAGGGGCGGCATGAGTTTTGAGACGAAAACCAGTTATTTTGACATCCTATTACAAATGCATGCACTTTGTTTGATCACAATAGATTGGTCCACAACGGCAGCTCGCAATAATTTGAGGTAGATTAATAATGAAAAGCGTGAAAAATGCCAGTGTAGATCTAATAACGACCATTGACTACGTGCTTGCCTTTAAATTTTCAGGTAAATAGCTTACAAATTAGTTTCTGTTGTGAACGGTCGTTAACTTGTAGCACCAAACTGTTGGTAGACAACCAAACTGTTGTTGGTAGACAACCAACCTGTTGGTAGACAACCAAACTGTTGGTAGACAACCAAACTGTTGGTAGACAACCAAACTGTTGGTAGACAACCAAACTGTTGGTAGACAACGAAACTGTTGGTAGACAACCAAACTGTTGGTAGACAACCAAACTGTTGGTAGACAACCAATGGTAGACAACCAAACTGTTGGTAGACAACCAAACTGTTGGTAGACAACCAAACTGTTGGTAGACTACTAAACTGTTGGTAGACAACTAAACTGTTGGTAGACAACTAAACTGTTGGTAGACTACTAAACTGTTGGTAGACAACTAAATTGATGCTCGCGTATTATACTTTAACTTATACAACTTAAAATAATTCGAATAACTTCTTTGAGAACAAAACTAAATAAAACTTTTATTACAATATAGACATATTCAACTTTAAATGAAATAAACTGATTGTTGAAAACTCCGTGCTTATGACTGACATGGACACATAACATATGCAGCAGTTCAAGAAACACCAAGGATGCATTAGGAATAAGATATATTTAATAAAGCAATAGGAATAATTGTAACTGTAGATAACGCCAACAAAAAGTTGAATCCCTAAATAGACTTCAACTATAAAACTGCCTTATAGTGTACTCCTACTAGTCAATCACAAAACTCCGGTCCCTGACAACAATAACAAAAAACTAAGGAGCTGTCACCCCACTTTACCTAGTCAACCAATGAAATACTCATAAATAATTATGAATAAACATAGATTTCCTCAACTCTTACAACCAAGGTTCTGTTAAGTGTTGTTTACATTAGTATATACAACACAATCACCAGTGATATTTAAAGAAATCTAAATCACTAACAAAACACGTCTTTTCACTCTGGCCTCCTGGAGTCATCTGGCGTACTTATCACAGCTTACGACGCGAAGCTTATCTTGCATTTTTCAACAAGATTAACATTAAAATAATGCTCTTTCTCAAAAACTAACAATAAACACTCATTTTCTATATCATCTAGGAAACACACACACACTCTCCTTAACAAAAATGATAAAGACAGATCCTAAAATTCTAAAATTAGAAAAGATGGACAAAAAAAAAGTCAGAAACGTGAAGTCTTGTCCCAATGTTGCATACGTTCGTTCAAAGTCCATTTAAAACAGACTGATTTAGGCAACCTGTTCCATGCTCAAACGACACTGGGGAAGTAGAAGCTCTTGTATGAATCTGTCCTGTCATATGGAATAAGAAACTTGCCTTTATCTCAATGTATTTCGGAATATTTTATTAGGTTGCCTTTTTGTATTTAAAAGCTATGATTTAGTGTCTTATAACTTTAATATATATATATATATATATATATTTATGAATCAAGGAATAGACAGATCAATCAAACTGTTTCTTGTTTTTTATCTCATGTAGAAAAACCTGCGTTATTTTTTCATTTAGAAGCAACAACTTGGAAAATTTGATATAGCATGGCTTGATAGCTCATAATTATTTAGCAGACGTCAATTTTTGACATATTTTTGCAACCCTCTTGAGTGCCTGGTCACGCTTCTTACTGTTGACACGATGATCCCGTGTTAGAACAACTTAGAACCCAGCCTGCTGTTATGCCCAGTCATGTCATTAAATTTGTCATAGATCTAGACTAACAATAAAAAATCTGTGCGATTATAAATATTTTTACTAATTGTATTTGTTTACCGCAATGTCATGCTTTTAATTGTCTCAGTCCGTTCAATGATTCTATCACTAGTCTGGCCCAGTTGGGAAAAGAGAGGGTTGGGAGAGAGAAGGGGTATCTTGGTGAAGATTACGAGATAGTTATTTTTTAATGATTGTAAAAAGAAAAGTTGGAATTGAATTGCAGGGCTCAATCTAATACAGTAACAACTGTGCCAGTGAAGTGCTTATGAAAATAGAAGGTATCATCGCTATCTATTTTTAGTTTCAAATTTTTAAGCGGCGCTCTAATTCTTTAGAAACATAATAAGGGGAACGAACTAATTCAACTTATTACGCCACGTCTGTCAACTACAATTTCTTTCCCTTGTTTGATACCAATCAAAATAATTAATTAGTGATAATAAACTAATAGGTTATAAATTTTGTATTGAATTTTTTTTTCAGGTACAAGAAAATAATTGTGCAAATTTCAACTTGATCCGAGATTTGGTGTGGGAAAAATGTTTGCAAACTTTTTACCAGACAGACAGAGTTAATATAAGCTTTGTAAAAATCAAAACTGCTTTAACTTTAAAAAAATTTTTTTTTAGTATTTCTTTTCTGTAGCGCATGCTCAGAGCGCTATGGTCAATCTGTCAGTGGGAGGGGGGGGGGAGGATATATGGGAGGTTTCCGTGCTGCCATTAAGTGTTCAGCAAACACAAAACTGGCTTAGCCACACATCCAAGGTTTTTGTAATTTCTGCTCTTTTGAGTCAGCGACTACTTCCACAAAATTGGCGTGTCGTTGTCGCATGCTATACTGTACTTTTGTCTGTCCTTATAAGCAAAGTCAGAGATAAGAAAATTAAAAAGAAAAGGTTTAAGAAAAATAAACTGAAACAATAAATTGAGCTCATAAAGGTTAAAGGTTACAAGCGAGGTGCGGCTCCACAAGGCTCCGTCAAAACTTGGACTACATGCAGGTACTAGCATCCAGAGCGTCTGCCCTGACCTCAAATCCAAGTAGGTCGCCACGCACGTGCGGCAGATTGGCCTGATCTGATTTCATAGAGAGACGACCGACGTTTCAGGTGCGCGGCTGGCGCGCGAGCATTACGAATATGTCTATGTGTGTGAGTATGTTTGTGAGTGACAGTGAGTAAGTGAGTGAAATAAAGAGAGAGAGAGTGAAAGAGTGAGTGTCGATGTGTTTATAGTAACTGGAATGTTAGTTCGAGTAAAGCATGGCGGTATGTAAGAATTGAGGGGGGGGGGGGGGAAGAAACAGAAGTCAGGGGTGTCGATGGTTCATACAGAATAATGGCCAGGCGTTTCTAGACTAAAGAAAACTATGTTTAGGAAGTTCAGGAGTGTGTGGTGGGCGCAGGGGGGGGGGGTGTTGAGGTGGTCAACAATAATGGTCGTTCCGTGGAAGGATAAAATGGGCGTCGAAAAAATAAGATGGACCAAAGAATGCGGTGAGTTGATTTAGTATTGTCGATAATTTGAGCATTTATCATAAAGGGGTGTGGGGGTGGGGAGGAAAACAAAAGAGAGGTGAGTCGATATAACTGTTAGTTGAAAATTTAAAATGGGGGGGGGGGGGGGACTTAAGAGGAGCCTGGGAGCTCAGCAATCAGTAGTTTATAAGTTGATAGCAGCGATTTGATACGAAGACCTTCATCCCGCCCCTTTAAAACAAAATTGTTTCTGCCTAATTACTTTCTGCCCCTTATCTGGTATTTATGTTTTGTCTGGAAGCATGGTGGGTGAGTGTAACTTGGTTGTATATGTGTGTGAGCGATGACGCTAGGGACGCATGAAAAAATGTGTTATGTTAGTCATGTAGCTAATTATGGGTTATGTTAGTCAAGTAACTGAGGATGAACTATGTTAGTCATGTAGCTAATTTCGGACTATGATAGTCATGTAGCCAATGATGGGCTACGTTAGTCATGTGGCTAATGTTGGGTATGCTAGTCATGTAGTTAATGTTGGACTTGTAAAAGTACAAGCTCATTTATCTTCTTTTCCTGGTATCTGATACCCAACTTTTTTCTGTGGCATTTACTCTGAATAATTTATACGAGTGAAATTAACTTTGTGTTAATGTATTATATGATTGAGTTTTACCAAATCTGTTTCGAGATGTTTTATAATTGAACTTAATTTAGACTATGTCTCAATCATTTCTAGGAGTATACATAACTTTGTCAGTCTGCCTCAATAAGTTAAAAGATTTTTTAAAAGCCCACAAAAGAGGCATGAGAGCCCATAAAAGAGGCATATAAAGCCCAAAAAGGAGGCACTGAAAAGAGGCCTAAGGCCCAAGAATTCCTATGATGATAAAGCTAAAATTGAGTAGAGCAAATTCTGAGGTTTCCTTTAAAAAAAAAAGATTCAATTTAAAATAGTCTGTCGAAATTCTTATAACTCACTATAGCTGAATTGAAATGTCTATTAACGTTTGAATCGGTTTATTAATCATCCAAGTCTGTATTGAGAGAATATGCTCGTCCCTGCTTGGCGTTTCACGTCACAAATTCTCTAGGCATTTGTAAAAGTAGCAAAGGCATCACATATTACTACCCAATCTACACTACAAGCTTTATATAAGTATTGAATTATTGTTGTGTGTCGTTTGTGTAACCCTAACCCTGGATGCTGGTTGTATGGGCTGTAGTGTTTCTGATAAAACCATGAGATGGTCTGTCATAATACATGTTAATATAAGTGGGGGATAGTTGGAGGAGGAAGTTTTTCAAGAGAGACTGGACGTGTTTTGAAGTGGTTTACATCTTGTATTGATAAGTTGAATCTATGTCTATTAAGAAATAAATTTATATTGAAGTTTGTTTAATAGACGTCTATTTAAAAGAAATCTTTTCAAGTTTCTTTAAGTTAAACATTAAGAATGTAATAAGCCTACATAGGCTTAGTTGCATTAGCTGTTTGTAAAATGTTTGTAAAATATTTTACATTTTTCAGATTTTCCTTCAGAGTTGAAGTTCAACTTCCTAGTCCAAATCTCCCACAGGATGTCGTGGGATGACAGCGGGCAGGGTATGAACCCGGGACCATCAAGACGACCGAACGACAGTCCAGTGCGCATACCGCCCGACCAGACAGCCATCTGTTGGGAGCTACAAACCAACGACCGAGCAACAGTATATATCCCACTTCTAAAAAATATATTTCATCAGAAACTATGCAACCATCACAACCAACATCCACACTACTTTCTCATGCTTACCTTAGAAACATACACTTATACACCACATATCAATCATACAAGTTTTCAACTCTGATCTCGAACTGACTCGCGGTATGCCCTCACTGTTTCACAAAAGTCCCCAATCCGAGCACTGTCGTTCTGAAACTTTGACAAAATAATCTTCATTGTTGGAGGGAGTCTGAAAGTTGTAAGACAATGTTCACATTCTCTTATAGATATAGGTCGTTTTGAAAGCTTATCTCACCACCAGAGGCAATTCTAGAGTTTTATACTAGCTGGAAGCTTACCCTATTATCTAGGTATATCTTGTTACTTTAAAGATGTTTGGAAGCCTATCTTGTCATTAAGTACCTCCTTTACCTAAATGCCTCGATATCTTAAGAGCTTTCCACAGTTTTATTTCTTTTCTTCTTAAACTTAAAAGCATCTTCCAAAACAGAAGGTCTCTGAACTCGTCAACACTTGGTGGCATTTAGCCCCCCTCCTCAAATTGGGAGCCGCTCTTAAATTGACTAAAATATGTTCCAACAAAAAACAATCTAGTTAAACGATATATTTAGATTCCAATAGTTGGAGAAACTTCTAGCTTTAATCGTAGATATAAACGATGTCTCCAGGAATAAAACCAAAAAATGAGACCCGCAGACTTGACACAAATTGAAATCTGTGTTTTCATTAGCCTCCTATTTATTGTATTATTTTTTTACAAAATACAGTTGCTTAAAGCTAGAAAGCTGCCTTAACAAACAGTCCCAACAGTTGCTTAAATCTAGAAAGCTGCCTTAACAAACAGTCCCAACAATTGCTTAAATCTAGAAAGCTGCCTTAACAAACAGTCCCAACAGTTGCTTAAATCTAGAAAGCTGTCTTAACAAACAGTCCCAACAGTTGCTTAAATCTAGAAAGCTGCCTTAACAAACAGTCCCAACAGTTGCTTAAATCTAGAAAGCTGTCTTAACAAACAGTCCCAACAGTTGCTTAAATCTAGAAAGCTGCCTTAACAAACCGTCCCAACAGTTGCTTAAATCTAGAAAGCTGCCTTAACAAACAGTCCCAACAGTTGCTTAAATCTAGAAAGCTGTCTTAACAAACAGTCCCAACAGTTGCTTAAATCTAGAAAGCTGTCTTAACAAACAGTCCCGACAGTTGCTTAAATCTAGAAAGCTGTCTTAACAAACAGTCCCAACAGTTGCTTAAATCTAGAAAGCTGCATTAACAAACCGTCCCAACAGTTGCTTAAATCTAGAAAGCTGCCTTAACAAACAGTCCCAACAGTTGCTTAAATCTAGAAAGCTGCCTTAACAAACAGTCCCAACAGTTGACAAATGGTGTTTGCTTTTCAAGAGAAAAATAAACTTTTTTAGAAGTCCAGGCTGAGAGTTTGATTGACAGGGTAAAAGTTTTATTGATGAAATACCAAGACCAAAGTGAAAGCAAGGAAATGGATGTTAAAATAGGAAATTGTTTAGTTTTTTGTGGATTGAAAGTGTTTATATATGTGTTTAAATTTGAACGTGTTTAGCATGAAAGTTTAGGTCGGAAAAGGGCGGAAAGTGTTTTGTTTTAGATTTATTAATGTTTAGGCTGATTAGTGTTGATAGATAGATAGATAGATAGAACATTTGCATTATTTTTTTTAATTCAGCTTTTAGTTTAGAATTACTTCTACTGTATTGATTACCTTCACGTTATCTAGGCCTTGCGGGCAGAGTGGGTTGGTATAAGCTTTGTAAATATTTCCAAAAGCAAGAATGAAACAAACAAAATATTCTTAAAAAATACCTTAAAAAATATGTTTATATAATGGAAGGAACGGCTTATCATTGCTATATCGCTCAATTCTACAAGTTTTATCTTCTCTTATCAGTATCAAACAAAATTAATTGACTAATTAGTTATTTTTAGCGGCCCCCGAAAGGGGAAAAGACGCTATTAGTTTTGTGCGAAATGTCTGTCCGTCCCGTTTTGATCTCGTAAACTAGAAAAGATATTGAAAATCCGACATCACAATATTTTAGACCTTTCAAAGTTCTCATGCAACGGCTACTTTCTGAAAGCGAAAAATCTAATTTTTAAAATCAGTTATGCAAGCAGCTTTTTAAAGAGAATAAGCTAATTAGTATGCTTTATAAGTTAAACCTAATTTAAAACGAATAGTATTCTTGTAAATTTCATTTTCCTAACTTCTTTTTTTTTTTTTTTTTTTATTTTGAAAGGAGTTTTTTTTCATTTTTTTTTTTGGATAATTCGGATGAGAGATTGAGCCTTTTCAAAACAATTACATCAATTATAAGACATCAGTTAGGCCAGAGGAGGCGCGGTGGCTGAGCGGTAAAGCGCTTGGCTTCCGAACCGGGGGGTCCCGGGTTCGAATCCTGGTAAAGACTGGGATTTTCAACTTTGGGCGCCTCTGAGTCCACTCAGCTCTAATGGGTACCTGACATTAGTTGGGGAAAGTAAAGGCGGTTGGTCGTTGTGCTGGCTACATGACACCCTCGTTAACCGTAGGCCACAAAAACAGATGAACTTTACATCATCTGCCCTATACACCACAAGGTCTGAAAGGGGAACTAGTTAGGCCAGGTTCACATCTAACTTTACATTCACTTTCACCTATCCTTTGATCTGCGGGACCGTTGGGGCACTAAACAAGATCTGTTAACCTTGTTTCTCAATTCTTATCTCTCATTTGTCTTTGATATAATTTCAGTCGGATGTTCTTTCTGAAAATATTGAAGCGTACCTGCCTGGGTGGACCACTTCGGCTGATTTTGAGTTTGTGTTTCTACACAAACTGTCTTTTGTTTTTATTGATTCATTGGTTGTGTTGTATCATGGACAATAAATAATTAAACAAAGTTTTTAGTTGATCCGGAAATGGGAAGTGGGACATATAAAGGTGTGAGTTGATAGAAGCTTTGTAACAAATAGTGACTAACCGGTCACCAAATTGAAAAGCTTTTTTTCTCTACTTTAACTATGTTTAATGTTTAAATGTCCGCGCGATTACTTTATATAAAGAAAACAAAATAGCAAAATTTGAATAGAATAAATTAGACATAGCTTGGCATTATTGTATAAGAACGAAATCCACTCAAATGATTAAATAAAACAATATTATTGTTTCCATATCTAGTTTGAATTTGCACATGACACTATTGATTTTACAGGAGAGATCTACGCTAACTACCCAAACACGTTCTTGAAAGGAGTGTAGATAAACACTTAAAGTAAAAAAGTAAAGTTCCCCTTTCAGACCTTGTGATCTATAGGCCAGTTGATGTAAAGGTCATGTTTCTGTGGCCAACGGGTTAACGAGGGTGTCATGTGGCCAGCACAATGACTAACCGCCTTTACTTTTCCACAACTAATGTCAGGTACCTATTAGGGCTGGGTGGAGGCGCGCAAAGATCCCGATTTAAAAATCCCAGTCTTTACCAGAATTCGATCCCGGGACACTGGCGGATCCAAAACTTTTGAATGGAGGGGAGCGATTTTTCTCCAAACCCTAACCCTAACGCCCAGTAAACCCTAACCCTATGCATAAACGCATAAAAAAGCATATATACATATGAGAATTAATTAGCAGTGTTTCTCAACCTTCGTCAAAAAAAATAGTCACGTTGGTGGCCTTACTCTTGACAGCCCCAAAGCATTTTCTTGCAATCTTTACTACAAAAACGCATTCTTCTGACATCTACAGCTAGACGCTCAAAACAAAAACAAATTGGAAGTGGGAGAAGAAATTTAGCGGACCAATTTGGTTCCTCTCTAATTTTTTTGCATTTTAGGATTCAATCATAAATTGTAAGTATTAGTCCCAAATTTATTCATACAGTAGAAAAATATCAGATTGAGTAAAGATTGGAAAAAGCGGCTATGAAAAAATATTTGGGTTCAGAACTCATCTCAATTGTTACTATTATCTAAAAAAGTTCTTAAGAATTCTACATTTTCCAAAACTAAGTCTTTATCAAAATAATTATGATAACTTCATGTGAAATAACATAAACTTTGTCGCCATATTTGACTATTGTTTTAAACGTCACGTTTTCATCTGGAAAAGGGAGGAAGGGTAGAGTGAAAACGATTAATCGAGCAAGGGTCTTCGCTCCTTTTTATTATTTCTGCTAATGATTGCATTTGGCATTAAAGAAAAGGGGGTGGGTCGACTCGATATAAGAATTTAATTTATAGCATATATAAATTATATTAGTGACACATTTTTTAAATTTATTTTGTAATTTCTTAACTAGAAAACAAAAAAAAATAAAAAATATTGGTTTGTCCGATGAGCGGAGGGCGATTGCATGTATCGCCCCCTCCCAATTGGTACAAACCTTTTCATTTTATATTTACTAATGATAAAATTTGAGATCAGAGTGTGATGCGAAATGATATACAAATGGGTTCAAATATCAATTAGTAGGTTATATTATATAGATATTCAACTAATTTTATTCACAAATTATGATTTCTCCATAAAAATATGGCCGCACCTCACTCAAAAGGCCATAGGTTGGAGAGCAGTAGATGCAATCGCCCCGACTCCCACACCACCGAATCGCCCAGATACCAGAGGAAAGAGACAAAATTTAAAAAATTATATAGTAATTCAACTTATTTTGTTGCGGGTTTGTTCACAAATTATGATTTCTCCACAAAAATAGGACCGCCCTCCCCCCACTCAAATGGTTTAGGTGGAAGGGCAGCAAATGTATTCGCCCCCTCCCCAATCGGCCAACGACATAATGTAAAGATAGGTTGAAATATAAATAACAAGTTTTAATCGAATAGATATTTAATTGATTCTGTTAACAAGCTGTGATTTCTACAAATTAATTGGGCGCCCCCCCCCCCCACTCGAAAGTTTATGGTTGGGGGGGGGGGGCGAAATTGCTGCCATCGCCCCCTCCCCACCCCAGCAAATCCGAAAACATACTAGAGGGGGCGGCGAAATAATCTAAAAATAGGTTGAAATATAAATAATTAGCATATATTATTAACATAAGTCATAAATCTGTATACAAATTGTGAGATTTCTTTAACAAAATTAGTCCGTCCACTCTCCCTTCGGAGGGGGTGTGTGGCTGAATGGAGGGTGGGTGGCATCGCCCTTACCCCCCTCCCTCCCGATCCGACAGTGGCCCGAGATCCCTCGTTCGGAAGCCAAGCGCTTTACCCCTCAGCCACAGCGCCTCCAGATGAAAACTTGCGCTAGGAATTGTCTCCAACAAGTCCCGAATGGGCAGAGTGCAACTGTAGCTTGGCCCGCATACGGGGATTACTTTTATGTACTTATCATGACTTTGGGAATCCTTGTAATACCTTTAAGGTACCCTTAGTTTTTATGGTGCTCCTTACAAGAAGCTATCTTTTTAGTAAAATTTAAATAACATCAAATCGTTTCGGCATTGGCGTCATAAATTAAATATAAGCTCATAAATGCGTGAGCATATAATAGTTGTTGAGTTGTTTGTATGAATCCAGTGTTAATCTGAGCTTGGTACCCTTGTCTGTATATATACTTCAAACTGAAAAACGCCCTAAATACTATCGATATGAATGTACCCGTTCTATGATTGCGTTGAGCCGGCCTTGAGAGGACACCAGAACATTGGCACAAGAACGAACCCAAACGACATTAATGTTAGTTTTAGTAGAACTTCAGATTTTTTTTTTACTTTTATTTTTTTCGTTTAATTAGTTAACAGTGTTGACAAATAAATACCTTCTGCTCACATCGCAGCACGTGCGGTGTAATCGCGTGCCGCAAGCTGTAGATGATGAGATGTCTACCTGGTGCAGACGTCGTGAGCTAGTGGCATGTACAGCAAGCTGTGAGGTCAATTAGCTTACCAGTCAGATGTTCGCGCCAAGTTTGTTTTATTTTACATTTAAGTGACGATCCTTGCTTGTAACGCTTTCGTTGTTGTGGTACTTCATTGATTTAAAAATGAAAATATTTTTAAAATCCTTTTTAAAAACAAAGCGTAGCTAAGTGGAAGAACTCCGCACTTACAACAATATCGCAAGAATGTAGAAATTAAATTAATCATAAATAATTACCAATAATTAATTGATTATTTTGTAAATGTATAAATTGATTAATGTTTTGTTAGGTACAAGAAATCATTGTTAAAAGCTTCAACGTGATCCGAGAACGGATTTAGGAGAAATAAAGTGTACAATCATTTAATGGGAAAAAACCCGACACATTTAGCTATGTCTGTGAATACTGAAAGATAATTTTCTTCTATTGGTATTAAACAAAATAATTAATAACCACTAATTACTTTGACTAATTGGCTATTTTTAATTCATTCATGCATTGTCTACGCCAATAAATAATTTTGCAAAGTTTTAACTTGATCAAAGAATGGGTGTGGGAGGAAAAAGGTGTTCAAACTTTTTACCAGACGGACAGAAAGACAGACAGATAGATAGACAGAGTAAGATGATATAAGCTTTGTAAAAAAAATATCTTGTAGAGTAATCAATGGCACATCTTACTCGTTCTGGCTCTGCCTTTCAAAATAAATAACACTCTGTTTGAAAAACTTGAAACAAAGTATTTGGAATTGTTAGAGAGTCAAGTAACGAAACACCTTTCAGGCCTTACTATCTATGCGGGGGGCAGATGATGTAAAGCTCAGCTGTTTTTATGAGTGACGGTTAATGAAGGTGTCATCTGGCCAGCACAATGGCCAAAAGTCTTTATTTCCGCTTGGGAGGACTTAGGGTTTAACTGGGATTCGAATGCGAGACTCCTCGGTTCTGAGGGCAAAGCTCTCTATCCCTTGACCACGCCGAGGCTGTTAGTTTGAGCTTAAGGGAAAA
This sequence comes from Biomphalaria pfeifferi, assembly GCA_030265305.1. Taxonomy (NCBI): domain Eukaryota; kingdom Metazoa; phylum Mollusca; class Gastropoda; family Planorbidae; genus Biomphalaria; species Biomphalaria pfeifferi. The sequence continues at coordinate 2,120,040 of JASAOG010000121.1, read as the reverse complement.
TCGAATGTCCAGGTTTTGAGGCTAGTGGTGAGGTCCACTGAGCTCTCAAAGAAGTAGACTAAACACAAGAGAGAGTAGAAGACTAAGGGCTATTAAATGGTCATCGGTCGTTATACTGGCAATCCAAAGCTAAACTATGTCTTTATTTGCTCTATGAAGTAGTATGGAGTTTTAGTTTTCAATGTAGATTGCTGTTCATGTTAAATACATTGTCTGGGTAAATAAAAAGTATTATGTAAGTCAACTCTCTTCAATGGAAAGTTGAATGTGTAGAGGCGTATATACTGGTGAGCTCCTTTCAAACAACTTTTAAAATCGCCAAAAAGTGAACATTGTTTTACAATATCTCTATTCAAGTCACTCCTTCATGGAAGGTGGGCGGACGTTGATCTCAAAAATGGCTCTAATGATTTTCCTAGAAATTTAACAGTTGATGCATATCGCTAAGAAAAGAATTACTGACTCGTTGACCACTTGGGGAAAACTCTCTAGGGCAAGTGATGATTCAACATCAAAATCTCCCCTCCAATAAAGAAAACTTAAAGCAAAACAACAGTTACAAAAAATCTAACCTCCTTTTTTTATGAAAGGGGGGAGGGGATTTCAATACGGAGTGGGGTGGTACAACCCGAAGCCCCTCCCCCAGCTACGCGCAAGCAAAAATATACTAGCAGCATTTTTAAAGCAAAATTTAAAAGTCTTTCAAAGTTTGAACTAGATTAGAGTGGCGTTGTGGATGGTCAGGAGAAAATAAACAAACTGTTTTGTCTTCTAAGACTGATATAAGCTATTCTTAGTTGTCAAATAAATAAGAAAAATGCTATACATATGTATGTATGTATGTGTAGCAGGTAGCCTACAGGTAGCCTACAGGTAACCTACCACCTTTAATTGTTAGTTTTACAGGTTTCGGACATTCCTTTAGAATTAAAAATATTACGTCTAGTCCAGAACTCCTGCAAGAAGGCTAAATAGTTGGGGGGATGTTTCGTCTTTTGTAAACAAAATATTTATTGAAAATGTAGGTTGTTTATTTGTTTGAATATGTGCAATGCTTTGATCTGTTTCAAGTTTTAAAATGTTTTATACTATCAAAATGTCACACATACATGTTATGCAAGATAAAACACAAACCTACTACATAAACCTCAATACCTACATAAGACATGGCTGAACATGCAGGTGCTCATTGCTGCGAGAAAATTCAAATTGTTGTACTACATTCTTATTGGCCTAAATCTGAAAAGAGAGGGGTGGGGCAACAATATTGAATCTGTCCTTGTTGGCAATGGATGACAAAAGTCTAGCATGACTGACCTATATAATCATAGATCTTATTAGATAACATATATCACTGATCTATACAGCCATAGATTTTATGAGCTACCATGTATCACTGATCTATATAGCCGTAGGTCTTGAAAGCTAACATGTAAAAATGAAGAATGTCAACAAATCTCTAGTCTAGAAAATGTCAACACTTTTCTACTACTGCTAGTCTAAAGACGGCTACAAATTCTGGAACTGAGATGAGAATAAAAAGACCGTGCAGAAGGCATAGAGAGTGGTCAGAAGGACAGAAAGAGAGAGAGACAGAGAGGGGGGACTAGTGTTGTTAAATAGTATGGTGAGAGAAGAAAAAATACAGACAAGAGAGAGTGTGTCTGTGTCTCTCTCAACCCTAGCCTTCTCTTTGAAGAAATAGCAGACAAAGTGGATAAAAGAGTGAAGAAAAAAAAACACACAATAATAGTTGCGTACGAAGAATACAGGAAAGAGAGGAGGGCGCCCGGGGTGCTTAGTCTGGGAGGGGAATGCGGACTAGGATGTAGGGCGGGGTCGCTAGCAGGGACTACTTTTATGTTAATGCTTTTTCCAGTTTCTAATTTTAGACCGTTCGTGTGCCAGTGTTGTCCTGGAATCTACGTCTGCCTGGTCAGGAAAGGGAAAAAGTGTGGTTGGGTGGGTGGGGGGGGGGGGGGGGGGGAATTGAGGAAAAGAGGGACAAGAGATGTTGGGGGCGGAGAGGATTAAGAGAGAAGGGGAAAGAGAGGGCCAATAGTGATTAATAGCGTTAGTTCTTTAAGGATGAAAGAAGACACAGAGTTGCCTGAAGGAGGTCTTGTTGTCGTAAAAAGGTGACTAACATCTATGTATCGAGTTTTGGGTGACTCAATCCTGACTCTTGTCTGCTGTCCAGTCACTCTGGGTAGATAACTATGACAAGCAAAAGTGATGAGATGAGTGATTACGTCATCACAGAGTCTCACTACGTATGTTGGAGACGAGAACACGAGATTGGAAGGAAGAGATATGGTGGACATCATACAGGGTCAACCTGGTGGACATCATACAGGGTCAACCTGGTACACAACGTTCCATTAATTAAAGTATAATTACGTAAGGCAACTATGTTCAAAGAGAATACGAATCATGTCAACCTGGGGCTCGAACAATTCGGCTGGTATTTCACCTTTTTTTTTTGGATATTATTCGAAGAATTTTAACAAAAATTATTTCTTGAGCACCGTATTTCAGTTTACAGCTACATATAAATTTACCTTCACACTTTACAGACAGACAGACTGACAGAAAGACAGATAGATAGATAGATAGATAGATAGATAGATAGATAGATAGACAGATAGATAGATAGATAGATAGATAGATAGATAGATAGATAGATAGATAGATAGATAGATAGAGATAGTTCAAGAACATACATAATCACACTTCACAAACACTTAGTTCTATACACACACTTTCCTAATGTAGGTACACACATTGTAGAATATCCACACAGTTACAAAGGAAATTAGACAAAGACAGACGGATAGACTATAAGTTAGTAAGATAGAGAGACAAGAAAGAAAATGGAGGCAGGTTGTATAAACTTTCGGCAATGCTCAGTGAACTATCAAATCTGATCATTCTTGCATACGTCTGTGACGAACTATCGTAAACAGGTATACTCGCGATCCACAAGTTATTGTACTTGACAGAAGGTAATCACAAAATGCCCAACCCCTTCCAATAATAATAATAAAAATAATACTTATTACAAGTAGACCTACTCGCCACAAGAGTTTCCCGAGTCTATTATTATACTGGGATAGGCCTATTTTGATTGACAAAACGGTAGATTTGAATTGTACTGATCTGCTTTTTAATTGATAAAAAAAAAAAGAAAAAACAGCTATCATTACTGACATCTCCGTACAACTGTCTCATAATATATAAAGAACTAAAATGGAAAAACAATGAAAATATGAGAACCTAGGCTTGGAGATTAAGCGTTTATGGAAGTTATCTAAATTAACAATATGCCCCATTGTTATATCGACCGAGAGAATAGTAACCATTGACCTCACAGATAGATTCAAGGCCTTTAACATTCCTAAGAAGAGTCTCGTTGCCTCTCAGAGGGCGGTGCTGCTGCAGAACTGTCACATCACCAGAAAAATCTTTAATGTAAACTGATAAAGGGACCACGATGAATTTTGCTTTCCTTTAGCGAAACTCGACCCTGGCAGCGCCAGAGAATGACTACTCGTTCTTTTCTAACGTAATAATAATAAATAATTTTAAAATTTGCGGGGTTGTCTTGGATGGTAATTCTTGGGTAAATGAAGACCCTTATTAGAGACGTACTTTCAAAGTTTATTTGAATTGTCTACAACTGAAAATTGCAGAAACTAGGTCATCTAATCCATATACATTTTTAACTCCCAAGTTTTCAAACAGATTGTAATATTATTTTACACTGTCTGTAAACCGACTCAATTCGATGGAATTTGACTATCACTAGATCTACTAAACTCTGGTAACAGTGTTTCAAACAACATGAATATTTCTGAGTTTTGCTTGATTGCTCAACTTGTCTTAATCATAGATAAAATTTGTTCATTATATGATAAAGCCGCTACATCTATTGCAATTTGTATAATCCGAGAATATATATATATATATATATATATATATATATATATATATATATGCTATAGAGCCCTCTTTTATTGCCAGCACACAGTTTTGTATATTTTTTTTTATCTTAATGTGGAGGCTGAATGGTAATTCGAAAGTAGTCTCCTCCATAGTAAATAGTTATTCATTGCTTTGTAAAGGTGTATTTACAGGAAGTCTACTTATACTATACGTAAAAAAAAAGTTGTAAAAAGGCTTCTCTGTCAGACTGGTCATGAATTGTTGCCATCAAAAGCAATCATGATAATCGAATGTTACGTAATTCTTCCCCTTTCCTTAATTATCTCCCTTGCAAAAGTTTTGTTTTGAAGGCGATGAGATAAACACCTGAAATAGTCTGAATGCTACAAGTCAACAGCATACGTCAATCTGTTTACAGGTAAACACTCAACACATTGATTAGCCGATAAACATAATATCTAGCTTCAAAATATCTCTTGAACGATGAAACCACTTTCGAGACATCTTCATCAACACAGGTGTCAACAGGTGAGTTAATTGTCGCGCTGAAATATAATTAATATTAATAATGGCGGCGCATTCTTTTGTATGCGGAATTCGATAGTTCAACAAGACAACGCTAGAATGAAGTTAACCTACTCTTAGGCGGTATGGCCAAGACGAAGGTCCTCACATTCTGATTAGAGTTTATATCTCTACTTGTATCTCCACTAGTATCTCCGCTAGTATCTCCACTTGTATCTCTACCAGTATCTCCACTAGTATCTCCACTTGTTTCTTCACTAGTATCTCCACTTGTATCTCTACGAGTATCTTCACTAGTATCTCCACTAGTATCTCCACGAGTATCTCCACCAGTATCTCCACTAGTATCTCCACTTGTATCTCTACCAGTATCTCCACTAGTATCTCCACTAGTATCTCCACTAGTATCTCCACTTGTATCTCTACCAGTATCTTCACTAGTATCTCCACTTGTATCTCTACCAGTATCTCCACTTGTATCTCTACCAGTATCTCCACTTGTATCTCTACCAGTATCTCCACTTGTATCTCTACCAGTATCTCCACTAGTATCTCCACGAGTATCTCCACCAGTATCTCCACTAGTATCTCAACTTGTATCTCTACCAGTATCTCCACTAGTATCTCCACTTGTATCTCTACCAGTATCTTCACTAGTATCTCCACTTGTATCTCTACCAGTATCTCCACTTGTATCTCTACCAATATCTTCACTAGTATCTCCACTTGTATCTCTACCAGTATCTCCACTTGTATCTCTACCAGTATCTCCACTAGTATCTCCACTTGTTTCTGCACTAGTATCCCCTCTAGTATTTTTGTTTACAGAACAAGCTGCTGAATTTTACAAGATTATTTGACTCACGATTATTTAATTCAAGTCTTTAAAGCTGATGGCCTGTCTGTATAGAGCAATAGCTATTGTGCCGAGTACAACGCGTTGGTCTGAAACTGAAACGTACGTCTATCTACAAAGCTACAAGGCATTCATACAGAGAGAGAATGAAGAGACAAGGGAGAGAGAGGGGGGGGGGGGAAGAAAGAGAAAAAGAGAATGAAGAAAGAGAGAGAAAGAGAGAATGAAGAGAGAAAAAAAAGGAAAAGGGAGAATGAAAGAGAGAGAAACGTAAAAAGAGAGAGAGAGATGGGGAGAAAGTGAGAAAGAGGTGGTGGTGGTGGTGGTGGTGGTGTTCAATTGACTCGTAACCATGGCGTAGACCAAGATACAGAGACAAAGCTTCCAAAAACTCGGTCATCAATTGGGTCAGCGATAGAACAGAGAAGTCAACAAACCTGGACATTACTTTCAGTGCTCTGACTTCTGAACGGTATTAAAATCTATCTCACACACATTAAGGCTAGCAATGACGTCAGTCTAGGTCTTCCACTTTCTGTTCAATGTTGTTGACTCAGTTGTTGTTTTAGTGTCCATCAACAACATTCTGTTTCATTTAGTGCACTTTTGGGCTGACCTCTCCGACCTTTAAAATTCAAACCTATGTTCTCTCCAAGGGTGTGGAAAAGAAACAAGGACGTTGTAATAGGCTATGAGGTAGCGGGTAGCCCACACAAAGTATTACGACAGCAAGGTCTAGCTAGTGGGGGATACAAGTAAAAGGCTGTTTACACTATTAATGTACATTACCACTTTTGTACAATAAAATAATAATCTACATAGAAATATTTTGAAAAAAAAACTTTGGATCTCTCATAATTACTTCAACTTTCTCAGAAATATTTATGCTAAATTGGAAACAGATACGCTTATAATTATTAGATAGTATTTCAAAGATTTTTGAAGTTTTAATTGGTACAAAGTAGCAGAAGCGGTCGAAGGGAGAGAATCCAGTTTTTAGGGAAACATGAATCCTGACTACTTCTGGTCAAAGGGAGTGAACATTTTTTTTTTTTTACATTTTATTGTTATTGTTATATCCTAGCAGACGATATTTTGTTGTTGTTGTTGTTTTTTAAATGATAAAGGAAATATTTTATTTTGTGACAGCACAACGACCAACTTCATTTTTTTCCAAAAAATGTCAGGTATCATATCCATTAGAGTTCTGTGGCACCATAAAATTCGAGAAATTCAAAATCCTCTCTACCGGGTCTCGTTTAACAAGCGCAATGTCACCCAACCACCACGACATTGATATAAAACCACTGGCGGTTATACAATTTAGTCTCTAAAACGCCAGTTTGCTCGCATATTTTAGGCGCTTAACTTTACCATCCACGGGAATGGGCTTCGAATCCTTAAGATCTCTTCAAATAAGGTAGTTTTCTTTCTTAATACTTTTTTTGGAATTTATCATTTATAAATGAAGTATAAAGTAGGGCGAGGTGGCAGGTGTTGAATTTAACACCACTGTTATTTTCTTACTTATTGCCTGTCTGCATACACGACACATGAAAGAAAGCTCTCTTTAACAATCTCTTTCTCAAGGAAACAAAAAAGATTATATTATGGAGCTTTACTAGTGCAGTAGAGGAAAACTCTGAAGTTCATCTCTTGAGTTTTGAAACGGAATTTTTTGTTATCTACCTAATTTGATATACCTAGTTGTAAAGTATCGTACTCATATCATTATGGTCTTTTAATCTTAGAATCGATTATAGAATAGCATTTCCGCCTTCGTTAACTCTCTGAGATCGTGTATTATTCATTAGCAATTTCAAACCCTTTCATTGACAAATTCTTGGCCACGTCTGCCTGTCATGCCAAACGTTGGTCCGTCGCTTGTTCTGCTAATGAAGCCAGACAAAACTGGGAGTTTTTAGAGATTTTAATTAAGGTCCAAGTGATGCTAGGACAATCATTTCAAGAGTGTAACACGATATCTGCCTGTGTGGCAGCTCTAGAGTTAAATGCCTTGCTGGAGGTTCTAGGGTCAAATCTGCTCTATCATGTTTCTGTGATTGTTTTGTATGATTTCCTACACCCCAGCTCTGTTTATGCTTGCTTTGTTGTTTTTCTGTTGTGTTTTTTTGTTGTTGGTGTTGTTGTTTTTTTCGTTGGGTGGGGGTGTTTTTTCTGGGTTTTTTTTCCTGTTTGTGTTTTTTGTTTTTTGTTTTTTCTATTGTGTTTTTGTTTTGTTTTGTTATTTTGTATTTTGTTTAAATCTATTAATTTAAAAAAAACGTTCTCATCCCTGGTAACTACAGAGGGTTTTTACAATGGAGGTAAATGTAGAAATGTCTATCTAATGTTTCTAGTATGCAAAATATTGAAGCATTGAAAAAACTATATATTTTTTTAAAAACAACTAATATTCATTTAGTGCTCCTCAGTAGTGTAGAGCCTAGTACCTAAGAGCTCAGTTTCTTTTTAAAATTATTTTTTGTTATTTACTTGGCATTCTTCCTATTAAATATTTTGTCAATTTCCAAATGTTCCCCACTCTAACCCTTATAAGTTTCTTAGCGTCATTCTTTCGGATCTATTCTAGCGAGCACACAGTACTTTAGCTTGCTTTCTCGTTCACTTCTACTCTGTTATTTTATTGCTTAGAAAGATTTCTTGTGGATTAAATTGAAGACTTTGAGTACATTAGTTCTGGAAAAAGTCCTATTACGTAAAGTCACAATAAAAAGAGTAGATTAAATGGCTTCTGGAAGAGAAGTCCAATGAAACTTTTCTTTTCTTTTTCAGCTACTTTATGTCTAAACTATAAATACATGAAACAAATTGGAAGACAAATTTCCTTATGGATTATAAAGATTATTTTTATTATTACAGGTAATTACAGTAAACTTTGGTTTTCTCTCTATTTATATATGTATGTTACTATATACAGTCTTAAACGCTTGTGTTTGTGCGCATTGCGTATTGCTATTTCTTATGGGTGTTATTCTGACTAAAGTTGTCATCTCTGAGACTTTTGTTCAATCTCGATTTCTTTTTTTTTTGTAATCATGAGGCCAGATTTATTATAGCTCATGCGTGTTTTAACAGCCTGCACAAATAGATTGAATAGATTTCGTTTTTGTTTCTCGTGAAAACAATTTCTAATAAAGTAAAGTCGTTTTTTCTTAGCTAAAAAAATAATAGTTTAGGCCAGTGATGTCCAAAATACGACCCGCGGGCCAGATCCGGCTCGCGACGTGGTTCCATCCGGCCCGCCTAAATGTTGGCACAATAGTCGAAAAACTTTCCTCCCACCTTTCCATTTTTCCAAAAAAAAAAAGGTTGAAAAATGTATCCTAACCTAAGCTAGGTTCTTTGAATGTAGAATCTACCAACATATTTAATTTGTAAAGAAAGTGTGACTGTTTAAAATATCAGCAACATGTAAACGGTATTATTAAACAAATATGACGTCATTCTTGGTTTGAGCCGCGAAGAAAAGATTGTTAAACTGCGTCTAGAGATTGGAGGATCATTGGCATATTTACTAAAAGAAACAAGAAAATGAGTAGGTTGTAAAAGTTGCTCCAATGTTGCTCATATTTTAAGTAAAGAAATGAAGCCATATTCTGACGCGTAAAAAAAAAGATAAATTTCAAATATCCCATTAATGAATGAAGTACTGGATCCACGGGTTTCTAATCAAATTGTTTCAGGTCAATTTCATTTCGTTTTTGTACTTTTTCGTTTATGTGGCTCGCGGCAAGAATGTCAGATATTAAAATGGTCCTCGGGTCAAATTAGGTTGGACATCACTGGTTTAGGTACTTTTAGGTACTTTTATGGTGCTAACAGAACTGAATAAATATCTTTGAATTTTAAGATGCTGAATATCAAAATAATGATAGTACTAAGTTAGTGGAAAACTTTTTTTAAAAATCTAAATTAATGACTTTTTATGACCCAGCCCTCCTTGACATTTCAACCTTCTCAGTTTGCAATCAGTTTGTGACCATCCCGCATCTTGCGTGTCCCTCATCTGCCAACCCAACGGTCCAACAACTTCATTTGACGCCACACGACCAATGTCCATTATTTATTTCGGCTACACCTGTCCCCACATCTTCAAGTAATTTCGGCTTTCTTCCTTCCCTTTGACTTTCTAACCAAGGCAATACGAAACGATTTCATCTTAGGCCCTTGAAGTACATTTAAGGAGAGGCACCCTAGTAACCAATTTTTCTCAAGTGTACTCAAGTGACTCTCACTGTAATGACCCCCCTCATCTCTCCCAGACACACACACACACACACAAATAATCGTCCGCTATTATCAACATACTCTGAAAATGAAACGAACCATCCATCACATTCAGGCACGCGTGTCAGCTATCTCGTCCCCCTTGCAACTGACCAACGCGCGGCCTTCGGTGACTTTTCCGGTGGTCAAGGGGTCAACGTAACGCGCTTTGCAGTGCGAACTCTTTTGAACGTTCTTTCAGAGAGATAGGAATGAGGGAAGAAGAAAAAAAAACAGTCGATCAGGAGTTACGAAGTAATCATTACAACTGACCAAGGGTCAAAGCGCATCTGGTCAAAACTAACCACTTTATCACTGACGTTTAAACTTCACAGCTAGTTACAAGGGGCGCTTACCAAACACCATCCTTTTACATCAATCATCATTCACCTCCTTTGCCTCTATCTTTTATGTTTCAAGAGTTACTTTTCTTTGTGATTTCCTGTGTATCCCTCATGTTTCAAAGGACGGTAAATTTTAAGCTATTTAAAACAAGCAAAATATAGGCAAACAAGAAAAACATAAGAAAAAAAAAAAAACTTAAAAAAAATGAATACTTATATGAAGTGTAGTTGTGTCAATTACTTTGGACCAGTCATGTAATTAAATTTATAATAGATCTAGAGTTAATCTAGACTAACAATAATAAATCTGTGCGATTACAAATATATATATATATATATATAATGGAAGTCATTCACCAATCGTAAATAAACAACAGTGAGCAACTTGTTACCCTATCTCCACTGTGCCAGTAGTACTCTCACTTTTATCAACAATGTTTATGACGTGACAATTTTTTTTAGTTTTATCAACATTACCACGTGACCGTTCGTTTTGGTGAATAAGGTCCATTGTTTTTGTTTAGCGCAATTTTATACTTGTAACTTTCTCAGTTCGCTATGATCCTATCACTTGTCTGGACCAACTGGATAGGGGGAAGGGAAGAAAGAAGGGGGCATCCTGGTAATCGCTTGAATGCATATATGTATATTTTAAAAAAGGTGAACAACCTGAATTCAAACTCGAGGGCTTAAGCCTCCTCAGCCTTCTCAGGCCATTACATTAATTTTTGTGCGAGGGCAATGCTTGTGAAAATTAAAAATAGAAGGTTCATAGTTATCTATTATTAGTTTCAAACTGTTCACTCTACAAAGTACAACATCTAGCCTACCAGCACATCAGTCCTTTCTTTGAGATAGTAAACAAAAGAATTAATTACTAATAGTTAATTTTTTTTTTTATTTTTTAACAGGTGAAAAGAAATAATTGTGCAAAAATTCAGCTTGATACGACATTGGGGGTGGGAAAAAAAACGTGTACAAACTTTTTTTCCAGACAGACGGGGAGTTCATATAAGCTTTGTAACAAATACTTTTTTAAAAGCCTATAAAAGGGAAAGTGTCGCAAAATTACTACCGTATCTCTCAATACTACAAGAATAAATTAACTAATTGGTTTAATTTTTAATTGATTTATGTGTTGTCATATACAATGAATATTGTACAAAGTTTCAAGTGGATGAAAAATATAATATCTTTATTAAGATTTTTAAAAGTCTGTCCATATGGCTAAGGGAATGAGTTTATCATCCATTACCTCTACATACATGCGTTATGAGTACGCCACTGTAAGGCAGTGAGTCGTGGACTACCTACACAAAGAAGCTCATTCCACTTGCTCTGCCTCCGAAGGATCTTGAAAATCACATGGCAAGAGAGAGTGTGTAATACTGAGATCCTTGCGCGAACGGGCCTTCTTTACAGTCCTCAGGCAACGCCTGGGCTGGCTCGGACATGTTCGCCGGATGGAGGACAATGGCATCCCGAAAGTCATTCTTTACTTGGGTCTGGCTCAAGATAAACTGGTCACTCCCACTTCCGTTACGAGGATGTAAATAAACGGGACCTAAAAACAGTGAACATTCATACTGACCATTGGGAGGACAAGGACCGCACTACATCGAGAGATGGTGACCAAGAAAGCTAAGTGAAAACACATGGGCCTCAGCTCTGGAAGCAAAGCGTGCCATACGAATAATGGCAGGCTCCTATACCACCAAAGTGAAAGCCACCTTAACCTGCGATATATATGGAGTGTCTCTCCAAAATAGGGCTCCACATTCACATGAAAAAGTGTTCGAGATGAACCATAGTCGTTCTACGACTGAAGGAGGCCAACAACCTCTACAGGCATCCTATTTACAGGGCACTAATACAGTGTGCATTCGTTTTACCCACGTGATCAATCATTCACGACCAACGCACATTTGCATATTTATAAGACTGTTTTTTCCCTCATACAATATGTAACAATTATAGGATGGAAATCTGTCCCTAATTAATATGCGGATAAATCTGGCCAATAAACTGTGGGGACATTATCTCCCTTTGTCATGTGATTTGACAACCATATGGTCAACACCACGCTAGCTACTAAATCTACCTTAACAATTAACTTACTAGGGAATGACCTTTTTTTTTCTCAAAGTGTAGAGTGGAGCCCAGCGCCCAAGCCATCAACAAAAGCTATCCCATTTCATGTCGAATTTCACGCGTGGTCATCTAGATGTCCATCTAGTTCTGTTGCTGTGAACGTGACACTACATCTATGGTCATCTAAATAGATCCAATGCTATTGTTAAGGATATAGTTGTTATTTTTTTTAGGTCTAGTGCTTTTGTGTTGTTGTTTTTTATGTCTAGTGCTTTTGGCCCATCGGCAGAGCAATAGCGGAGCCCTATGCGAAACGGATTGCGCGGGGCCCAGTCTGAATAAGGATAAGCATGTCCAAATTAGGATTTTGTATTAGAAAATGCATTCGTCTTTGAAATAAATATTTATTAAATGAAAGCTGACAATGCCGTTTTTTTATCGCGAGTATGATTGGCACCCCAAAACGATAATTTTGTATATTTTTCATGAGATTTTTAATTTTTGGAGATTTCCAGGACTTTTTTTGTGTGTATATTTTGCAATTACAGAAGATTTCCAGGAGCACCTGAAAAATCATGAAGCCGCGGAAACACTGTAATTATATATAAATTTTAGTGTTTTAATTAAATAATTTACACATATCATTAGCGCGGGGCCTATGAAAGTGCGAGGTCTAAATCCGGCCCTGCCCATCAGTTATGTAAATATTTAAAACCAAATACATGTCAATTGTCAATGTATACTATTTTAAACAGAATGCCCTTGCTTATACCACAGAGGTCGGCCCCGACCTACACAAACTTTTTTCAAAAGAAAGCCCTAAAACATTTTTAAAAAAGGATAATGACACTATATTGTGATGGCTAGCCTATTCCAGTGAAGATTGCCTCTTTTGTATAGAAGGAATATGTACTAGGAATCTCTTGTTTGTCACTGTCTGGTGACACTAAAACAGTATATGTTCCAATTCTAATGTCAATGTTTTAGAAAAACAAAATGAGAAAGAAACGATGCAGAAGCCATTACAAACTAAATTGAGTTGATCTAAAATATGATAATGGTTTCCAGAAATTTCCAACTGTATCTTATTAACTCATATTTCCTAGATAAGAAAAATTAGTCAATTTTGACATACAGTTAAAACATAAACTTTATTCCTTCAATATCTAGGTCTTAGGTATTAAAGCTACAATAACATAATACGTGCAATAGGCCGATATAGTTAGAATACAACAGGATTTGAACAAATGGGACCCCCGGTTCGGAAACCAAGCGCTTTACCGCTTGGCTATATTTATTTCGGCATTTTTCTCCTTGTTCTAGACTAGAGCATAGCTTAGTTTGACAGTTTTAGAGATGTATTATTTGACTAGGCCTAGATTATTTTATTTGTTACACTGTGCGACCATATGAATGCTATGCTTTTCTTTCAATCCTTCTATCAAACCCAAAACTGTTTTATAGATATTTGTTCAATTTTTGTTTTATCTCCCTTTGGTTTAATCTAATTGAAATTTGAAACAAACAAATGGCGCCAGTGTCAGTTTCACGAGACAGCCATCTACTGTTTCCAGACAGAGACAGCAGACGATGTCTACTTGCACTCTAAAACAACAATGGTGGGCTGCCCACTCTGGCCTGAGACCACTCAGCCTTGGCAGACGAACTCTCTTGACCTGCTTCCTATAAACAGATCGATATATTTGTGACTTGTATTAGCAGACTTTTATTCCAATTCATCGCCCACCAATAGGGAGAGGAATAGTGGGGAGGAGAGGTACTGACGTAGACAAGTTGTTTTTTTTTATTGTATTTTACTGATCATTATTAAAAAACTTATATCAGATCACTCCGTCTGTCTGTCTGTCTGGTATAAAGTGTGTACACGTTATTTCTCCCACAGCCATTCTCAGTTGAAATTTCGCACAATTATTCACTGGCATAGACAAGACATGAATCAATTAAAAAAAAAAGAAACCAATTAGGCAATTACTTATTGATACCAACAATAGATCATTATTGATATCAACAATTGAAATACCTGTGTGTATTCACAGATATGGCTCAAGTAGTTCGGTTTATTGTTAACGCTATTTCTCCCTCACACATTCTCAGGTCAAGTTGATACTTTAAACAATTATCGATTGTACTTAACAAAACATGTCAATAAACAAAAATGCTCAGTAAGACAATTAATTATTAGTAATTAAGTATTTTGTTTGACAACGAATAAGTGAAATAACTTGTATATTGATATATATCGTTTTAAGGGCGAAGTTCTTCCCCTTTAGATAAGCGTTGTTTGTTTGTTTGTTTTTTTAAAAAGGACTTTTCTTATTTTGCTTGTTGTTATGTTAAGTTGAGCATTTTGCTATAGAGAGTCTGACTGTACGAGGCATTCAAACCAACACGTTCAGGGTGAGTTTTAAGCATTTGCAACTCTCAACCGAGTAGTCATTAGTGTCCGCCGATTGGATTCTTCATAATTAATTATATGCTGTTTTTTTTTTTGCTAACCAAATTTAAGACCAATACCTTTTTCTAATCATCAAAATATTATTTACTTCTAAATTGATAAACACGAACATATATGCTAAAGATCAAAATGACAATACAATGATAGGATTGTCTTCACAATCGTGTTCAAATGGAAACAACGGAGAAAACGTAGCCACAATAATTGACGACCTGAACTAGTGTCCACTTTGAAGTGAAGCATACATGATACATCTCAGCCAAATAACGTTTCGATCTGAAGTCGGTAAAAATTCACTGCAATTGCGTCTGCTTCCGTTATAACACTGCGGATCTTTATTTTCTATCGGCTGTTTTGTACTTAGTGATTCTCGAGGTTGTCAATGGCTGGCTAACATGGAGTTGATCTTTTTAAACTTCATTTAGTGATTTAGTCTAAGTAATAGATTCTATTAAAGATTCTGATTGTGTTTTTCTAAATTTTCTTTTCAAATAAATATTTCATCTCTTTCTCTTTCTCTCTCTAGCACTCATACACCAGCACACACATATCTAGAGAGAGAAAGAGAGAGAGAATATATTTTAAAGTATATTATTAATTTTTAGTATTTAAAAGTTAGGCAATCAACTACCGAGTACCGGCACCTAATCACTGAGTATCTGCACATATTTTTTTTTACAATATAAATATATATCATTGTCTTTTGTGTCTACATTTTGCTGGTATTTAAAAAAAAACTTTGTAAGAAATGATTTCAAATTGGGGATGGGGAGGGCGTTGTGAGAGAAGAGAAAGAAAGGAGAGAAGAGGGGGGGGGGCGTTGTTAAGGGAATGAATGGCGATAAGGATCTCTGTCCCTGCACACAGACCTACACACATACACATCATTGATTTAGACCAAACAAGCTTTCATTAGCAATTAGACAGATTGAATGTGATTTATGATGAAGCCTGATGGACACAATATACAGCTTAGTGGTGTCTAGAGCTAAGAGTCTGGGTTGAAAGATCACTAGATACAAGAAAAAAAAACATGAAATGGACTCCCGCTTGTAGAGTAGCCCGAGCCGTCCATCAGATCAGATTAGTCTAGTGTTCTTAGCGTAGTGATACTGACGGTTGGAGTCCACTACAGGTGCAGTGAAGCGAGAGCTATTTAGTGGCCGAGAATAATACATTTAGAGGATAGTCGAAAAGACGGGGAGAGGTGGGGAGAGGTGGGGAGAGGTGGACTTTGCTTCAAAAGTAAAAGAATAAAAATAAAAGAGGGACAAGCAGAAAATAGCGAATGTCCAGTAGTTTGTATAGAAAACATTATAGAAACTAAAGTAATTCTGTCTGCAAACTCTTGACCTAAAATACTCACATCGTTTAATAATATAGATAGATTTAAACATTAATGAAATTTAAACATGCTAATTTATATTTTCGTTTAAATGATTGGTTTCAGAGGCAGAAATGTTAATGTTAATCTATCCTCAATGGTCTTAGGCGACGCCTGGCAAATCGTCTTTCGACCCACAGGTTGAGAACCCCTGCCATAGATTGTTTCTCATATCAATGAATACAAATCAACACATAACTGACTATAGAATGGAAGTAAATAACTGTCGTAGCTAGTTGCGCATTATGAGTTCCCTACTGTATAAGTATAAATTACTGTAAGGTCTGTTCAAATCATCGTGCCTTTAAAAATACTCATATCTGTGGATGTACTTGATATTTCTAGACCCAAATGTAGGCTTTCGGATGACCATCAGAGCTATTTCGGTCTTTTTTTTTTCCTTCCTTTTATAAAAGTTTCATTAGACAAATATTACAATTCTATACCGATACATTTCTGTTTTAGAGAACACTAAACTCTTTATTTCTTTCCCTTTCGATCGTATGGCATTAATTAATACCCAATTGTAAAGGCTAGATCTATATAACAATTTTTTTTTGTGATGTATGTCTATGAATAAATAGTTTACATATATATCTAGTAGTTATAGTTTCAAAAGACCGAAAGTGACCATTGAGAGCACATACGGGATGAAATCAATGTTCAAAAGCAACTTTTTGTTATTCAATTTCTTCTATTAGTTCATACTTTAGACTCCCCCCCCCCACCTTTTTAATGTTTCAAAAGAAAAAAACGGGGAAAACGTATTGATTTTTTGTTTATTTTATCTACGAGTTTAGATCTAAACGTGACAGAAGGGCCGACAGACAGACATCACAAAACCAAAAGTGTCCGTACCATTCAATGACCACTAATGAAGGAGAAAAACTTTCCAAAAATTGAGATTCCCTCGAACTTAAGTTCTTGTCTAACTGTACATTATAAGACAATTTCATTAAAACTGGAAATAATGTCTTCTTACAGACTTCTTTGACATGGCAGAATTTGACTTACTGTAGCAATGATATAAATTATAAAGATTCTAATTCCTTCTCCTAGGATCCCAGCTATGAAAAAGCTGCTGTGCGTATACACATCTAACAATGCGATTTGTCTAAATAGGCTGGGCATAACCCGTCGGACCCCAATGGTTGCTTGAAAGAAAGCATTGATTAGTGATGGGGTAATTATATATATATATATATATATATATATATATATATATATATATATATGTGTGTAAGATGGACTTAGCATTACATTTTTGTTATTACTTGGATCTCGTCTACGTAGAGTAAGTACACTTCAGAAAATTTGAAACTTTTTAGAGTAAGTACACTTCAGAAAATTTGAAAGTTTTAGAGTAAGTACACTTCAGAAAATTTGAAAGTTTTAGAGTAAGTACACTTCAGAAAATTTGAAAGTTTTAGAGTAAGTACACTTCAGAAAATTTGAAAGTTTTAGAGTAAGTACACTTCAGAAAATTTGAAAGTTTTAGAGTAAGTGCATGAAATCTTTTGATAATTAAAGTAGTGACTTTTACTAAAATGGCTTCTCCTTTTTTTTTTCATTGTCTTTTCAAAGTTGTAATTTAAGGATCACATATCCCGCCCTTTCATTTTCTTGTCGTCTGGACAACTGACTTGTCAATGGCTACTTCTCTGAGCTTTAGAAGGTACAAAGGGGTGGGGGAGGGAAGCTTTTAGCAACCCAACGTTCTTCTTCCGGTGCGTTTCAAATGGTTTGACGGACTCTTTTTGTTCGTCTGCCTGGTCGCAGTTCTCTAACAACTAATCGCTTCCTCCCTCTGACTATCCCTGGAATGGACGGAAGCTAGATGCTGGCTAATGACCGTTAGGTCAACTTCCAACACAGATGGTTAGTCGTACGACCTGACACCGACCTGTAACGACGAACGCGTCTTTAGAAGAGTTAAAAAGCGCGCGCTAATTCAAATTTAGAGGCAGACGATCAGCCCAAATTGTTTTTGATCTGCGATTGAAACAATTCAGATAATTTATCCGTTCATCGACCTTATGAAGGCGGCTTCAAGTAGGCCGATGACAAATTAAATAAAGAGTTGATGGTTAGTTCTTTTAAATTTCAATTTATAAAGCAATAATTATTTCACTTATTTTTAGAACAATAATATAATATACTAGCCGACCCGCGGTTTAGCATACGCTGCTATTTAGTGACGGGTAAACAATTCCGGAAAGACACAGTTGTCCAAAGGGGGTGGGTTTGGGCAAACGACTGTGACTGAATTAAAAGAAGGAACTCTGTATTTATACAGAGAAGATTACTTGCCCCCCCCCCCCCCATCTCTTCTTTTTCTCTGCTGCGCTCTCTGTCGCGGCGAAAGTAACATGGGGTAACTCTAGTCTGACTTGCAGAAATAAAGGAGTTATCTTTCCATGAATTTTTCATCGAGGATTAGAGACTCGGCGTGCGTGCGTGTCCTGCATGGTTGGGGGGACATAGAGAATCATAAATACAGATAAGGCAAATACAGATTCTGCAGCTTAGAGGCGACGGAGCAATAACACATGTAGACTTACTTGGAAACAACATCACTTATCGAATCGAGTTACGCACTACAATTGACAACTTGACAAATAGCCTCAAGTAGGGTCAACTTTTTCAAATCGATTTTTTAAAATATTTTTATACATTTATAAGTTATATTGTGTTTTTATGCTAGCTATAAAGTAAGGGAGTCAAAGCATTGCCAGGGTGAAAATAAGTCCTATTTTGCGTGGGTGGGTTGGTGGGTGGGGAGAGTAGGTATTTTCATATTCTACAAAGAAAATATGCAAAGAGAGTTCAAGGTGTATATGTTACTCAGTTACAGTTAAACTCGGAATAAATCGGTGTTTTTATGGCGCCTGAAGTTTTTTAGTAACGATTATATTAAAACCTCCTGGCAGATGATCCCTTCAAAAAATCTTTAAATTGAAACTATAATAGGCCAGACATCAACTTTGTTTTCTTATTCAAACAAGATTCATCTTTTTGTTATCTGAATATTTCATTAAGGATAGAAAAGAATACATGAAAATGTTTTCCAAAGTTAGTCTGAAAGTGTGTGAAGCATAAAAAATAGAACTGAGATATTTATGTCCGACAAGGTCATGAGAAACCCGTCTCTCTATTATTAGCTTCATCAAAACATTTTTTGTATCATTGTAAAAAAAAATCACGATTTTTTGGTCTTTTTTTAAATGGGCGTTAAACTACGCCTCGTTACCCTATTGATTAGTCTCTTTAATTTTCTCTTCACAAAGCCAATTAAATTGACCACCAAAGAGATTGGGGGGGGGGGGGGGGGAAATATCGTTTATTTTAATTGAATGTCTTACCCTGGCGGAGTGTCATTGCCCTACCAGATTCCCTGCCGCCTTGCCCAATCAGATTCCAGACTGTGTCTACGGGACATCGTAAAAAAAAAATACTGTATATTATAAAGGGCTAATAAAGTCTGGAGAGAAATGAACTCTAGACACTTGGTTAGCGGCGAAATGGAAGAAAGACAAAGGAAGTAGTCGATTACATGAGGGATACATTTTTGCCTGTTAGAGAGAATTAAGCTTACACGAACTATTGATTGCATTTATCATGAGACAATATTTTCTATTATAGATATCAAAGTATGTGACTTCCTTTTCTCTGAATATAGTTTCTAATCTCACTTTGATTCTAAATAGCTAAAGGGGAAGAACTCCGCCTTTAAACTATATCTATTAATAATGTATTATTATTATTATTAATAATGTACAAGCTATTTTCCTTTTTCGATATCCAACTAAATAATTAATTATTAATTATTATTTGACTAGTCTAATATTTTTTATTATTGATTCATGTTTTGTTAGGTACAATAAATAATTATTTTAAAGAACAACTTGATAGGAGAATTGTGAGGGGTTAATAGCGTTAACAATTGTTTAAGAGGACTAAACCGAACAAATTTAGCCATCTCTGTGAATACTGAAGTATTAGTTTCCCATCTTGATATTAAACAAAATAATAAATTACTAGTAATTAATTGACTAATTGGGCACCTTTTTTTTTTATTGATTCATGTTTTGTCTATGTCAATGAATAATTGTGCGAAGTTTCAGCTTGATCCGAGAACGTATGTGGGAGAACTATCGTGTACATAGGTTTAACCAGACAGACGGACAGAGTGAGTTGATATAAAGTTAGCCGTTTCTGCCCTTGGGGCAGTAGCAAACCCTTTCCCGTAAAATCGGGACCTAACTGTATTTATTATTATTATTATTAAGTCGGATAAACCTCGCGAAGACTGTTCATCGTCAAAACATACACACACACACACACACACGTAAATTTACTATATGCATAGTTGACTATATTGACTTCTGGATTTACTGAGGAAATTTACTATATGCATAGTTGACTATATTGACTTCTGGATTTACTGAGGAAAATAAAAAGAGGCTATAAGTTGTTGTTTTTTTTAATCATAAAAGTTTGTTTTTATTGTAGGCCTACGTTCTGATTCAATGAAATGAAACAGTAGAGCTTGTAGTATATTTTTTTTCTCGAATGCTTAAAAAAATGAAACAGGACTAATATTAACAGTATTGTACCCTATAACTATATCCCGAAGAGTTATTACTGTGTATTTAGTCAATAATCAGCTCGTGTGGAACCCGACTGACACTTCACAGAACGCCGGGGATTCTATAGTATTAAAATTACAATATGGCCGTCGGGGAAATAGATTCTTTATGACAGCACATTGGCGAGGCTGTCTGGGTTTGTTTTTTTTTTCTGTTTATTTTTTAACTTTTCTGTTTGAATATGTGGAGTGGGGGATATGTAATTATTATTATTATTATTATTATTGCTATTATTTTTTAAAAAAGGTTAAAAGATATTAGGGAAGATGGAGTGGACGAGAGGGGGTGGTGTAGATTTGAACCAAAACATAATCGATCCTTTTATTCCTCTCTGGACATATTTTCTCTTAACGTATCAATGCCCTCCCCCCCCCCCCTCCCCTTACCCTGTCCCAAAGCATTTGTTTCCTTGTTATGACCTGGGATGACATTTCATACCATTAACACCCAAGTGAATGCTGTTTGTCTGGTCTGATGGTAGGGTCGTGGGTTGGCAAAACTGTTAACCATTCTGAAGCAAAAAAAAAAAAAGCCATCAAGTTAACAATCTATTAGTTAATGTCCCTTCTCTCTCTCTCTCTCTCTCTCTCTCTCTCTCTCTCTCTCTCACTCTCTCTCTCTCTCACTCTCTCTCTATTAAATACTTTAATGTATTTATGTCAAAGCATAGGCGTAGATTTATTTCAAAAGCTTATTATCAACTTACTTTGTCTGTCTGGTACATTTTCTGTACTGGTCATTTCTCCCACACCCAATCTCGGATCAAGTTGTACCTAAAAAAATGAATCTATTAAAAATAAACTTATTAGTAAATTAACGATTTGTAAATAATTATTTGTTTGGTTTTCAAAAGAAAACAACAATAAATGCTGCTTATTGAGACATGTGGCTGTATGTGTGGAGTTATTCCCTTTTAACGTTTTACACATTTCTTCTCCCACTTTCTTTTCTTGGATTAAGTTAGAATTTCTCATAATTATACTTAGTCAATAACAATACATGAATCAATATTTTAAAAAAAATATTTAATTAATCAATTAGTGGTTATTAAATAATTTTGTTTTATATAGAAAAAAGGGATTAAGAGTATTATAATATATGGTAGTCATTTTGCGGTTCTTTCTTTTAAATTAGCTTTGTATTTAATTTTTTTATATATTGATTGTATCTAAATCTAAGTGTCCTCTTACTGTACACGTGTCAGATGGGTTTTTTTAGGGGGGGGGGGATTGATTATTACATTCAAGCCCAAAACTCCAGGCAGGGGATGGCGGTCTACAGTCTTCGAAAGTGAAACCGTTGAGGCGACTGTCCAGAGCATAAAGCACAGGACCAGTGCTTTTAAAAGCGGCACTAGTTAGTGTATCAACCACAGCAACTGTTGGAATAGTGAAACTGTAAGTAACAACCCTGCATGATGAAGTCGCATGCTTCATGTCAGACTAGCCGCAACTACATTTGGTGACACTGTCTGGGCCAATGCTCTGTGCTTCCATTCTTCCAAGTTCGTCCCTTCTCTGGTGTGACCCTCCTCCCCTTAAGTCACTACTGACCCACTTCCCTGTATCTCAACCAGTCGTGACCCAAGGAAGGTTAAAGAGCATCAGACAAGGGACTAAAACTCTCTAAGCGGATTGAGTCGAATGGCAAAGCCTTCCCCGCCCCTCGCCTGGTAACAATATTACGTTGGCCATACACCTGTAACTTCTAACATCTGGCAAAGGTAGCCCGACATAATGTCGTCTGTATTACATACCTACATTTAATAATTGTTGAGACACTCATCGAACTTAGCAGTCCCATCATTGTAAGCCACGCCACCAATGTGAACTACTTAACTTGCCTGAACCACGCCATCAGTCCGAGCTAACCACCAGTCTAAGCTGCCCATCTCGAATATTTGTTTAGAAAATGATATTGCCAAATTCATCAATCGCCGGCGTCCACGATCTGTCTTTCCTCTCCTTATAGTCATAATGTCTCCTTGTTGTTTCTAGAGACATTGAATTCACCCAAACATAATTTGTAACATCTGTAACAATAAAGAAAGAATTAAGAACAGGAAAATACATGGTCGTTGCTATATACGATACTAACAGTGGAGGATATTAATTAAAAATTCCCCTGGCAATCAAATCATTAAATAAGAACAATCTGATATAAACTTTGTCACATGTAAACTATGAGTGAGTCTGGTGTACACTTTGGTTTCTTATAGTTATAATGTTTTTTGTTTGGTGTAATACACAAATTGTAAGACAAATTTCCATACGGACAATAAAGATTATTATTATTATTACTATTATTATTAAATGTGTAAATTATTTGACAACTTTTTTCCCCCTCCCCAGCTCTTCCTTTTCTCACACATTTGGCACGTGACTGCTTGCAGTGACTAATTGAAGTGACTGCTTGTAGTGACTGCTTGTAGTTATATGCAAACTTTTGATAAAAAAATGTTTTTGAAAATGATGCAATCATTTACACTGCTATTTTTAATAATTATCTTTTTCTATAACATAGAGCCTTGTTATTATTTTTTTTTTTTTTCATTTTCCACTTGACTGTCTATTTCACCACTGTCTGTTAATGATTGCTAATTACGATTGAAGACATTTCCGGGTCTTATAGAAGTCGATGGGAATTCTTTACGTCGGGTGTTGTTCGTGTGGTTTAGGCTGTGAAAACAGTTCTTTTAAATTTCATCAATCCCCAGTGGCGTAGCGATGGTGGGGGATGGGGGGAGAGAATTTGAAAATTCCCCTGGACCCCCACTTGAGAAGGAGCCAAAATGAATGTTTTAAATTGTTTTTTTTTTACATTAAATAATAAATATTAAGCCATTGTCTCCTATCACGATGTCGCATGTCAGAGGCGCCAAAAGAGGTCAAGCCCCTCTGGGCCCCCAAATAATGGCAAATTCCTAGCTACGCCACTGTACACCCACCTGAGTTTTTTACGGAGCTAAATAAAATTATGAGAGCAGTGGCACTCAAGAAAATATTTTTAACTGTTTTTTTTTCTAAACAAAAGTTTATTAGGCCTACATTCCCGTTTAGCACAACTGTAAAGCCTTCATCTCTACAGCTCGCCAACAAAGGACAGCCTTTGGCAATATTTGGCATACGTCGTCCCTTTATAAGGGCTAGGGGCTTTGCTCAGCCCAGCTGTGGAAAACTTAAAGAAATAGTCTACTTGCATGTAGAATCATTACTCATACCTAGTTTTGAAAGAGACACATTTTCACTTGCAGAAGACCAAAACTAGACGTCCCACCAAGATTTAGATAGAGCGCGATTAGGGCGTTGGTAGAATCGGATTTTTAAAAAGCGCTTCTAATTTTTTGTATCTTAACTTGACAGACAGACAGGGTGGATAACACAAAACATACAGCGGCTTTTTCATTTCCCTCGCGGAAGGTGGGGAGGGAGTGCCAATAACATTCGTCATATAATTTATTTAATGTATCAAAAATTGGTTTGTTGTATTTCTTAAAATAAAAGATTGTTTCTATTTAGTCTGTCACAGTATTACGGGTTAATGTCTATATCGTTTAGATATCTATATCATAGATCAGGGGTGGGCAGTACTGCCCGCGGGCCCGGAGGGTTTTATGCGGCCAGCGGACACTAACAGAAATCATGTGTGCCCACAGTATATAATATAAAAAATGAAATCTATTAAAAATAATTACAAATATCTCTGTAAAGTTTTGAAACTGTCTCATTATAAAATTCTTAAGTAAACGAAAAAAAAAAATGTATTGTCTGTACTTCAATACACTCAGTCTAAGACACAATCTCAGGCCAGTATAAATTCAATGCAATGTGTTGGGTATGCTTGGAACAAAATGGCAAGTCTAGCAACTGATGGAGCTCGATCTTTGACTGAGAAAAAGTTAGTTTTTTTTTTTTTTTTAATTAAGAATATCCCAACATAAACTCTAAACAAGAAAGTCTGCATAAAGCTGCATAAATAGTTACGTATTATAGATATATAAGCCAATGATCAAACTTATATGAACTAGGGGTCTCAACTACAGGCAGTTCTAAAATGTATTTGAAGATTTAGAAACAAAATATTCCAATGTATCCTCTGGCTTAGAATGGCATGGTAAAGAGAAGAATATAAAATATCAAGGAAGAAGTTCCTCGAAGGACATTGACTGTGATTTTATTACTAATATATCTAATGAAGAGTGGAACACAGAGTTATTGCCTTTTATGATAGTTATTACAATGGGTTGCTTGCATATGACATGCAAGTACATGTTAAATCGTCAAACAAGGCTTTCCCATTTCTCCAGGCAAGTACGTGAAAATAGGCTTTGTCATTCTCCTTTGCTAAAACCTGAAACTATTTTTAGTGAAATGTTTAAAAGTACTAAACTTATTTAGATTCCCTAATTGTGGAATTTATAAAAGCAAATTTTAAGACGCCAAGAACCTAGAACCAGTTTTCAATTCCACCACAGAGCATTATCTCCAAGAATACTTTGAGCTGAAAGAGAAGTTCCAGTCAGTACTTCTAGTACTATTATGGGTGCCAGAAGCTGTACTTGCGCACTTTAAAAACTGTGCTGCTAAACTTTCATCTTATTTGGGTACACATACATATGTGAACAGGCATTTATATATATATTTGTGGAAACTAAACAAGTGTAATCACAGGTCCATGGTGACTGTCAGCAGTCACAAGGATAACTAACTAAGCTAGTTCCCAGGTTCCGGAACATTACGCAAGAAAGTAAACAGTTGAATACCTCATAGTTATACAACTAAAATGTTGTAAAAAGAAAATAGCATTTTTTTTTAAATCGTAAAATTGGTTTCAGAAATGGCTAACTGTTGCTTTTCCTCTATTGGGAGTGTGAATAAAATGAAAAGGGGATTTATAATACTGTATAAATATGAATTAAAGATTAAAATACATTATGCACAGCTAGCGTATTTTTCAAATGTATATATATACATGCGGCCCTTCGTTGCAAAATTTTGTTTAATGCGGCCCTCGATACGAAAAGGTTGCCCACCCCTGTCATAGGTCTATTTACCTAATACAGGGCTAACACACGAGTCTCTCAACAAATCAACGTAAAAATGAAGAAAATTTCCCTTTCAGACTTTGCGATCTATTGGGCATCTGTTTCTTTAGCCAAGGGTTAACGAGCAGGGTGTCATGTGGACACCACAACGAACAACCAACTTTACTTTTCCGAACTAAAGTCTGGTACCTATTAGAGTTAGGAGGACAAATCAAGGTACTCTACAATAACTATTTAGCCGACTTCTGCTTGGACATATCAACAGGTGTTACTTTTTTTTGTAGCATAACGTATAAATCGATGCCCTAGTTATTGTTGTCATCATAAAATACCGTAATGTAATCATGCCCTATCCACTTCGCAAAAAGCCCGCCCTACCCTTATTAAGACTAATCCTCTCAACCAGTTCCTCATTTTTACCTTTCGGTATTCCAACAAGTTATTACCTCCCTGCCTCTCCTTACGTACATGAAAAACATTATCTCCTTATATTTGACTCACGATGGTATTGGCTGCGACCTTCCCGGTTGCATGTTCGAAAGGTCGATCTGGAACATAGCAAAAGGTGAGTGTGGGGAGGGGGGAGATAAAAAAATGTAGAGCAGAAGGGCCAGACGAATCAGGGGATGAACAAGGAGGGGGAGGGAATAGAGGCTTTCAGACACAGGACTCATCAAAGAACGATGACGCCATTACATCTTCTATATTTGTGCGTTTATGTGTGGATGTAACACTTTTTTTCTCCATTACTTTCGTGAGCCCTAAAATACACTTTGCCCTAGTGGCCCGTACTGAAACAGACTTTTAAGGGACTTGCGCTGATAACAGAGGAAAGAGCTCCCAGTGCAGGCCCTACATAACTTTCAACTTGAAGATGGAATCAGATTGTGCGCTTCTGACGCCAAAGAAATGAATGCAGTGACGTCAACGTTGGCTTGAAATAACCAGGGAGAGAAATACACAGGGAAGAACGGAAATCGAGCCCACGACATTTGGGTTAAATACAAATAGTGTTGAGAACTTTCAGTAGTGGTACTCTGATTTCGGAATATCTTCATTATATCAATAAATATCAAACATCTCCATACTATGTCCACCTCACCCGTCTTTTTTTTATTTCAATTCACAATGTATTCGAACCACGCTGTGCACTTGCATTTTGGACCAACTTCAAGTTTCGCCCAATTATTTTATTCCATTAAGAAATTTAAAGAATACTAAGAATTAAACAAGCAAAATATGAAAAAGATAATTTAAAAAAAAAAAAGCTTATATTGAGTAAAATTGTTTACATTATTTTGAATAAATCTTGTATATAATTTTTTTAAATAGATCTTGACTAAAAATTATACGTTTGTGCGTTTGGAAATAGTTTATCCATTATTTTGTTTAGCGCAATTTTTCATGCGTATAGCATATTCAGTGCGCTATGGTCTAATCACTAATGTGGATCGTTGGGGGGGGGGGGGGGGGGGGGGGGGGGTAAATATCAAGAAAAAGATTTCCGTGCTGCCATTTCAAAAAAAAAAAAAAAAAAAGAAAGAAAATGTTTGGATTTGAACTCGAGCTTCTACGGTGGAAGGCCGACATGTTTGCCACTGAGCTATTCAAGAACTTATACAAAAATTGGTTTCATAGTCTATTGTTAGTTTAAAATTTTTAGCTAACGACCAACTTCTCTACACGAGGCTTATCTCCCCCCTTAGCTTAGTTTAAAATTCTAAATACATGTAAAACAAAATTGATTAATGACGACTCATCGATTTACTGATTGGTTCATGTTTTTAATTCATGGGTTGTCATCAACAATGAATAATTGTGCAAGTTTCGAATTGATATGGGTTGTAGTTGTTAATAGTTCCTAGTTCTTTATGAAAATATTGAAATCTGACTATTTTTAACTGTCAGTTCGGGGGCCGATTTTGAGTTTGTGTTTTCATACAAACTGGCTTTGTTACCTTGTTTTTTTATTTATTTTATTCAGGAAAATATTACTTTTTATTTCTTTTCAGAAGGTTGTAAGGTTGTATGATGCTAGATTTATATATTAATTTTTAAAAAAGATAATCATAAGAAATAGATATGATAAGAATCATCTAAATAAAATATGTACATTAAAATGTAATCAAAGGGCGGTAATAATTACATTTCTGGAAATTTAATTCATTTCAAGAGTTAGTCCCCATTGAATATTTATAATGTTACTAGACAATGACAGGTATCCTATATCCAAACTTTTATCACTTCTTTATCGTTGTTAAGAAAATAGAACCGACAAAATAAGCACCAATTGCTAATTATTAATATTCTCAATTTTAATGATCCATATAAAATTTTGATATCTACAATCATGGGCACCTACAAGCAGGAAAATAATGCATTTTCCGAAAGCCTTATGGGAGTTCCTCCTTCCCATTCCTCCACAATGCTCTTGTTTGGGGAGGGGGGGGGGGGGCACTGTGTCCTAAAAAAAAAAGGAAACATTAATTTGGTTTTATTAATTGTAATCGATAATTCGATTCATTTTGAATGTAGAAAAATGAAGGTGCTCTAGAGAATAGAGCAAGCCCAAGGCGGATTTACTAAATCGCTGGAAAGGACATTATAGTCCGCTGTATGGTGACAAAAGGTATGTATTGAAGGAATCGCTGGCAAATATTCATCAGAAAAGTAGCCTATGAGAGAGGAACAGTATTTCTCGTGGCCCAAACTGCGACCTACACATTTTGCCACATCCAGCGCAGATATAACCATTTTACGCGGGTGGTCGAGTTCGCCTCTTCGTCTCTCCTTTGTCTTGATATTTTTTTTGGCCTTAAGCTTATAGATTGTGAAAACAAAATTGAAATAATGTATTCTATAATATTCCTCACGAGGCCACTTTTTTCTATCATACACTGCCAGTGTAAGTCTCGTAAAATCTTTACTTAATGAATTTTTTTTCAGTACTATAGTTATGATTATAGCTTTTATATAGCGCTACTTTCATGCTTATGTGATGCTTAGAGCGCTATGGTCCAACCTCATTTGTGGACCAGTTGGGGGGGGGGGGGTATCTGGGAGAAGGTTTTCCGTGCTGCCTTTAGGCGTTCTGTGTATTGAATTGCAACCGAATAAAAAAATCAGTTTGCAGTAATAATAAAAGGCTTGAGGTTTAATAGGTTAATTCCATGAGACTGAGAAATAATAAAGAGACATTTATATTTTTTGTTTCCACAAGTTTTAATGATACATTTAGATTATTTAGTAATGACAATCAAAATATAATTGTACATAACTAATTGTTACCCTTAAACATTTAATTGCATATTCAGATAGATCACTGAGACCAAGGTATCTGAGTATTACGCACCTTTAGAGTTTTATTATAATTTACTAACATAAAACACTGGCAAAGCTTGTTGATTTGTTGCAGGTGCATTATACATTTTTTTAACCAGTACCTCCCCCCCCCCCCCCATTTTTTTTTTCTTTTCTACTTTCCCATTCTTTTTTTTCCGTAATGTGGGAGCATCCCCTGCCCTGTACCATTCTCCCACATAGTATTCACCCATGTAACAAGCACTGAGCTACTGCACTGGAAGCTTCCCAAAAAAAGTCTGCTAAACAATTTATGTGATTCATTCTAATCAGAGTAATGCATGATACTTATGTCTATAGTGACTATTTCATCAGGACTAAAAGATTGCAGGGCCTGTTTGGTACAATGGTAAGTGCCTTGGCTTGAATTTTGATCATTCTGAGGTAAAATTAATCTGGTTACATTTTCTTTTGAGAATGATTCAAATTTAATGAAATGAAATATTTTCTGCAGGAAAATGTTTTAAGCCGA
The DNA here is from genome assembly GCA_030265305.1 of Biomphalaria pfeifferi. NCBI lineage: Eukaryota > Metazoa > Mollusca > Gastropoda > Planorbidae > Biomphalaria > Biomphalaria pfeifferi. The sequence goes on along the minus strand of JASAOG010000121.1, from coordinate 2,090,604 downwards.
TTACTGATTATGTTGCATCACAGTTACAGCTCCTTCTGCAAAAAGGGTATACATTTAAGTTCACCTTTAAAGGTGAAAATAGTTATTTCAATTTAATACTGTTTATTTTTTAAACATTGGTTATAATGTTGTTGTTTTTTTAACTTAATTATTTTTTAGATATGGATCTATAGCATAATTCAAATTTTAGCAGAAATGTGTCCCTTGAATGGCTGCAATAAACTGCATTAAAAATTGATTTGTTTTAGCATTTTGAGAGAAGAAACAAATTAATAATTTTGTATGAAAACAGCACTTATTAAGGTTACATAGAGGACTTATTAAGGTCGCCTGGAGGACATTAAGGTCACCTGGAGGACCTAGCTCTTCACATCATATGTTCACTTATCTTGATACATAAATTGTCTGTCTCACCAGGAGGTATTTGCTTCAGACCCTGGTCACAATGGCCAAGAGTTTAAACTCTGCCCACACCTGGCACCCAGGAAGAAGCTTATGCTAGGATTTAATTAATAATCATTTTGTGAAGAAATAGTCAGAAACTTACAAGTCAAATATAAATTAAGACTTATTATAGCACCACACAAAATATCACAGATCAGTAAATTAATTAATATCATTAATATAAATCTGCATATTCAACAACTGTTTCCAGAAATCTAAGGAGTAAAAAAAAGATTTGGAATTAACAGTATATCCTTGAAACTATTTCAAATAACTTCACACTATTTCACATTCTGAAATTAAATAATCAAGCAAAAAATGTAGCGATTTCTTCATGGTAAGTGTAATAGTAAGTGTGTTTGAGTGACTAGTAGTGTATTGTATGTGACTGTGTATTGTGTGTGATTGTGTACGGATGAACTAGTTGACATTTAGTGTAGGTTCTTAGTGAGTAAACAGCTTGGAAAGTGTGTAAAGTATGGCTGTGTAAAAAGAGGTCAGTGAAGAGCTGAAGGAGACAGTATGCACTCAAGGAAATGGAATGTCAAGATAATCAAGTTAATTGTTACTTGTTATTAAGTCTTTCTTTGTATCTAATACAGTAAAGTCAAAAATCTGAAAAAATGTATGGTTCCACAAATATACTTTTTAAAGTCATCATTCTACAATGATAATGAATTGAAATAAATGACATATACGCAATATACATTACCATGAGACATTTGCTGGTCTTTTAGCAACATTTACTGCCTTGCATCAGTTGCATAAAAATTCATCACAAAAGCCAAAGTTCCAAATTAACCTAACAGACATACATCAATTTCATTGTTTTGTATTATTCTTTTTTAACTCTTTCAGTGCATATTGTTTTGATTATAAAAAAAGGGGGTTTTCAGGGATGAACACAAATTTGCAAAGGGTTAAAGTTAAACATTTTTTTTTTTTTATAAAACTTATTTTTAATTTTATTTTAAAGGAAAATGAATAGGCTAGAAAAGTGAAATAAATAAAATAAATTATTTCAGAAAATATTCCATAAACAAGTTTAAACTGAGAACAGAAAAAGGAATATATAAAAAATGTATTTAAAATTAGATATATCCTTATAATTCTATATTTAATCAATAAATATTGAAAAATCACAAACTTAAACCTATTTTGTCACTTCAAGTTTCTTAAAAGATGAAAAAAAAGCACTAAGAAATTGTAATAATCAAAATATTTTGGGTCCCATGATATAAATTGAAAAAAGTATAGCCATTTACACCATGGGCGTAGCCGGAGGGGGGGTTGGGGTTCAAACACCCCCCCCCCCCCCAGAAATGAAATTGCGGGGGGAGAGGGGGGATCGGAATTTAGTGACTGATTTTTGCTTTGATTTTGTTTATTTTAGGTGAGATTTTAATACTAAACCATCACTTGCCCCAACACAGCCAAGGTTTTCAGAGTTTAAAACCCCTTACCAGGGTTTTTTTTACTTTAAAACCCCTACCAGGGGGTTTGAGTTTAAAACCCCATACCAGGGGTTTTAGCAGTTAAATCCCCCTCTGCTATAAAACAAAACCAAAAAAAAAAATGCAAACGACAATCCCCAAATTCCAAGACCACAGTTAAGGAAGATTTCGATTTTAAAACTCCATCCAAAATTTAAAATAAACCCCCTCTTCAATATAAAAAAACAATTTACACAAATTTGGAAGGGGTTTTGAGTTTACCCCCCACCCCACCTCTTCAGTAGTGTTTGAAGCTAAAAAAATATCTTTTCAATATAAAAAAAAAAATTACGCACTCAAAATGTTATGAGCGTAGCTAAAAACGTTTTGACTCAGTTTTGAGTTTATCCCCCCTCCCTTCAGCGGAGTTTGAAGGTAAAAAATACCTCTTTAATATCAAAAACAAAGTTAATTATACACTCAAAATTCTATGAATGTAGTCAAAGTGGTTTTGAGTTTAAACTCCCCACCAGTGGATTTTGAAGCTAAAAAATACCTTTTCAATATAAAAAAAAGCATATTACACATTCTTAAATCTATGAGCGTAGCTCAAGGGGTTTTGAGTTTAAACCCAGCGGGGTTTGAAGTTAAAAAATACATCTTCAATGTAAAAAAAAGCAAATTTTGTACTCAAAATGCTATGAGCGTTGCCAAAAAGGGTTTGAGTTTAAACCCCCTTCAGAGGGGTTTGATGCTAAAAAAAATACCTCTTCGATATAAAAAAAATCAAATTACACACTGAATTTATTTGAGCATAGACAAGCCAATTGGGGGTTTTAAGTTTAAACCCCTCTCCTCCTGATGGTTTTGAGTTTAAAACTCACAGAGCGTCTTGAGGTGGAAAAACCTTTATCTTCAATATTATTCTAAAGCAAACTAGAGTTACCAAATTCTATGACCGTAGCTAAATGGGTTTTGAATTTTAGAAAAAACAAATCAAGAGATTTTCAGTTTAAAACCCCCAACAGATGATTTTCATGATAAAACTTCCCTTTTCAATAGAAAAGCTAAAGCACTGATGCACCTAATTCCAAGAGCTTATTCAAGAGAGATTACACATTTCTACCAGTGGCGGGGCTCCAGTGAATAGTCATCTGCCGAAATTGTAAAAACACTAAATGTGGTTTAACAAAGATGGCCAAGACAGATTTTAGGAGTTAGTTATAGAGATCGGGTCTAAATCAAGGAAATCCTATGCCGAACTGGGAGTCGACCCCTTAGTAAGGCTGTGACAGAGCGTCACATGAGGTTTGAGATACGTCTTCGACAAAATGAATTACGCATAATAAGAGCTGCGATGACATCCTAGAACAACTTGGCACCACACATTCGTGGATGTCCTCGGAGCAGGTGGAAAGAGACTTCAGACATTACCAGTGACAGATTTTTGTGGAAACAGCTTGACGGCAAATGCGCTGAACGGCGAGGGAGGGTCTAAGTCAGTAAGAATAGCACATTAGGTTTTTGAAATAAAACTTTTTAATAGCAGGAAAATGCACTGTAGATACCCCAGAATATGCATTTTGTTGACTTTCAATACCAGAAATAGTGCTTGGCGGCTCATAACAAAGAGTCTACAATTTTTCCACTAACTCCAAGAAGAAATTCAAGGGCACAATAAACGTCTTCCGAAAGAATGAAGGGTCAGAATGTAATAAAGATTATGTACACACACACACACACATACCTATGGTCCTGCATCCAATTTACAACCAAAACAAAGAACAACCAATCTCACATCCAAAAAATAAAAAAAAAAGAATAAGCATTTGAACATTCTAAAGATAGTGAAACCAATATTATATATTAAGTTAATCGCTAAGAGTAACGCTGCTCTCACCAGTGCTAGCAAAGTTACTCCCTGAGAGTAAGGCCGCACTTAAAGAGATAAAAAGGTACATAGCAGCAAACACATTTTAAAAATATGCAACATATATATAAAGAACAATTACTACAGAAAAAAAAAATTATAGGTCATGCAAGTCTAGTCAATGAGACAAAAAATGCAGTGTTATAGATACCACTGTGAACAACAATAAGATACTCATATAAACAGTTACATAAAAGATAGTGACATTTACAACAGCTAGTGTGCATCTGATGGTGTAGAAAGACAGACAGAACGTTGTTTTGGAACACAAAAAAATATTAAATACAGGAAAAATGCTGAGAGGTTACAGTAAGACTAAAAGAGCAATAGTAATACAAAATTGTGCATAATCTTTTTTTTTTTCAAATCTAAGTTTCAAGACTTGTCAGCAGTATAGTAGATCAATAAATGAATATATTATGTAGATTTCAAGTCCTTCAACAATTTTAGCTACAATATGAGTTTTTAAAGTTCTGTTGGTGAAACGTACAGACATAGCTGTAATCCAAAAAAAGAAATGTTTTAATACCATCACTGAGTGACAGCTAATTACAAATTATTTTTCATTGAAATAGAGTAAATTGTACAAGGAACTAATGGAAATTTAGTGAAAAGTCAAATGTTCAATATGTTGCAAAATTTTATATTAACAGCCTAGGTTTTTTATGACAATTAATCTAAGTATAAGTTAACTAGTTGTACTTCCAATGGGAGGTAACTTAAAGAAATATTACACAAAAAACATGTTCTAGCACATGAACAACTAAGAAAATAATTTACTAACTAACAATAAATAATAAAGGATTAATTAACTGGAACAGTTTCTAGCCATAAAGCTGGTGCTCATAAGGGCTGTAGCTGATTCCAAGCATCGCTCGACGAGGTGACCTGGTTAAATATCCTTCATAAACCTTGAAAACTTTCTCTCCCTGCTCAGGGAAACGTTCAGCCAAAAGTTGCTCCTCCAAAGGAGAAGGTATTGGATAATTAAGTTCTATCTTTGGCTTAGTGAGCAGTGCAAAGTACCTACAACATAGTACAAGAGTTGAATCTAAAGGGAATTACAGACAAGTAATTATGTAATATTCATGCAAATGGATTTAATAAATATCTGGGCTTTTGGAAGAAGAATACAGTGCCAAACCTAGACTAAACTAAAAAAAATCAAACACTGCAGATGAACTTTTCATTTTAGAGCTAAAAGATTTGATGGTAAAGTAATAAGAGCTACTTCCAACTGTCACAGGAATCCAACTCAAAGTACAAAATCTTATTATTAGACTAGGAAAAAAAGAAACATGGAAATATTAAACAATTGCTGAAGCGAAGATTAATTGTTCTCTTACTTGCATTTACTAGGAATAGATTTGCTTGATTTTGGCCTTAAAGCTTTAGGGTTACGTGGGTCAATTTGCCATGGATTGAAATCTAATGGCATTTCCTGACTAGTTCTAAAATGTTTCTTTGATTCTCTTGAATCACTCAGCCTATACCTGAAAGATAAACATAACAGAAAACATTAAGATTATTTTAAGATTTCCAATAGTATTGGACACACAGTAAGTACTAATAATTGTTACAATCTTTCAAAGTCTTCTTTATTAACCAGAGAAATAAAAGGATCTTCTGAGCTGCTGCAATAAGCCATTTTATTTTTTCTACAGTTCCTCTTATTAGCCTCCAAACTCTTCATAAGTTCATAAAGTAAAAAAATGAGTTGACAGGTATTTAGTAAACGGCTCTAACAATTTTCCTAGAATTTTGACAATTTATATATATTTTTGGTAAAAAAATAACTCATAATTGGCCACATTGTAAAAAAAAACTCTGTTTTAACAATTATAATTTTTCAAAATTACTTAGGAGTTATGGCACTTTCTTTTGAACAGAAAAAAACATTGAATAGGTTAAATAAAAAATGACTAGAATTGAAGATAACATGAGATGCTATAATAGATGATCACTACCTGAAAGGCTGCTTATGACCAAGTTCTGTTTTTTCTCTTTGGTTAAGTTCTAGCTCTTGCTGCCTGCTCCTGTAATCCAGCGCCTGCTGAATCTGTTGCTGTAGTGAAGGTGTTGGTGGTGGGATGTCAGCCTGCTCTAGCAACTTGGGGGATGCCACCATGTGAGCCTCATAATAAGGAGAAGCTGTGTGGGGTCGGGAGGTGGCTGGGGAAGGCACTGGTATTGTGATAGCATGTTTGCTCTCTTCTGTGGTGTTGAGTCTCTGACGTATAGCTGGTGCAGTATGGGAGAAGTACATCCTCTTGCCAGTCATGTGATCTACACAAAAGACATTTTATAAACGTACTAGTCATGTGAATTACACAAAGGACATTCTAATAATAAAGTAGTCATGTGATCTACATTAGTTATACTTGATAAAAACAAATTAAACATTTACTATTGTACAACACAATACTGGTTTTGACAGTTTTCTAATACAAGAAGCAATGAAGTTGTAGAATTTTTGAAAAAAAAAGTGTAACAATTTGTGTGAAAAGAATCACCAATTACTGTTATATTCAATGGATACCAGCACATATTAAACTAGAAGGAAATAAGAAGGCTGACACACTCGCCAAGTCTGTAAGAACAAACACACAATTAAACATTGCATTCAATCCAAATGAAATGAAGAAACTAATAGTCAATAGAATAAATGAGAAATGGACAAACTCTCATCTGAATCACAAGAAATATGACACATATTATAAGCTATCCCCACAAGATCAACGTCTAATCTTTCACCTCAGGACAGGACACATTTGCTCCAGAAGCTCAAACTTGGAACCAGTGAAATCTGCCCATGTGGAGTGTCACGAGAGAATGCTGACCATGTTCTTCAAAACTGCAATCTTTATCAAGAGGCCCGAACAAGACACAATATCACAATAATAAAGCATTTTAATCTACATGGATTGTTATATTTGACAAATTGTAACTGTTTTAATGCTAGTAGTATAAATTTGTCATTTTCATGACTAATCATACCAATCAGAATATGTTGCTTTGTTCGCTCCATTTTAATTTGCTCCAAGAGTTGTCTCTTCTTGTGCACATTTAATATCCTCAGCTCTTTCTGCATTCTCAACAGCATGTGTCTGAAATAAAAGTTTGTGAATAGAATGAGAAAGTATTATAAGGCAAAATAAATCCTACTAGTAATTGTTTCACAACTTGTCAATTATCTCTGTAAAGATCAAAAGCAAAACACAAGATTTGGGCCAAAACCTTCAATGATGTTTATTTATGGCATCTTCTTGGGTAACTACTGCAGTTCACTACAAAGGGAGCATTACTACCTTGACAATGGAGCGTAGCTCCAATAATATATATGATTCCTTTCTTTTAGCAGACCAGAGGGGAAAAGTCTAATAGTTTTATGTCAATCCATTTTTCATGCTTACAAAAACTATTTTAAGTTCTATTTCCTCATGACTAGGTTTAACAGGCGATTTGTGTTGATATAAAACTATCATATAAGCCTTTCTGTGTGCAATATAATGTGAGCATACAGCTGACATGTAGGGCTGCCTTCGAGTTTATGTGTAACACAAACTTCATTTATATTTTTTTTTAGGTCACAGTAAATAAGAGCCAATTTACAGAGAAAACAAATGTCAAGAGAAAATTACATTAAGAGCATAAGTAGTTCTGAAATAGTAGAGCTCTGCGGAAAGCAAATCTGTACATTTCTTATTCCATACACTAGGACAAATTTGTCCAAGTGCTTCCTCTTTCCTAGAGCTATTTAAGTAAGGAATGGGTTGCCTAAATCAGCCAGTAACAACAAATAAGTTTAAGTCTCTATTTAAAACATGCATGACTAGATAAACACATGGATATGTATAGGATGTAATTATCTTCTGCTTTGAAGGATATGTCTGCTATTCCCAACGTTTCCATCTACTGCTTCCATGCAATCAAAGAAAAACAGTAATTGTCATTATTTTAATTTAGTATTTTTTAAAAAAAAAGGCCACAGAAGAAGAAAACCCACCTTTCAATTTGCCTTTCATGCCAGTTGTCTGCAAAGTCCTGATCATCATTTTTATACAGTTTTTCACTTACTAGACCAGCCCTGTTGATAAATATACCAAATATATTTAAAATGTTTCTGCATATGCTAATTTATTTTTAAATGCCTGGGACCTTTCAACTTTTAAAATCACTATTTTAAAGCCCGATATCCCTATTACCTGGCCATTTGCTGATATTTTTTCATAGCAGACTCAAAAGCTGCCTTCAAATGCTGAAAAGGAAACAAAAAAAACAATAATTCAAATGCATATCTAATACAATGTAGTGATTATATTCTTCTATGAAAAAAAAAACATCTGTAATTTATAAGTTGCAGTTGATTGTGAAGAGCTGAGGAGGAGATGGTTACAAAGGTTTGGTGAATAGATTAAACATTTTTATTCTATGCATACATTTCTTAAATAAAATGTTTCTGATTTAGCAAAAGTTTGTATATAAATAAGGACTTATAGTAATGTCTTAATAATTACTTAAAGCTGTTGATTAACATTGGTTTAGTTCAAAGATAAATTTAAAAAAAAACAACAACAAAACTAAATGGCTTCAACACTGTAAAACTATGAGTCATAAATATAAGTTCAAAGTTAATTTTCACAGCAAATCCAAAAATAGTTATTTATCTATTATAACTGTTGATGCTATTTCACTACCAATTTGTTTAACACCTGCTGTCATAAAAACTTTTTTTAAAATTGGAATATTACCAATACATTGTATTACCAGTTCGTCCAGACACATACATTAACCACTACCACAAAAAAAACTGAAACAGCAATTCATTAACAATCAACACACAATATCCTTAATTCTTATCAAATATTGCTATAACAAATTACATGCATTAAATACAATGTAAACACATAAAGGCTAAATAGAATTTACTTTTAATCCTTGTTTAAATCTCATTTGATAATATTTACTATCAAAAAACTCCTATAAAATATTACATCTATTCTACATATGTCTTAGAATGAAATGCATGCATTCTGTAATGATGACAAGTAGTCACAACAAAAAAGTGTAATCACTATGTCCTGAAAACTATATATTTTTGGGGTAAACATTAGCACATGCAATCATAAACTATTCCTCAAACAATTCTACAGATCATTTCCTAACAAGATGGCTGCCTGGTCATGTGGTATGCCTTCAGGACTTCTGTCTCAATAATTCCAGGATTGAACACAGCCCACCACCATTTCCTGCTGTCATGCTGAAGGTTAGGGCTAGGATGTAGTAATCAACTCTGATGGAACATGTCAAACATAAAAACAAAGCTAAAACTATTGTTACACTTTTTCATTCAATTTTTTTTTTCTAGGGTGAAAGAGAATTTGTGAGTTTAATATTAAATGGCTAGATGTCTCAATGCAGCTACAATTTGTTAAAAAATGTCACTTGTGTCATATAATAGATAATCTTGATGTTATTATAAGTTGTTTTTCTAATCTTTAAACTTGATAAAAAGGCAAATGATGACTATTGTCTGGCTGGGATGATAATGTGAATGTTATATACGACAACTTAGTTAATGCATTTTTTAAAACTTTCACTGTCAAAATACCATAAATTTCCCCACTCTTCCAGCAGATGGCTTCTATGAACTGATATGGCAAAAATATATAGTCACAACAGAGTCTCCTTGTGTTTTGCTAATTTCTTTCTTAATCTTTGAACTAAGCTATAGATTTTTTGTATTCCAAAGGGATGTAATAAATATGAATATTTTTAGGAAAGAAAAATTAAAATTATAATCTGTGTCTTACTCCTAGTATTTTATATTCTAAAGAGTCAATTTTCTGATCAACTGTTCTTCCAAAAATACAATTCAACTATCTGATATAAACATTTCTTAACTTTTGAGTGAATCTGGTGTGAATGTATATTTTGTTTTCTATAGTTATAATGTTTTGATTTGTTTTGGTGACATGCACAAATCGTAAGACAAATTTCCTTATGGATAAAAATATAGTTATTATTATATATAAACACCTTTGAACATTACATTTTCATGAAGTTTTAGTACTTATTAGTATCAAACACAAGGCAAGTAATATATTCTAGTAGAAGATGCTAGGCAATATAGCCTTACCTTTTGTGACCTTGGCAGCTCAGAAATAAGCTCAAGCTAAAAATGTATATAAAAACTTCCTAATGATGTCCAATGTTTTGTAATATACACCTAGGCCTAAGTGAGATGCATAGCTTTTGTATTGCTCAATGTAGTTGTTATAAATTGTGTAAATAAAAATGATTGTAAGCATTTAGTATGATTGATAGACCTGATATTATAAATTTTTTTAAGCCAATACTTCAGAATCAGCTAATCACTTTAACATCTATTTATAACTAACCTCTGTTTGAAAATCTGACATGGCTAATTTGGGATGACCTTGAAGCTCAGGCACTTCAGCTATTGAACAAAAAAAATCAGCAAGTAAGTAATTTTACATTCAGCTATAACGAATTCTAAATATTTCATTCATGCAGAGTCAACATAATACAATTCCTGAAATTCAAGCACCATGGAAGGCCATAAAAATGGTGGATTGTGTTAAGTATTTATGTTGTTGTGCATATTTGTTTGTGTGTAGTGAGAAGTCAATTTAGTTTAATGATTTAGGGAAAAAACTTTCTTATAAGCAGCTGTTATTCAACATGATCCTGGACAGAGTAACTCTCAACAGGGTGTTAAGCAAGACAGAGTAGGCCTACTGATAGCAGAGAAACACTTGTTATAATTGGGGGAGAAAATGTATGCAAAATGTTCCAGAATATCTATTTATTTATTTAACTAATTAATGAATATGTGCTGGAATACCCACTGACGTACATGTGTTCAATATAAAGATTGTCTAAACCTCCAGATAGAAATTAGTTTTAACATTACCGAATTTTATAAAATCATAAAAGTCAAACCAGAGTTTTATCTGTGTGGCTGATTAGCTAGTGTAATTTTTTTCCCAAAGATATACATTAGCTATCAAATATCTAAAAAAAAAAATGTTTTGAGACGTTTTTTGTGATCCATATCCACACACCTTGGTTCCAGTTTCCAAGGAGAGTTAGCAAACTGAAAAGATGAATTGTAATAATAATGGATCTTAATGCTAGAAAGCATTAGTCATAGGCTGAATATGACAAACAGGACAGATTTGGTGCATCAAGCATGCAGCATCCCCCACAGAGATTGTTAGTCAGTCAGCACTATCTTTCCAGTTAAACTGCAAGAAGTCCTAACCTGTTGTTTTATTTGTTTGATAAAAAAAAATGTCATATTTCATACCACCAAGTATATTTGCTTTTCCAGAATTGGTTTTCTCCACAGAAGTCTTTGGTCTGGCCCAGAGCTCATACATCTCTGAATCTGTCAGCAAGTTCTCACCATGCATCTACAATAAAGTAGACACCAAAACTATATCAACAAGATTACAAAGAGAGTTTGTGTTGTCACACAAACTCAGAGGCAGCCCCTGTCGGAGTCGGATCCCAGTCAGATCCGCCTATTCGCAAGGAATATTCAAGGCGTAATTTTGTTTTGATTCTTAAAAGTAATAATGTTTCAAAGATTCATTTGGCGTTGTAAAAAATGTTTTACACGTTTTATATTTCTTCAAAGTTTAAGATAATTTAATTCCTTATCCAAATTTCCCAATGGACGACGGGGGATTCAGCGAGAAGGGTATGAAACCGAGACCATCGACATAATCAGTCCAGCAAGCTAACTGCACAACCAGGCATTGCTGTTAAATTAATAACAAACTAATAGCCTATTATTGATAAAGAGATATATTACACATTACAGTATGACAACTACCATTATGTGCAATATATCAGACGAGCAATTTTAGATAATGATTTGGTATTGATTTGTAATTAAAAAAAAAAAAAGAACAAGGCATCGAGATGCTCGATCTGAGTGTGACAGACGGACAGATGGACATTTAGCACAAACTTAATAGCAGCTTTTCCCCTTACGGGGGATACTAATAAATGTCATGAAGTCCAAGATCATAAATGAGTTTCTCAAATTTTGCAAATACAAACAATAGCTTTATTTATAGCTTTTTTTTTGGTCAATATTGTATTGATGTCAAATTCAATTAAAAACTCATATCTGTTGCTTATAGTTCAAATCAGTTTCTAGATATTTGTTCATTTCATATCTTCATCACTTAATTGTATAAAGGTATCAAAAAAGAGTTTTTCTTTTTCAGTAATGAACAAGTGAATCGTATCATTTAAGCTCAGAAATGAAACGTATTTAATAACACAAGCAGCTTAGTCTAAAGTCGTTTTTAAACTAGATTACAAAAACATACAATGATTAATTTAATGTAAGTAAAATTCTTCTATAAAATTCTGTCAAATTTTAAACCAGAGTTTGCTGCTTACCTGGCCTGCTGATTTCATTCTTAGATCAATCATCTCCTGGTCATTTAAATGAATCTGGACATTGAATTTATTCTGTGTCCCAGGCTCTAGATATTCTACAGACGCCAAGTTTTCTTCTGCTATTCCTGATACTTGTTTTCTCTGGTCCCAGCCTTGTGAAACAAAAAAAACATAAGCAGAAAATAATGTATTCCAAAAAAAAGTAAATCTAGTGAAGCAGTGAAGTGTATTTGAGCTTCATATATTATACAACTTTGTTCTTTCAAAGCCTTAATCTGAAATTTTCCAAGCTTTTTGAGAAAAAGAGATGATTCCTCAGAGTACTGAAAATGTTGGCAAGTTGTGGTGCGATCAATGCCTTAAGATAAAGTGACATTTTATTATTGCTAATGTTCTGACTACAAAGTGTTGCCAACTCTTAATTAAGCCTATCATCCAGAGGTTTCCAGTAGAATGTACACAAAATTGCCACTCTTTTTTTTTACAATATTGTATTTAGTTACCAAAGTGGTTTTGATTTTAACACAAGCAAATGATACTAAAAATACTTAGCAACAAAAATGTAAAAAAAAAATTAAATCCTGCAATCAAAAGCCCAAGCTTGCTAAAACTGCTTAAAATTTGTTTATCAAAGTCTGTAACGATGTTTTCAAGAAACAAATAAAAATGTCCAATGTGGTTGTGAATGAATGATTATCTAGATTAGAATCACTTTTATCGTAATTTTGTAAATGAATTTTTTGGCAATAATGTTTTTAAAAAAAACGTGCCAAAAAAAAATGAAACCTAATTTCTATTTAATTCTAAGACTTTTGACTTTGCTTTAAAACTAACAAGAAAAAAAATATTTATTAATTGAAATATCTATCTGATGGATAATTAATTGTCAAACATAAAATATATGCAAATAATTAGTTATAATTTTATTAGCTAATAAAAAATTTTTAAGACCAGACTTTTAGACTTTTAAAATATTTTACAACAAACTTGTTTCTTAACAAAAACATTATAAAAAAAAATAATTCATTAGAGAAAAACATGTTGCTTAGAGCAAAATACTTGTACATTGAAAAGTAATTTGTTGTTTTCGTATGCATGTTTTAGACATTCCTTCAGAATTTAAGATTACATCCTAGCCCAAACTAGCTGCAGGATGTTGGAGGATGGCAGCAGGCAGGGCCCAAACCTGGGACCATTGAGACAACAGTCCAGAGTACATACTAAAAATATATAAAATATACGGAATTTAGCTGCATGTGACTGGCTCTAGAAAATACAGAGGGTAACTTATAAAGGAGGATTTCAGCTCAATTTCTAAGTTATTGAATAATAGATATATTAAGGTAGCAAATTTCTTAATTTGGAAATAATTATTTTAAATTGTAGTTATTACAATTGTTTAGACTATTATTAAGCCCCTTTTATCTACAAGATTGAGTAAAGCTTTTAATTTAGTTATTAAAATACATTTGCATCATATTTTTGGACTAAAAATTACACATATCATGTGTCACGAAATTGAGAATCCTACATAACCAGATCAGAATTTAAAAAAAAAACTATTTGCTATTTTTTTCTGTTAATACTTTTGTTAAATCTAAAATAAAATGTTGATAGTCTATCTAAAGCTATGTCCCATTAGTCTGTAAATGCACTTCAAACATGGAGGAATTTTACAAGCAAATTGTTACTTATAAAGCATTTGAATAATAATTGGTGTAAACGCAGCTTTATATCCTTAAAAAAACACACTTGTTAGTCTAATAGAAAGTGCTTGTAAATTTGTGTAAAGTGAAAGTACATTAAAAGCAATGTATTTGTGTACATATTATTATAACGGACACAAACAAATTCACAAAACAAAGAATACAACATTTAAAGTGATATGAGATGAGAAGCTGACCACATGACATAATTAGGAAAGTGCATCAAAAATGTCTGCAAGTGTGGAGTTAAGGCACAGAGATTTTCACTGCATGGAAGCATCCAAATAAAAAGATGTTTTTGTATATACAGATCTATAAAATTGGCAGTGAAGACTTAGTCATTTACTATCAAATAGGCTGGAAATTAACAGAGCAAAGCACATTTAAATTACTATCTGTCTAAAAACATGCGAAGTAGACCACAGGACATAATTAGGAAAGTGCATCTCAAATGTTGGCAAGTGTGGAGTTAAGGCACAGAGATTTTCACTGCATGTAAACAGCTAATTATTTAGAGAAACTTTATGGATGCAGGCTTTTAAATTGGCAGTGCAGAGTTTGTCAGTTACTTTCAGATTGGTCAATAAAAAAGTCCAATCCAGGTGTAGAAAGATATCTTGGTTGAAATTCCTCCCTCTGAAAAGGGTCCAATTCTGGTTCTGGTATCGATGACAAATCAATAAATGGAAAGCTGACAAATGACTGATTCTGAGTACCATACAGGTCAGGGCTTTCAACAGCTCTGATTACAGTTTCTTGTTGGATGTTTCTAGGTTCAGGTTTTACTACTGGTTCAGTTTGTTTAACAGCTAAAAATACAAACATAAATAAATGCAACATTTGAGACATAGTAGGAAAATATTGACACTATAGCAATGCTGATGTTTTAAAGTGTTCATGTGGGTTAACAAGATTACAGGTTTTTTGTAATTGATTCTGATAAAAAATAATTTTAATTTAGAGAATAGGATTTTAATTAATCTTAATGTTGTAACATAATTTACAATTTTATATATATTTATATATATATATATATATTTATATATATATATATATATATATATATATATATAGAGAGAGAGAGAGAGAGAGAGAGAGAGAGAGAGAGAGAGAGAGAGAAACACAAATACCCAATTAGTCAATTATTTATTGATAATTATTTTGTTTGATATTGAATAAGGGAAATAACTTGTACATTATTGGTAGATAGAGTTTTAAAGATGGAGTTTTTACCCTTTAGATAAGCTTTGTTTTTTTTTTAATGATTTTTTTAAATTTCGCTTGTTAAATAAATATGTTTCAAAGAATGTAGGATTATATTTCAGATGTCCCAGTCAACTTGATTGATGTGCCAGATAACTTAATTGTTATATACCTTCAATTTTTTTATGAAAACAAATATTTTTTATATTATTCATTTTAGCCAAAGACATTTATTATTTTTAATAATTACTTTATTTTTTATAAGTAGAATGTTTGAAATATATTAGCCAGACTAAATAAATTTTACCTCAAGTTGTTAATAGATCTTCAATGTTTGTTTCGCAATATATGCAATGTGGTTTTAATTATTTTTTGCAATCAAATGAAGTTTTATTTGATTAGGTATATGGAGATAATTGTAAGCAAATTAAATCAATTAAGCCTTTACTTTGTTAAATTAATCTTATTACTTTAAATAAATTATTTATTCATGATGATCATAAACATACACACTGACACTTACACTGCTACTGAGTTTACAATATTTTATACATTTCATAAATTTCAGAAATCTAAACCCACCTGTTGGTTGTGGTTCCTTAGTTTCCATTTGTTTGACAGAAGAAACCTGAAATTAAAGGTTAAAATATGGCATCATCCTTCGAATACTGTTTATCAGGTTCAACACTGTGAGACTGCATGAATGTAAAAATCCATTCCTGTTCTAAGAACATTTTTACATTAAAGTATAAATAGCTTTCTCCAAAAGCAATCTTACAATATATTACATGTGCCTCTGATTATGGTTATGTATTAGCTTCAAGTCAATTCAAAAGTTCAAGTAAAAATAATCTACCTTCTCTTTCAAGATACTTTCTTTAAGTTCAGCATTGTCAAAAGATCTGGTTTCTATCAGAGCATCATCAGCCTTGTTCTCCAATGGCTCTGTATTGTTTCTCTGTACTTGCTGGGAAGCTCCTACTGAATCCTGCTTGTAATTCTGATCTGCGTCTTTCCCCTGAGATAATGCACTTTCTTTTGGAACTTTGTTGATCCCAGAGAAATCCATAGTGGTCTTTTTATTCAACTTTTGCATCAAAGCTGCCTTTACCTCTGTGGTTGTAAGCTTTGGAACTACAACAGGTTTCTGCTCAAGTGGAAGGGTTGGTAAGTCAGGCACTGTAAGATGAACAGAGAACTCTGAAGATTGGCCTGGGGTGCCATTAGGGGCAACAAATTGGTCATGACTCAAGTTTGGTTCTTCATCTTCTGACTCAGGTGTTGATTCTTCTCTCTCCAAGGGCTCAACTGTTGGACCATCATCTGTAACCTCAAGGCTGGTTTCTCCAGAAGCATTTAGCTGCAGTTCTTTTAACTGCACAGAAAGGGGAAAAAAAGCTGAATCATTATAAACAAAATGAACTATTGTTAAAAAAAATAATTTTAAACATAATTCTTATGCTATCAAAAAAAGATGATCACTCAGAAAAAAAATTACTTCTATTCACTGGCATATGTGTAAGTTTTGTTTTCATATCAAACAAAGCTTTCAGGGATAAAAAGCCATTCCATAATGAAATAAATTACTATTTCTATACCAAGACTTTTTTTGCATTTGTCTAAAAAAAAAAAAAATTTTTCTTTGGCATCTTATCAATGTTTGACCATATTACTATTAGATAGATTCATTTATGCTTTTAGTATTAGAATTACTTTGCAGTTAACACTTATCATAAATGTTTCTGCTGACCACAATAAAAAAAGCTGAAAAGTAATAGCTATTTTCTCTCAAATACTTTTATGCTTTTAGGATGGATATTTTTTTTCAAAATAATAATGCACAAATGATAGTTATTTTTGGTTGCAAACTGTTGTTTACATTTTGTCTTAGAAATACCTCCAAAGCCTGCATCTGAGTTGGCGCCTCTGTTGCATCCATTTCTTTCTCCTTCTGCTGCCTCTGTTTCTGTCTTCTGTGTTCAACAAACCTTTTCTGTTTCATTTTTTCCTTCTTAGGTTTTTTCTGTAAAACATAAAAATACTTCTTGAACTTTTATCTCTTTCCATGATCAAGGAATAGATGCAGCATGGGAGAAGCAACAGCTGTCATCAATATAACCTAGTCCTTAGCACATATCGCATGACCAGGCTAGCAGAATAATATATCTGAATAGCTTTCCTGCAAGACCAAAACAAATTATAACATTAACTATAGACCCAACAGGGGGGCCATGTGGCTGAGTGGTTAAGTGCTTGGTTTCCAAACCTGGAGTCCTGGTTTTGAATCTAGGTGAAGACTGGGATTTTGAGCTTCTGGATTTTAAGGGCTTCCCTGAGTCCATCCTAATTTTAGTTGGGGGAAAGTAAAGGCAGTTGGTCATTGTGCTGGCCACATGACACTCTGCTCATTAACCATTGGCCAAAGACACAGATGGCCTTAACATAATCTGTCCTATAGAATGCATGGTCTGAAAGTGGAACACTTTTTACTTTTATAGACACAACAGAAAATTTTGACAAGGCCAAGATAGTTTGAAACATTTATGAGGACACCCATAACAAAAATATTTCTTGAATATCCAAAAGCATTGGAAATAAAAATTACATTTGTATCCCTTAGCCTAATCTATTCTGGCCAACCTCTCCTACTCACAAGTGTGTTTTCTGTTTTACTTAAGTCAAAGATTGGATCGATACTCTGGCCAAGCCAACCAAAGGAAGACAAAAAGATGACCAATGAAGCTCAGCATACAGACAGGGCATAGTGAGATTTAAGAGAAATTAAGATGCCACAAATCTCAATCTGCATCAGTATCTGCTGTTCCTTTGGACACATCAACTGTATGGAAAGAGAAGAATTGTTGTGTGGGAGACAATAATTTGTGACCCAAGTTAATGCCTAGGCTTTCATCCTATTAATTCTATGAGAGTCACTTCACAACTTAAGGAGCCGATAGAAGGAAAAATACAAGTAATAGGCTTTCAACATATTAATTCTTTGAGAAGATCCAGAGTCACTTCACAAGGAGGACATAGAAGGAAAAATACAAGTAATCACAATTTGAGTTTCTAAGAATGCTATAGACAGAAATATAAGCTGTTTCAACCAAAGCTGGACAAGTACAAATGTAAAATGCTTAAAAAAATTGCTATATAAAATTATAAGTTTCTTATTAGTAAATAGCCTTGACAAGAATTTAACTACTGGAACTTTGTTCTATCAGCCCATTTTCTAATATTCAGCAATCCCAGGTCAAGCTCAGGCACAATATCAATGCACTTGCTGTTCCAAGACATAGATAATAATAGCTATACCTCTACAGTAGTGAGTTCAGGTTCAACTTTTTTTATCTGAACTGGTTCTGGTGTTCTTCCAGGTAAATTGGTCATGACCTTGGCTTTAACAGGTGTTTTGGTGTCCTTCATCAATGTTTCTGCATCAATACTGATACCACTGAGGCCAAACTTCTTTCTTGGGGCAACAGACTCAGCTTTAGGTGCTTGAACAGGTTTAGACTCTGGCATTAAATAAGAACATTGAAAAATAAACATTTGTGATGTTTTTTTTTTGTTGTGTTTTTTAAATGGACAAAAAGCGTTTTAAAATTTTTAAAGCATATTTTTGATTCTGTGAAGCTAGACAAGTCGTCATAAAAAGAATAATATTCCATCTTATGTAATAGAATGTCTCTCTTTTATTATTTAGGTTTTCCTTTGAATAAGTGGTTAGTTCAATTAAAAGTGGTGCCATTATGTGGATTTTACAGTACATCCAATTTAGATTTTCCACAATATAACCACTAAGTTCAACACATTTACGAGATAGTTTTCTTTAATTATTAGTTAAAAAGTTTTTTCCTCTTATGTTGTAGAAAGAAGGAAAAAGAGGTTGCTACCTATATATATACCACATTTACCTTTTCGGGCTCGTAAAAATTTGCTAATTTCATCTTCTTCAACTGTTTGTTTATCATCAAGTTTAAATGTCTCCTGCATGGATGAGTCCTTTACAGTAACATCATCTTGAGCCTAAATGATACGACTCAAAGTTACATAATAGAACAATAAAGACGTTTGCTGTTAGACAGGGGATAATATCAAAGCACACTTGAAAAGGATAAATGTATTTTTTTATTACTTTAATTTTGAAATATATTTAGATCTATCATCTAGCTTTAATTTTTAATTTTGAGTGAATGTTTTGGTTTAATTTTTTTACTATTAGCTTGAAGGCAGCTTACTTTTGTTATCATTTTAATGTAAATAAAATCTGTTCTAAAGTGAACTAACATTTAAGCAAAAGAATAATTCTACAATGGGCAGTGGTCTAAATTTCAGAAAGAGCTTTTGAAAAAAAGAAACAAAAAAATAAGAGAGCAAAATCCACTACTTACTTTGTAGTTTAGATACAAATGTAAAGATTCATCTAAACACTTGGTAGTTAATAAATAGCATAAAAGTAAGAGACGTTTTTTAATCAATTCAAAGGAATTCCTTATTCTTATTCCACATCAATGGGCATGGTGGCTGATTGATAAAGCCTTTAGTTTTTGAAGCAATGGAACTGAAGTATAAAATACCAGTAAAGACTGTGTTTTTTTAACTTTTGGATTTTGTAATGAGTCCACCCAATTTTAATGGGTATCTGACATACTTTGGGGAAGTAAAGGTTGGTCGAAGTGCCGGCCACATGACACTCTCATTAACTGTAGGCCATTGAAACAGATGAGCTACATTATCTGTGCCGTAGATCACACTATTTGAAAGGGGAAACTTTTTTTAACCCTACAAACAAATTGTATCTTTCACAACTTACACTCATGTCCTCAAGGTCCAGTAAATCCGGCGTAGGAGGCTGAGATGGCTCTGGTGTTGGTCCTGGAGACTTTCCAAACTTTGGAAATGAGAACCTTAACTCACTCTGTTCTCTTTTTAAACTGATAATGTCCCCTGTTTCCAATGCATTCTCTTGAGCAGTCTTATTCATTCTTTTCTGCCTAAGTTGTAACTTTCTTCTCAGAGCTTCAACACAAAGAAATTAACCAAAATTGATAACAAAAATCTACAATGAAAAAAAACATGTGATTCATGTTATAATTCTAGAAAGGAAGTCACAATGAATGTGTTTATTAATATGTAAGTAAATATTTGAGCAATAGTCTTCTTTTATTCTTCAAAAAAATTTTCTAATTTCTAAGATAGGAAAAGATATCACATTGTTATTCAAATTTAAATTTAAATATCTTAAAGTCTCAAATATATAGATCAATATAATTATTAAATTTCAAATTATGTGTCTAAAGTACATTGAATGTAAAGGCAAACATAAAAAACTTCAATAAGTTAGTCAAGCATACAAACAATTATGGGAGAAATAACAACTAAAAATAATGTAAAATTTCTAAAGAACAGAATGGAGACCAACAACCAGAATGTTTACATAGGTAAGTGACAAAATCAAACCATTGCATTTAAACTCTGGAGGAAGAAAGTGGGAATGATACTGAGACATAAACATGTTTATTTTCATAATTGTCAAACCATGTATTAGATCTGTAGATGTGTTCTAAATGAACCAATCAAGAGTTTAGGTACTGGTCATGGTAAAGTAGTTAGAAGAGCATATGGGAGATTTAAAGTTATCTAAACAATGGGAAATACTGCATTCCTCACTTATCTTCGGACTCAAAGACAAGCCTTATTATTATTATTATAAACAATGGATACTAAAGTCATGAGCTCAAGGCAGTGTTTCTGCCAACATCTAAGACACACTTTTCAAGCTGACGAGCTACAAATTAAAATGAGTTTGCCGGAGCTCTCAAAAATTATTATGCAAAAAAAATTGAATAGTCAATGTGAATGGTGCACTAACCAGTAGTCTGAGAACTAAATTGTTAAATTATTTATTTATAAATAAAAATTTTTGACCAAAGAAAAAACCATATCAAATAAACAAATTAGAATGTTTTCAAAATAATAAATCAATAATTGATAAATGCTTTGACCTAAATAAGTTTACAGTGTAAAGAAAAGAAAACATTAAAAATCAATAAGTATAGCATTAGGTTTAAGAAGGCAAAATCTAGATGTGAAAAAAAAAAGTTATGAAAAGCAAACATTATTATTTTAAAATGAGCAATAAATAAAAATTACACAAGACACACCAAATAAAAAGCAAATGAAATAAGTTAAAAATAACTTGGCAACTTAACATTTAAAAAGCAATAGAAATGATGTTTTATTTGTAAGTTCTAAATTTGTTTTTTATTTTAGGCATTTCAGTTTTAAGTTTGTTAAATGTTGAAAAAGTCTGACTTTTTATCTATAAAACAAAACAAAAGAAATTGATAACAAAGCAAACAAATGATTGCAGCTAGTACCAGAAGTTTTACTCTCTGTTTCACGTTTGTGCTCAAAGAGCATTTGTCTCTTGTCTTTTTTCTCTGCCAGAAGTAAAGATTCAAAAATAATTTGTTGAAAACATGACTATCAGGGTCATGATTTGGTATTTTAATTCATGCTCATTAAACTAGAAAAGGAATGCCTAAACTATGACCTGAAGGCCAATCTGGCCCACAATGTGCTGTCTGGCCTCATGAAACCTATGCCCAAAGAGCTTAATGAAGCTGTAGATGAATGGTTCTGTTGGACTTGGCAATGTTTGCAGCTGGTAACACATGTGTTTCATTTTGATTATTCATTGTATTTTATTTAAGATTATTATTAGAGCAATATTATGTTTATTACTATTATTTTATAGAATTGTCCAGTTTAAGTGTTTGTTTGTTTTTTAAATAAAACATATTTTAAAACACTCATTTATGAATTAATATCTTGTGCTAAGTTTTGTGTGTGTATCTGTGTTTATGAGCCTACAATTTTCAAAGAAGCAATAAGTTGAAACTCCTATTATCCTAAACAAAACTGTTGTTGTATATTTTAATATTGAGATGTTCACTGAAATAAGTAATAATCTATTTTCATCTACATAAATAGTAAATCTATTTTTTATCTTCAGGTCTAATTCCTGATGTTTAAAAAGTTCATAGCAAAAGGAATTTATGGCGCTCAAATCTTTAAAGAATCACAAGAAAGTTATTTTTTTTTTAAATATAAATTGAGGAGCCTACAATTGCAATAAAATGACAATGATCATTTCAAAATAATTTATAAGTATTAAAAAATGTGAAGATTAACATGAATATTTTGGTGTCACTAATTTTTTTTACCTTTTTCAGCTAAATGCTCCATTGTTTTTTCCATGTAGTTGAACAGTTCTTCTTTAGAGGCTTCTGAGTTCACAGTCAAGTCAATTAAAGAAAGACGTCTGCGAGGGGTTCCCTCAGGAGAAAAGTAGATTTCCGTTGGGGCCATGGATGCCCGAGACTCTGATTCAGAAATCTAAATAAAACAAAAACAACAGTTTTAAAATATTTACATTCTAGGCTTAATTAGTAACACCTTATGGCTTTTCTTAAATAGATTTATCTGATTCTGGCAAACAGCATGAGAATTTTCATTGCCAACTGAGAATGAAAGAATTTCCATAACTTTCTCTTTCGAATAAAAATTAATGTAGACAAGTAATACCAGCTAACCAGAGAAAACCAATGTCCAAATCATTTCAATCTATCATATTAAAACACTTCTAGTAGCTTGTATATATAAAACATCTTGATGCAAGGGTAACAAAAAAATAAAGACAAGATTATTCAGAAAATGTTCCCAAATCTTTCTGAGCAGAGAAACTTGAAAGAAATAACAGAATGTTCTCAATGAATTCTTTAGTTATTAGTATGTTTGAAATAAATAGCATTAGCCTACTTCCTGTACTTCAGGTTCTGGCTCATTCTGCATCTTGCCTTCAAGGAAATCATTGGAAAATTCAATATCAAATGGAACCTGAAAAAAAAAGGTTTAGATATTTAAACCTCAGGCAATAATAGTAACAGTACATTTATTTTTGTTTTCAACACTGATCTGTTATTGATCTGTTATTTAATATATTAAAGCAGTGCTTTTTTGTGATGATAAGCACCAGTACGGAGTACCGGCACCTTTTTCAAAGTGGGGAAAAAATTATTACTTTTTTGGGGATTTTAATGTTTATTATTAAATTATTAGTAGTTAAAGGTAAGCCAATCCATCACTGAGCATTGGCACCTATTTTTTTTCACAAAAAAAAAAGCACTGTATAAAAGTAACATAAGGTAAAGGTATTCATTTCAGATAATGCAATCTATGAGCGCAGATGGTGTAAAGTTCATCTGTTTCTATGGCTGATGGCTAACAAGGGTGTCATGTGGCCAAAAAACAACCAAATACACCTACTTTCCCCCAACATACAAGTCAGGCATCCATTAGAATTGGGTAGACTCAGGAGTGTTTTTAAAATTTCAAAATCTTAGTCTTCACCAGGATTCAAAATCCATACCCCTCAGTTTCAAGGCCAAACACTTTTCCATTTAGCCACCATGCCCTATTATTTAATATTTAGATTTATTCTAAAATAATGAGCTACAAAAATGAAATAAGGAAAATGTAGTGTAATTACAAACATTAAAAAATGTGATTATCGATAGATCATTTCTGTCATTATTTTTTTAAATTAATTATTCAATTATATTTAATGCTGGAAAACACATATTATATATGTATAAATATATATACAGAGAGAGAGAGAAATTCATTTATTTATTTACCAAATAGCTGTCTAGAGTCATGGGGTCAGGATATGAAATGATGCCTTCAAACATGACAGAAGGGTCTTCATAGATAACAGATTCTGATAAAAATATTAAAAAACACCAACATTGTTATTGTAATTTTTATTTCTGCATATTTAGTTACAAGACTTTCAGTCATAGATATTTCTAGAACTATCTTTCTGTGTTGAGAACAGTTAGTGATGAATATATAGAGGTCTTTGAAGTGTTCTAATTTTATATCTAA
Source organism: Biomphalaria pfeifferi (assembly GCA_030265305.1). Taxonomy (NCBI): domain Eukaryota; kingdom Metazoa; phylum Mollusca; class Gastropoda; family Planorbidae; genus Biomphalaria; species Biomphalaria pfeifferi. The sequence continues at coordinate 2,066,491 of JASAOG010000121.1, read as the reverse complement.
TAAATGCCTAATTTTAATAAATTATCTCAGCATATGTTGTTGCCCTAGGGGAGGTTCCACACAGCTGTTCTGACCAAAATATATATAAATGAAGAATGTGGCTATATAAAGATCTGTCATTGTATAAATCAAGCAGTAACATCATTGGCTAAAGCACTGTGCCTCACTCTGGTAGACCCTCCAATGCTGCTGACCCCAATATGTATTGGTTAATAAACATAGAACACTTAGCCACTTTAGTACAAAGTAGGCCTATAACTGTGTTTCTAAAGTAAGAAATGTTTTTAATTTTTACCTTTGTCACATGAGTCTACATCAGAGTCTGGCAGAGTTACATTAGGACAAACTGAAAGAAAAATATAAGCAGATTTACTTTCCTTGTAATTTTCTAAAATAAATGCTTTTACTTTGTTTAAAAAAAGACAACATTTGGACAACTCAAAGACTGCACTGTGACTTATAAAGACTTTAAACCAAAATACTATGTTGGTATTTGTTCCACTAGTCAAAAATACTGCTTAGATGACTATATAACCTTCCCTTAACTATCTTTTAATGGACTCAAATATTTCACATAAATAGGCAAAACAATTTAGAGCATTTGAAACAGATCTGCCTTAGAATCTACACCAACTACCAATAGCAATCCATATCTGAATGCCAGAAATTATGTAAGCCAAGTACAAAATAAAGCTTTAAGGTATCAATGACTAACTTTTTATGATAGCTTCTTTAAGAGATCATATCAATATATTGTCCTGCATTGTATTTCTTGTATAAATCTAAAATCTTGCATTTATTGTACCTTTTGTATGGTCTATGAAAAAAATATGTTTCTGAAAGCCAACAACCAGGTCAGCCATATTGTTTAAAAAACAGATGCAGGACAGAGTGGTGTCCATCATTATTTCTGTAAGAATTGCTTGATCTTCAGTCCATATTTTTATGGTGCCATCATTGCTGTTGAATCAAAATATTTTCTCACATATATTACTCTTAATTTTTATGAAATAAAAGAAATATTAATTTCATAAAAATATAGCTCATATCACAAGCCGAGTCCCAGAATTAATTTTGTTCAATTTCTTATATGACAATACCAGAACTGAAGTAATTTCTCAAAATTGCATTGACGCAGATATTTCAGAAATGACAACACTAACTGGAAAAAATTTTAAGTCTGTTTTATAAATTATTTGGGTTGCCTCTTGAAAGGATTGGTTTCATGTGTATAGACTTGATTTTCTAATATTTGCTATTTTAAGTTAGGGTTCAGTGCTTTATGTATTATTAATGCTTTATTTTTTAGTTTTCTGTCCTGAGGTGTATCTGAATTTAATGATCTTACTAATGGTATTACTTAAGTCAAGTTTGAATATTCATTTGTTATAAATCTCACAACCCTATTTCTGCACCAGTTTCTTCATGATTAGTTATCTCTGACAGATATAACATTTGTTACAGAAGTGAAACAGTTTTTCTTATATAAATAAAGCTGTATAAGCAGGCAAACTTTCACCTGCAAGAACAGAAGAGCTTCAGTGCAACACAAACATCAACTGCTATGACAGAAGAGTTGTGTTCTGGTTTGTGATGAACTTCAAGAATTTCTTCCACAGGGGGCAGCACTGCAAATTAAAAAAAAATAACATTGTGTATATAATACAAGCTGTTAATAATTTGAGTTATTCCCCATAAGCCTCTGAGTTAATATTGTAATGATGTGTATGGCAGGTTATTTTGTAATGAAGAGAGTTCTACACTCTGACTTATATTGCTGACATTGATTTATTCCATGTATTTTAAAATAACAAGTTGTAGAGTGTGTTTTTTTTTATCTACCAGGTTATGGGTTAAGGACTAGTATTAATTATGCCATTCAGTAGTTCAAATATTTGTGTGCAAAGTCTGGGCATTGAAGGTCAACAAACAATAGTAAGCAGAACAGCTTCAGAATTAAAAACTATCATTTGGTGAGTTAAAAACTATTTGTGAAACATTTGTAAACAAAAAGTATTTAGATTTTTATTGCTTTGCTTTTCATATAAATAAAGCTGTATGGTTTTTTATACAATTTTATATTATAAATATTTTTTTTGATATTACATGATTTGAATTTCCTTACATAAATACCAATGACATACTTCTAGCTTTGTGCAGTCCAACATCAACTGCTTTTTCTAGATGTGTAAATATCACACAACCACTTGTGTATCCTGTCATAATATAATCATTCTGAAAAAAATTTGAAAACATAGGAATATTAATAATTACTTTACAAAATAAGAGTGCTGTTTTATACATTTCAGAGGCCCATGCAAAAAAAAAAAAAAAAAAAGTTTAAAAAGCAGGGTTTGAACTCATGGTCATATCTAAACCTAAAGGCAAAGACACACACCATATAGTCAACTTGCTAGTGTAAGATTAATCAAAATATTTTGTCTAAATGCAGCACAGAACTTGCTAGTGTAAGAATAATAAAAATATTATTTCTAAATGCAGTACAGAAGAGTTGATATAGTTAAAACAAATTAAATTAGATAATATGTAAACTTTGGTGACTTCAATGAAGAATAATAACATTTTTTTTGTCAGATGATAAGATTTTATAAGTACCCTTAGCTGTGAAGTATATCTAATATCAATTTTCCATATTGGCATGGTATCTCATTAATCCAAAGAAAGCTCTAAAGTGGCCCTTTAAATATGTCTTGTATTTTGTAAGGCTGACATTAATTATTCATCCTAGTTGAATGTTCTCTATGAATCAAAATTATGCAATTAGAATTAATAGGCTAACATACTCTGAGAAGTCTGTCTAATTAATTTTTATTTTTTAACCTGTAACCAAAATGATACTTGACACAAAAGCATTAGGCTGGTACCCAATCATTAAAGGGCCCAATTGACAGAATATTATTTAGAACATTATACATCTTATAGTACCACAGCTGAAACATTTCAATTGAGAGTACCAAAACTGTACATAAGTTTTTAAAAATAAAATATACAATTATCACAAGACATAACTCTTTACAAAATCCACATGTTCAATAAAAAAAAGTGTTGTAATTAAAATGCTATTCTATAAAATATGCAGGTTTATATCATTACCAATCTTGCATATGATGTAAGATCTGGTGCTGTGTATACTTCATGCATCAACTCAAGGTTAGGAAGACTCCAAACATGAATAAGCATCATGCCTTTGACCTTGTATAAAGTGGTGACACTGTTGTGAGCCAAATCATGCCTTATTTCTAGCACCTATGATAGTAAAATATATATATATATATAAATAAACTTTCCAGACCTAAAAATCTATAGGAAAGAAAATATTTGTATGTGCATGTATGTTTAGCTATATGAGACATGAGGTAGAGTTAACTTTTTAATGCAGATTAAATAAATTTCATCTATATTGGTCAGGTGAAATATACGTTTCATTATTAGAGTAAGCATAGAATTAAATATTGTGGATGCAATATTTAGCTGTTAAGAATGTAATACTTTCATATTTCATTGTACATCCAAAATGTAATCAAGAGTAAAATTCAAGGTTTTTAAGACACAATATTACAATCCTGGATGAAGAGGTAATTTCTTTGGGCCACATTCCTTATTTCAGCATGCCAAGATGTTTTCAGTCATTTTATGAGGGAGAAAAAAAAATGACATAAGCCTAGCTGTGTACAATTATCAATGACAATCGCTTTCATAATAATAATTTGTTATGCAAATAAGTCATATAACTCAATAAATTTTACTTTTAAATATATTGAGGATGAAATCTAAATTGCAAACTTACAGGATCTTTGCCTGTTTTGAGTTCCATATATTTTTGACCCTTGACAACCAAATCCATAAACAATATTCTGCCATCCTAGATTGGAACGAATATTAAATATTTAGTTGGATTAAATTCATATGTAAACATTTCAAATTGTATTTAATTTAATATAGATGCAAATAGAAATCTCTTTTTAAAAAAATTAATTGTATGTACAGTGGTTCTCAGAATTTTTGTGGATCCAACTTTCATGGAATGGCTATACCACAGGTTTTCAAAATATGTTGCCCTAAGTTTTTTTCTATGGTAATCTATAGTAACAGCATACATACCAATTTTTTTTATACTGTAATACGACATAAAAATTACAGAAAATTTAAGGAGTAGTTTAAAAGAAACAGCTAGCATGTAAAGGTTAATTAGGAAATGGGATTTTGTTATTTAGGGGTTTAAAGAGGGGATGTCCTTTTGCGGATACTGTTCATATCCAAAAACAGTGTATATAAATGAAATAAAATACCATGTCCCCACTTCACAGCAATTTGAATTTCAAGGGAGATCTTGGAAAGTTCCCCTGGTGAAAGTCAAGAAAACACTGTTGTTTTTTATTTTTAAATATTTCATTAATATTTGTTTTCAAAATCTTGCTACCTCAAGTCCAAGAAGCAGAAATGAGTCTTGCTCAGTACACTGACTTCCTTGTGCAGTCCAAAACAATGCAGTGGAATTTAAAACCGCAAGGCAACAGCAGCTGCTAATAGGCTGGCTTCCACCATAACCACTCTCTGTTGCCCTGTGAGGAATAGGCTGTCTGTTGAAAGTAAAGCTGTAACGAAAATTGCTATTAATTAATTATTATGTTAATTCAAATCAATATATATTAATAATAATAATTTTATTTATAAAGCGCTGTTCACAAACAAAATGTAGGCTCAAGGCGCTGTGATAACATTACAAACACAATGACTAAAGTGACAATTAATTTTAAAAAGTTTTAAGCAGATAGGTCTTAATGTTCTTCTTAAAAGTGGTGTAGCATATTTATTCATGAACTTTATCAAAATAATTAATTAATAGCAATTTTAGCTCAGAAACTAGGAAAAGTTGGAATATATGTTAGACAAATACTAAAAAAAATAACAAACTTGATAATTAAGCAAAAATGGGCCAGGTAAAGAGAGAATGTATAAAGGTTTTTTTTTATTTAATAAAACAATAGTTGCCCTCAAGTAGTTCTACATTTAATCCTAGAAAAGTCTAGGATTACAGAGAAAGGAAAAAGTTAAAAATTTAATTTTTATATCTATAACTTATTTTTACAATTGTAGAAATTGCCCTGCTAATCAAACAAGACATATGTATTAACACAATTTTCATTTTAAAAAACTTCTAATTAAACAGGTTTCGGTACTACTCAAGAAAAGTTTTATTTACCGAACAGGGGCAACATTGTCTACAGATTCTGGTCTCAATTGGCTTTTTTTAATTTTAGTTTGTAACTCTGACACTTCCCATGTGGCAATTCGACAGGATGGATCAGTTCTGTCAAGTAAAAATTAAATTTGAAAAATAGCGTTTACATTTAGACTTATCAGTTTTGGTAAAGATATAATTCTTAAAATTTCTAATGCTTGTTTTACACATTGTAGAAAAAAAATAGATCTTTATCCAGTAGCAACATCATTTATGTCTGATATTCTAAGTTCAAGTAAAGTTCACTTGTCTTTATTTCCATAAGTAAAAAGTATGTAGTAATATGCTCAACAGCCATTACTTAGTGCTAGTGGGATAGTCAACAATAAGAGCAATCGACAAACTTAATTTGTAATTTTCAGTCACCACTGGTTAGACAAAATTTGGGGGTAAGGTAACCAATTGGTAACATGCTGCGCTTCTGGACTAAGGAATGCTGGGTTCAAATCTTGGTGAAGACTGGGATTGTTAATGAGTCTACCCAACTCTAATGGGTACCTGACATTAGTTGGGAAAAGTAGTGGTTGGATGTTGGATGTGGTTGGCCACATAACATCCTTGTTAACCATGGGAGATAGAAACAGATGACCTTTAAATCATCTGCCCTTTAGATCTCACAAGGTTTCAATGGGATACTTTACTTTTTTTTTTAGACAAAAATTTAATGCAAAAACTTAGCGACCTTATGTTTTATATTTATTACTCCATGTGCTAGCAAAAGAAAATGAGTAAGTATGACCCAAGCTTAGGAAGACAAAATGAGAGATTTACCTGGTAGTGTAAACCCAGATCTCTCGTGAGTCAACCAGCAGATACATTGTGTTCTGGTCCCTGCTGTAGCTCACACTCAACACTTTCTCCAGTGGGGATATACAGGGTGGGGGAAGAACTGTACTCAGGTTTTTCTTGCTACTACGAGCCATAAGGCGGACACTGACAATTGCAAAGTAGAAATACATTGATGAATATAGAAATCAGTTATTTTTAGAATTTGAGTTTTACTGAATTTGTAAGGGAACAAGAAATTTATGTAGTATATTTCTTTAAATTTAATGAATATATTAACACTCTATTATTACTTAATAAAGATACTTAATACATATGACAGCTTTATTGAACGTGTTCTTTAACAACTAAACAATATAATTCATAGATACCAGTGTAGTAGAGTATATCGTCAACACATGTGAGAAAGAAATATGCAAAGATATCAAAATATGACACTAAGGATTAATTGGACCATAATTTTCTCTGACCATAACCTTGTCTTTTTAATAACTGAACCAATGGAAGCAAGAAAGATTCTCTAATGAGGAAGGAACTTCTACTTTACCTACTCTATTTGGACATTATTTGCTGTGAAAGGGAAAAAAAGAGGACATTGTTGCTGGAGAGAAACCCACAAGGAAAAAGTGAACAGACCAAAGCATACTTTGTGAAATCAGTCGTTAATGAAGCCAATCATTACATAGAGCCCATATGCATGTGGCTACATAAAATCTTTTAAATTAAGAAACAGCAGGTACAAGTCAATGCTCTGGTCAACAAAGTCAAATAAAACAAAAGACAACTTTTAAAGATTTAATAATTCTTGTAATTAAAATACAATATAACAGACATATTACCTGCTATCTTCAGAAACAACTAAAAGTCTTGTGGATTTGTTCTTTGAACCATGCAGTGACATGTGCGTAACAGGACTCCTTGCAAGGGCCCAGAACTGGGTGTAGTAGTTAATGTTCCACAGGGTGAGTGTTCTTGGAGTGCAAAGATAGAGTAGATTGTCATCAGTTTGTCCCATCCATAGCACTCCTTCCACTGACACAACTAGACTAGAGAATAAAACAAAATTTTTGTTTTTAAATTATCATTGATTATCGTACAATTAAAAAGGTATTCAAATAATAAGAACAAAATTGTCAAGTAATATATGTATTTGTGTATGAAAACCAATACACGAAGTTATAAAAAACATATATGTAGGTAATAAAAGGTTTTAATTTTTTTAATTTTTACTTTCAATTTTTGTATTTTTTCCTCAGCAAAGCAAAAGAGTAAACTTGTTTTCAATGTTTAAAATATTCCTGATGTATAACAAATTAAGGTCAGGGGTAATAACTATGAAAGAAAGTGGCTACTACAGAAAAAAGCAGCATTGTAATGATCTATATGTTTCATGTTAGTAATCTATTTTCTATTTAAGGTTTACAATTAGGTAAGTGACTTGTAGAATTTCTTTCCACTAACCTATATAAGCATTCCATTGTATCCAAGGACCACATCCTGATGCTTCCATCCAGAGAACTTGTGATGATGATGCTGGAGGTTAAAGGATGCAGAATGAGGTTTGTTACAGCTCTAGAGTGTCCCCTAAATGTATGCACCAGGCCACCTACCAGACTCCAGACTTTGACTATAGCAAGAAAACAACATATTACAGAAGGTAATACAAATCTTATGTCAATTTACTTCTTCAATATTTTTTTTCAAAAAGTATTTATATATTATTTAAAACAAATTATTTTAAATAGAGTTACTTTTAGTAACTTTTAATGATAAAATAAAAATTTAATTGGTGAAACAAAACTAAAACCAACCTTCAGTATCAACTGATGATGTCACTAGGAAATTAGAATTCTTAGAGAACCTGCATCCTGTTATGGTCATTGAGTGAGCCCTACAGAATTTCAAAATTTTTGTATTCAATTTTAAATTATCATTCAGGTCCTTTTTTCAGAAAAAAAGAATGTTAAAAGATCAAAGGACTAAAATGTCTGTCATCAAAATCTAAAAGATAGAAGACTTAGTTTGGAATGACAATGCAAAAAAAAGTTTAGCAGAAGTTTGCAAATCAATTAAACCAACAAAGGTCTTCACCATACCCAAATGAGCACAAACGGAATTGGTGAATTTAAGTTAATTTTGTTGTTTTTTTTAGTTATAACATTTTTCTCAAAATATTTCAAACTTAGTCTATTATAATCATTAATGAGTATTAATGTTTTAATAAAAAAAGAAAAGAGTTAGTATCTAATTATGATTTAAATTCTTTTTTTTTTTTAATGTTGGTTGATTGTGTGAAATTTTTAAACAAAAATGAATGTTCCAAAAAGTTAAAGCTCTAGATCATTCTCTGACACTATAATCATCAAGTCAAAAAGCATCACTAGCCCTTATTGACGACGTCAAAAGTATGTAAAATAACACAACTTAATGATTTGAGAAATAGTAGAAAAAAACAGAAACCACAAACCTTTCATATTTTAAAAGTTCTTTCCCTTGGAGGTCGTAGACGTGAAGACTGGTATCACTGCAGCAATACAAGTGTTCCAAGTGGTAATCAAGCTCAACCCTCTTCACCCACCCACCACCAACATGGGGTAACTCATACCTGGAACATATTGGATTTGAATATATACCTCAAATAAGCTGTTGGAAAATATATTACAAACTTGTTCAATCCAAAACAAGAGAAACCAATTGTGCAATTCAGAAAAAAAATGTCTAGGTTTATACAATAATGAAAACTAATGTCATGTTTTCAAACACAGTCTTAATAATATTTGTTATCTCATCTTCCAGATGTTCTAATTGCAGAAGATGAATTACTGGCACTCGTTTTGCAAAAAGAAAACATGAACTACTTATATTTGATATATGATGTTGGGGGTGTGGTTGCTCAATGACACAGAGCACCAAACCTAAGGTCCAAAGTTTAATCGCAGTAAGGGTTGATATTTAATTAAATAAATAAATTACAGCTTTCATATAGTGCTACTTTCATGCTTATAGCATGCTCAGAGCACTATGGTCCGAATTCATTTGTGGACCAGTGAGGGGAGGGGGTATCTGGGCGAAGGTTTGCCGTGCTGCCTTTAGGTGCTCAGTAAACACAATTCTGCTCAAGTCGGATGTCAAACCTCGAGCCCCCTTCAAAGGTAGCCAAGCCAAGTTCAAGCATACTTAGCCTCTCGACCATGCCCCCCACACAAATTAAGCATAGAAAGGTGCCTGTTAATCCATCCACGATGTAAGGGAAAGTAAATCTTGTTTGTAGTTGTGCTGATTACATGACACATTCATCAACCAATAGCAACAGTAAATATTGAGTTTAGCATAGTCTGCAAGGAAAACTTTACTTTTAAATATAAAAAACTTACTTTATAGACAGACCATAATTTGCTAAAGGTCTTAATGACCCAAAGGCTTTACCAGGCTGTTGATGAAACTGCCACACCTGCATAAAAAAAAATAAAAAAAAAGCTTTCATTACATATATATTTTTAGAAATAATTTTCTCAACATGGTTAATTGTTTCTTTGATTTACCTTTGTTCCCCCAACTCCTCCAGTGATAAGCTCATCTCTCACAGGATTAAAAATCATGAAAATCACAGACCTAAGATCAGCATTAACAGAGCATGTCTCCATAAAATCTCGGTTCAATACCTGCAATATTAAGAGTATTGAAACAGCTATGGTTAAAATATTTTAGACATAAATTTAACATTTTATAAGCTGTTAGTTGCTTTCACATAATTTGAGACAAATTATACAATAAATAATAGATGTTGATGTGCTATGATTAAATGAACTTTATACAATTTAATTCAACTCTTTCAATGATTAGATCTAATGAGTTCAGTAAATTATTTATTCCTTTTTAAAAACTTTCTACATGTTACAAAGGATAAAACTTAAAACACAACAAAAAAAATCACAAAAAAACATTATGATATAAATAGCTAAAATCTCTTGCAAATGTATACACAGGATGAAAAAAATATTTATAAATTCAACAATTAGCTAAATCAGACATAAATATTATAAAAATGAAAGTACTCTGTGTTACCAAAACATCACAATCACAACCAAGATGAACTGAAAAGAAAATTTCTAACTAGTAGAAGTGCAGTATCTTTTATCCAAACCAAACATAAATTTTTTTGAATAAATCAATAAAAATATTAAAAAGAAGGAAATAGTGTTCACCTTAATAGAGAAATCTCTACCTAGTCCAAAGAAGCAGTTATACTTCTTAGCATAGACTAAATGTGTAATCAATCGATATTCATATTTTGGATACTGGAGCACTCTGTTTACTAAAAATACATTTTAAAAAAAAACATAAATAAGTTCTTAAAATGGTATCAAAATATTAAAAGGATTGATTATAATTATCTAGTTGTTTTGTTGTTGCTGTTAGTGTTTTTTTTTAAATTTAAATATGTTTGATTTTTTTTTCTAACGAATTTCCTTAGCGAATACAACCAGGATTTGTTGAGCCACTTAGATTTCAATTACCTCGTCTGTCCACTGCATCTCTTTTCCAAGTTGTCATTCCTTTACCATCTAAAATAATAAACTGCCTCATCCTTTCATTATATGTCACTAGGAAAAATAGTTTTTTTCAGTTAACATTTGAAGAATGCCAATTATTTAAAATAGCTATATAAAAAAATATTTAAGAAATATTTGAATCAACAAGAAATGAACATATACTACAAAAAAAATAGTGCTTTTTATACATATTTTTTTTTAGAAAAATTAAATTGGACATCAATTCTTTCTATCATGGATTTTTCTTTTTTTTTTTTTTATTTCTTTGTTGTTTCACTAGTACTTTGTTTTTCAGAAAAATCGAATAACTTTTTTTCAAATACATTTTAATGTTATATTTACAATTTCCTTATAACCTACCCCCCATTATGTCTGAGCACATATTTCCATGTTCATAACTTGCTTTAGGTATTATTCCAAAAGGAATTGAAGAAAACTGACTAGAAGTTTTGGCATGAGGAAAACAGTCAGAATCTGTGGCAGAGCTTTCTGATCTTGAGGCAGACTGCCTTGTAAGGATAAACTCTTTGATCTCACTGAAAACATTATCTTCCTGACTTGATGCATCTGAGATTTCTTGCAGAGCTTTCTCTGCCTTCTCATCCTCTATTGGTGGACCTTCATCAGTATAAAACTCTTCTTGTTGTAGGATAGAAATATGTTTTTTTTTAGCTTCATTGGTGAGTGAATTTTCTATATCTAAGCTGAAATCGGGTAGGTTTTGACTTTCAATATCACTAGAATTAATTTCTACTGACTCAATGTCTGAGTTCAAGTCGTTGTTATCACTGTCCTCATCAGTAGCTATTTGTGATGGAGAAGGGTCGGCCATTTTTTTTTCAGGATCCTGTGTTCCTGTGAAAATATAAATTTTGTGAAATTACAGTTGAAAACATGCAAAACACATGATTGGGATTATTTTATATCATCAGTTTGAGTTATCTCTGTTTAAGGACTTTTTCATAGCTTAGTTCATAGCTTAAATTTTGTGGTTATTAAATTTGGACAATTTATTCTTATTGTAAATAAATGTATTTTTATGTAGATGATTGCCAATTAGACATTACTTTCTTAATTTCACTTGGTAACATTTATCCTAAACTTGCAGATTAAATATATAACTTTTGATTCAGCAAAGTGATTAGTCCTTGTCATGTAATTATTACTAAATGAAAGTTTACCCCCATGTGATTGAGAAGCAAAAATGTATTAAAAGAAGCTGGCTATAAAAAACATATTTTTAGTTCAAAATAATAATAAACCATTCTATAATCACTCAATTTCCAAGTTAAAATCACAAAGTTTTTTTTAAGTTGTAAAGAGAGGGATGCATTAAATCTGATAGTTAGCCTAATAAATTGAGAGACTTCAGTCTACACAAGTTTTTTCTTCTATGATCCATAGATAGCTTTCTAGCATCAAAATATAATTTCTCTACAATAATGCCAACTCAAATCCCTTTTAAATTAGAAGCCCGTATTCAGGTGATATCAAGTTCATGTGTTTTATATGTCAACAGTAAATGTTTTAAGTGCATTACTTTTCTTAACAAAGTCAATAATGCAGTAGGACTAAGCTAACTCAGGGTTGGCTAAACATCCTGAACCATTCTTAGAAACCTAAAATTGAATGTGAAATGTTCATGTTGACAGGTTGATTGACAAATTACCACTTATCTTAGATATCTACAGCATCATATTGGCCTAAAATTACAATAATTATTCCTCTTGTCAACCATAACATCATAATCATGTCTTTCAGCTTATATATGGCCACATCACAAGGTCCTCAGGGCTTGCAAAGACTTTCCTTCAGGGGACAGTACCAAGATAAAGAGGAAGAGATGAGAAGACATCAAAGAATGGACAGGCCTGTCATTGAATCTTTAAATGAAATGACATAGAGGACTGTAGAAAGACAGTGGACAGATTTTATGTGGTGCCCTGATGGTTCAACAGACTAAGGGATAGGTGAAGGTGAAATACAATCTTGTATTATAAATTATACATGTTACTTCAAAAGAGAAGAAATTTACACCCTACACATTTCATGTGTCAATCTTAGTCATGCATGTCATTCAGTGACTTAAACTCTGCTAAGTCAATGGTCTTCCTGGCTGATTTAGAAAACCCATTCCATGCTCTAATGGCACTATGGAAGAAGGAGCAATTTTATGAATTCATCCTAGCATATGGAATAAGAAATGTGCCTTTTTTATGCTTTATATAGATCTAGTAAAATTACTAAACTTAGAAACACTTCAGGACATAACACTAAAAATATTAAAATGTAAATAAGCAGAAATATATAGTATACATTAAACACTGAACCATATATAATTTACAAATATGAAAACACAACCTAATATAGTAGGCCTAATCAGAAAAATAAATAAATAAAGGCCCATTTCTAATTCCATATGATTAGACAAATTCATAATAGCGATAATGAATTCTTCCATAGTATTCATTAAATTAGATAAATCTAAATTAGCTTTTGATGCCATGTATAGTATAAAAGTATAGTCTATAGCCATAGACATAGTTACAGTGCTGCAAATCATTTAGTGACATTGAGTGGGTTTCCTTACTTTGAATCAGTTAGGAAAACCAATGACTTAGCAGAGTTTAAGTATCAATTTAACATGCTCAACTAGATACCCATAGAACGTTGATCCAACAATCTTCTCTTTTGAAGAAACGTCTTTTGATAAGTCTTTAGATCTCATATGAAAAGTTATTAATTATTAGCTAAGAGAAACCTGCAGAATTCAAAAAACAAAATTGCAAACATGTTTCATTGTTTGAAGTAGATCTAAGCGTTGATATATCTAGTAAGTCTACGTAGCTATTTAAAGTATAAAATCGTTCTAATCTAATATTTTTAAATAGATCTAGACTCTAAGTCTCTTTCTTCCATGCTTCTGACTATAAAATGTGTTCAAATAACGAAAATCAAATGTTATTCTCCGCCATCTTGTTTACATGTAGCAACAGACAGGAATAATGCTGGTTTTGAAAAAAAAAAGCTTGTTTAAAAACTTGATCTAGACTAGTATCTATTTCTACTAGATTAGATCTGGAATTCTAGATCTAATTGATTTTTTTAAATTAAACTAATCAAATTTTACCCAAAAAAATGCGAAATAGAAAATCTATTTAACTTAGACCAAAACTACATCCATAAATATACTAGATCTGAATTTATTTGTTTCCATTGTAATTTTGTTTTTTGAATTCTCAAGTTTACCTGGCATAGTTAGCTTATTACAGAAACCACCTGGCACAACATTAGTTGGTTCTGAAATTTTGTAACAGCAAACAAGTTGTCCACAAAAGAAAGTGGAAAATATAATTTTAAATTCTTAATGAATTATAATTTCTTTGATCATTGGGAAGGGTTCAAGCTCTAAATTATTATTTTTTTTACTGAATGTAGTCTGTCAGTTTGTTTGTCACGTTTTAAATGAGGCAGCGATTGCACGAAGGCATCTACATCAGGTTTTGTTCGGTTGGCAATGTGTTGTCTTCGACGTCGACTATCCCTATACAAAAACAAAAGAAATGGTCGTAATAGAGCTTCTCTATGCCAATGATTGCGCCCTGCTACCTCACAATGAACATAATTTCCAGATCGCCATCAACGAATTCGCATACGCTGCTGCATCTTTCTGTTTATCTAAAGCATAAACCTCGGAAAAAAACAGAAGTCTTGTTCCAGAAGTGACCCAAAAAAACCTACTAAGCCCCAAAGATTACCGTAAATGGACGGCCCCTTAACTTGGTAGACCACTTCACATATCTAGGAAGCATAGTATCGAATGACACCTCGCATACGCTGCCGCCTCTTTCGGTTTATCTATAAACCTCGCGAAAACAGAAGTCACCCAATAAAATCTACTCAGCCTCAAAGATCACCGTAAATGGACAGACCCTTAACGTGGTAAAACCACTTCAATATCTAGTAAGTATAGTATCAAATGACGCCTCTCTTTCAAGGTAAGTTGATAACCGTATGGCCAAGGCCAGTAGTGTTTTTGGGTGCCTTCAAGCGAGAGTTTGGCGAAACAAATCGCTTCCGCCTGCCTACAAAAACCAATGTCTACAAAGCGGTGGTTCTCTCAAACCTTCTATATGGATCTGTAATACAGGAAGCAACTAATACTAATTGAGCGCTTTCATCAAAGATGCTTGCGCTCCATCATGGACATACGGTGACAAGACCGCTCTACAAACAGCGTTGTTCTTGCGAACGCCGGTATGGGCAGTATAGAGGGACTTCTTATGGACGACAGTTACATTGGATAGGGCAAGTATTTCATAGGGGGGAAGAACGTATGTCAAAAGCAGTCTTTTTTTTTTTGGGTGAGCTGAAAGGTGGTCGACGTAACAGAGGTGCCCCGCGGAAACGCTTTAAAGACCAGCTTGTCTTAGCTTACATATAAGAGAGCACCTGGTTGCATGCGGCTTCAGAACCAAGACAGCCTGCGGGATACACATTTGAGACCAAAAGAAAATCCGCTGCCGAAGACAAACGCAGATGGCGAAAAGAAAATCTTAATCGACCAACGGTGGACAATGGTTATGCTTGCCCTGGATGTAGCAAAATATGTAGGTCGCAGCTGGGGCTGAGTAGCCACGGAAAATACTGCATTCCTTATTAATCTTCGGACTCGAAGACAAGCCTTATTATTATTATTATTATCTTGCTATAGCCTACTATGCAAAAGTATGTTGAATGTTTTTAAGTATTGTTTTTAGTACATTGTATTTTTGTATTTGTATATTTAAAAAAAATGATTGCATTTTTCAAAGTTCCATTTAAAATAATAAGTAACCAATGCATCTAAACCAGGTTAGCTTTTTGCCATGCCTTTATTCAACTCGTACTTTGGTGGAACATTCTTAGGAGGAACCTGGGCGCGGATCTAAAAAACGGCTCTATATACTCTAACGATTTTCCTAGAAATTTGACAGTTTATGTATATCGTTGGGCACACGGGGAACACTCTAGTTAGAATGTTATAGTGTTTCAATGTTTCAAAGTAAAAAAAAAAGAATTTTATTTAAATTTACCTAAAGAACTAATTTCTCATCTCTATCTCTTCCTTTGTGATGCAATCTTTGTGAGTGGTACCTAGAAATTAGAAACAGGATTAATAACCAACTGGACCCCACGATGATCTGCAAACTACTGTCAAAAACGCAAAATAAAACTCCATTGCCATACCACAAGGTCCTCAGGGCTCGCAAAGACCTTACTCAGGGAACATTACCAAGAAAAAAGAAGAAGAGGCAGACAGAGAAAACGATGGGAAGACCACATAAAAATGGATAGGCCTGCCATTGAATGATATTCTACCCAAGCCAAAAGACAGAGAGGAATGGAGAAAGATAGTCAAGGGATCTTGTGTGGTGTTCCAACGGTTCAACAGACTAAGGGATAGGTGAAGAGAACTAAAAAATTATCTTGAACAGACTATACGTCTTCAGGTATTTCTGTAAGTAGGCATTATTCATTCTCGGGGCGAGGAGGGGGGGGGGCGGTTGATGTGGCCGAGTAAAAAGTTTTGGATCTCAAAAACGGCTCTAACGACTTTCCTAGAAATTTGAGTTTATGTATATCTTTGGGGGGAAAATGTACTAGCTAATTGACCAAATCTGGAAAACTCTGGCTCGAACGTAAGAATTTTTTTTCAAAATATAATTATCTAAAAATTACATTTGATTTATATCTTTAACTGACTTCAGTGGGAATTCCCGCATGTAGTCAGTAAAGAGTTAAATAAACAAATAGACGTTCAGGAACATTTTGTGTCTATGAAAAAATCATGAGCTGGACTGCTAGAATTAATTTGAGACAATATACTTATTAAGATATATATTTTAAAAAAGTAGCGTACCCTTTCAGACCTATGAGGAAAATGATCTAAGTTCATCGTTTATGTGACCCTCGGTTAACGAGAGTGTCACTGTCATGTGACTAGCACAATGACCAACCGCCTTTAATTTTTATGAAATAAAATGACGTTAACCGTCGGCCATAGAAATAGATGACCTTCACATCAGCAGCCCTAGAAAAAGGCTTCTAGGGCAGGGGTCGGCAACCTTTTGAGTCGGAAGAGCCAAAAATTACAATTTAAAAATATATACTAAAAAGTTTTTAAAGAGCCACAACTATAAGTAGTTATCGCTTAAATAAAGTTTCTTTGATAAATAAAAACGAATCTATTTACTCATAGCAAAAAAATATCTATTTATATATGAGTAGTGTTTTTCACAACAAATATAAATATATGGCTTTATTAGATAATTACGTATTATGTAAGTAAATAAATTAAAAGAAATAAACATTTACACACAACATTAACTTTTACTTCAATAACAAAACAATTGAGCAAACAAATTCAATGGGGGCGATGGCTTTGGTTTTAGAAAGTCTGGATACATTTGGCTCATCCCTTGTTGTTTTTAGTTTCAAGCACGACTCTAAATTTTCATTTGTTTGTTGGCTTTTTACCTTACTTTTAATTCTATTCATGCAAGAGAACGCTTGCTCGCCACGAATATGTCGATCCGAAGATAGTCAGCACTCCAAATGCCAACTTCGTCACCTCACTGTAGCAATCTGGAAGACTATTCCAATCGTCAAATATAAATCCCTCATCTCGTGGCATTTCTTTGAAAGATGTCCACCTTTGTTGCTTTACGTACATACATTTCTGGATTTCCAACTCTTCCAACTTTCTTTTCTTTCAACTCTGTAAATTCTCCACTCTACAAAGCTTTACTTTTAAAGTCCACTATCAATTCCAAATGGCTCAATGTAGATTTCGATACTATCTGTGTTGGGGATATTTACTATGAATGCTAGAATGGTTTTGGTGGTTTTGAAATGCTCAAATCTCTCAGCTAATTCATCTTTAATTAAAAAAAAATAACCATGCAACAGTAATTCCTGTCAACAATTGCACTGGTTTTATCGCGATATTGCTTTAGAAAGTGAAAATAAAGCCATTTACCGCTCTAAATAAGTAAAGTTCCCCTATAAATTCCTTGCGACCTATAGGGCAGATGATATAAAGGTTATCTCTTTCTGTGGGCACAGTTAACAACGGTGTCATGTGGCCAGCACAACAACCAACCACCTTAACTTTCACGAACCAATGTCAAGGGTTAGATCTGGGTGGATTTAGAAGCGCCAAAAAAAAAATCTGTTCATCTCATTTACTTTTGCTGCTATATCCATCATATAGTAATATTTTTGAAACCATTTGTCGGTCTCTAATTCATGGGGATTAATACACTACTCATTAAGAAATGTATTTCATTCAAGCACAAAGCTAGACGTTTCAACACCATACCTTTACAAAGCCATCGCACATTATTGGGAATAAGGAGGTCAGAATACTGAGTCTTTATTTCGTTTCAGAATTCTCTAAACTGACGATGGCAGAGTGCTTTTGACCAGCGCTTCTTGGTGCAGTATGCAGTGAAACGTAAGAAATTCATGCGATTCTCCTTTATTCTCCCTTTCATACTTCTGGCTTCATCAGTTGCTATAAAAAAGATTTTATTAAAACGATCTTATTGTCTTCAATGCATTTTTCGCACGGCATTAGCTCTATCTTCTCCTCTAGTTTGTCACGAGAGTGGTAGCGATCCTTGGGAAGACATATACCTGACAAAAAGCCAACTTTTGCCTTGCCCTTTATATCGCAAGATTCAACTACATCAAGTGATAAGGTAGAAGAAAGTTGAGTTCCTCCACCTGCAAATATGTTACATTTGAAGACAATTGGAAGGGGGGGGGGTTAAAAACCAAGTACAACTGACTGAAAGATGGAATCATCTGTGCCAAATCTTAGTTAATCGATTTAATTTTTTTTCGATAACATAAATAATATTTGAGTATGGAACTAAAGAGCCGAAGATTAACATCCAAAGAGCCGCATGTGGCTCGGAGCCGCAGGTTGCTGACCCCTGTTCTAGGGTGGTGCACTACCGGCTAAGGTCATGAACCGGATATTGTCTTTGCTAACCGTTCTTCAATCTTTCCAAAAACAAAATAATTGCAGATATATTCAACAAATTATTGTAGTTAACTTTTTATTTTATTTACTTTTGGAGTTAGCTTTATTTTCTATGAAACAAAAATTTACGTATTTTGCAAATATTTTGAGGGGAATGGAAAGGAGAGAGTTCATGGTGGAGGCCCCTACACTTTTTCGAAAATTTTAATCCAGAGGCCTATTAATAATAATACTTATATCTAAAAGCATGTCATATTTTTGAAGAAAGAAATAGAGTACTTTAAAAAAAATTGAAGTTCATTTTCCTTCTTTAAAAAAAAATTATATGCATTCTTTAATTTAAAAAAAAAAAACTGTAATTTTGAGTTGGTGAAGGGTAACGCCCTAGGCTGATGCAATGCCGTTTGTCCGGAGCTACAAGAGGACACTTTTTAACCAAGACACACTTTTTAACCAAAACAGTGCTGCTAACTTTAAAACTTAAGTGTGTCGGTAAAAATGCGAAAAAAAATATCATTATAAAATTGTAAATACTTCTAACCCGTCGAAATTCCTTCTTTTTTTTTTTTCACTAGTCTAGTGGGGCTCACTTGTCTTTTTGGATCTCCGCAGACCCTCCCTTTAATCCGGCCCTGACAGAATTGAAAATTCAGCCCATTCCCCGTTAGGGTATTTTGTCTTAGAGCAACTAAAATACGTTATAATGACACCAAGACAATCATTTTGATTGTGTAAAAAAGCGTTTATTATAACAAAAAACTCAAATAAATATATATATATATATATATTTGTGTACCATTCAAATTAAATAGCCTAGAACATATTGAGGGCACGTCTGCTTTCAATGCGTCATTTCTCTTTATACAAGTCTATGACAATCTATGAATACCATAAGTTTTAGACGGATTAGACCGAAATTAGTTATTGTAAATGTTAGTATTAGTAGCATATACATAAAAGTATTAATCGCTAATTCATTATTATTATTACTATTATTATTTTTATTCAAATCAATTTTAAACAATAAGTTTAATATTATCATCCACAATTATAATAATAACAATGATAATAATAATAAACAAGAGAATTAAATAAATATAGTCTACAACAAGCTTTTTTTTCCTGTGAATAACTTTTAACTATGGAACTATACTAGTTCCATGTTTTAACATTGAAAATGTGCTGATTCCATGTTTTATATATAATACATTTAATTATTGATTCAATTATTCTCTACCATGTCAACCATTTTTAAAAAGACACATTTTTACATCGTTTTATTTTTCATTAATATAGCCTTTATTTATCAATGGAAAGTTAAAACCTATTTGATAATAATAATAATAATAATCTTTATTATCCGTAAGGGTAATTTGTCTTACAATTTAAGCATTACACCAAACAAAAAAAATTATAACTATAGAAAACCAAAATGTACATTCAAACCAGACTCACCCATAATTTACATGTGAAAAGTTAATATCAGATTGTTTCTATTTAATGATTTTATTGCCAGGGGAACAAAAGTTTTTGTGTCTGTTCGTCTTTGCTATCTGTGTCTTGTTTCTTTTTTTGTGATGGTAAAATCACAACATCCTGACCCAAATGGTGATTTTTTATTTCTAGAATTCTTTTTAGCTTTTTTTTTACCGATGGTTTGTCTCAAAAAGCTGTCCAAATGGCTCTTTTTTTTTTGGCCAATGATTTTACAAGCAGCATTTAGGATTCTATGAAGTTTATTTTTATTTTTAATGTTTAGATTGCCAGACCAGGAAGGAGGAACTCGCCGCCCACTTCAGGCTGGAGGAAGGGAGCTTATGTTGGCTTTTGCTGGCAAATGCGACGCACAAATCTACTAGACAATTTCAGATGTATAGTTTCTTGTAAAAAAAAAAGTTAAAGTGTAGCACAGTATTAAAAACAAAAAATAAATATGAAAATAGCAGTAGACGAGGTAATGAATAGATAATATCGTATATGTCTCTATTTCTTTATGGTAAAAAAAAATTAGTAGTATTCCCAGCATCTTTACAGCCCTCAGACAATGACGCTTGCACTGGCTTGGACATGTTCGCCGGATGGAGGACAATCGCTTCCCAAAAATCATTCTCTACGGACACTGGCTCAAGAAAAACTGTTCGCCTCCACCTCCTTTACATAGATGTAATAAAACGGGACCTCAAATCAGTGAACATCAATACTAACAATAGGGAAGACATAGCTCTAGACCTCACAGGATGGAGAGAGCGACAGTGACCAAGAAAGCTATGGACAACGAAAAAAAATGGGCCTCAGCCCTGGAAGACAAACGTACAATGCGAAAAATGGCCAGCTCCTCTGCCACCGAAGCGAAAGTTACCTTAACTTGCGATATTTGTGGACGGGAGTGTCTCTCCAAAATAGGGCTCCACAGCCACTTGAAAAAGTGTTTGAGATTAACCGGAGTCGTTCTACGACTGAAGGAGGCCAAAAAAGACACGTGGGAATTTGTGATGCTGCACTAAACATTCATTCAATTGCTGCTGTGGCTCTTTTTGACTGATTATGGCTCCAGAATTCTCCATTTAATTTTTGTTGAAAATCTTTTAATCCTACACATGATATGATCATTCCTTTCATCCTACACATAATATGATCATTCCTTTCATCCTACACATGATATGATCATTCCTTTCATCCTACACATGATACGATCATTCCTTTCATCCTACACATGATATGATCATTCCTTTCATCCATGCCCACGTCGCTTGGTAGAAATATTTTGGCTCTGGTATCGACACTATTTTTTTTAGTCGTAACTTTTCATGATATGTCCAGAGCTTTCTTGCCAACCACTTTGTACTGCATTAAAAGGTGACTTAATAACGATCAGTGTTTTAAAGTTAACTTTGAAGCCCCATAACGGTTGGTAACTTGGTATCGACACGCCAATGTAGCAGTCACTTTCCCTTTCCATAAGCGTCATTGGTATTACATTTTTCACTGCTAAGAAGTTTCATTCATGTAAGCTTTTGTCCTTTTGGCTTGTTCTAGAACCAGTTCACAATCAACCATTTTTTCCAACCAAAGAATAATATTCTCTTTGTAGCAAAATATTCTCTGCACCAACATGTGCATTTAAGCTTGTTTTGCCGGCATCATTCGTCTCACCGTAATCCAGAAAGCTTATGTTTTTTGTTTTATGTTTTGGCTTATTTTGTCCTGGCAGCCATCTCCCAACAAGGTATAGTGGGTAATTTCCCTTTCATTTATTCAGCGGCAAAATCAATCCCTCTGAATCTTCAGTCTCGTTATCCTCAGTAAACAATGAGTTGATAGTACCAAGATATGACAAATGTTGACCATACCTACGAGCCTTACAGATTAATGAGTCATCACTGTCAATAACTGCACCCTATCTGAGGCATCATCTAGAACTTGTTAATCGTAATATAAACTAGTATGCTTTGCTATCTGTAGTTACTTTCTGCGCCTTTGTAAACTAAGAATCTGTTAATTACTTTAAAAATAAATCCAGCTTTTTGCCAATTTGATTTTCTTTAAACCTTACAGCCTTTAAATCTTCTGCATGCCAAAGCTGAAGACACCATCTTGAGTGTGATTGAATCAATATAGAATCTAGTGTAGTCTAACATCTATAAATGTCCTTTTATGGACAATCCAATTAGAAGATACTGAAACCGAGTGAACTGCTACAAGCGATGTTATTAGTGTGTTTTACTCTTTGATGTATAAATCTTGTAATTACATAGCAACTTTTCCAAGGCTTGGTGAAGAATAGTTTTTAACAAATGTTGACCAGAAATGTTCGAATGGCTCCATATCTCCCGCCATCATCTTAACAAATCCCTTTTCAATTGCAAACTGACAAAATAGTTGTTGATTGCATCATTTTTAAATAATCAAAGTCGTGGATCACATTATCAGAAAACAGAGGATATTTGATTCAAATCTACCTCATATTTAAAAAAAATTATTTGAACTTTTACGTAACTGAAACTGAAAAAAACTACCCACACTTTTTTCTAATTCATTATTAACCTTTTTTTTAAACTACAACTTTTTAACTGTTTGGCTATCTTTGGCCCATCACTGAACTCACATTTCTTCTAGTTAAATGGTGCAGTGCTGTGCTAATGCGTTCATGCACATAGTAATGTAACGAAGGATTACATTTAATTCAGTAAAGAAGAAGAAAGAAAAACCAATATAGAAAATTTAAAGAAACAGAAAGCAGAAAGAATTTATAAAAAGTATATTAAAATTAAACTCAAAAGCTGCAGAGTGAATAGATCAACAATGGAATATCTAAGGATAACAATAAAAACCTATTGTCATACATTAAGTCTAAGAAAATGGAAACAACAAGAGTAGCACCATTAAAAGGAGAAGATTTCTTGACAATAATGATAATGAAACTAAAGCTAGCATCCTAAAAAAAAAAGAAATTTGCATCAGCATTCTCAGGAGACATATACTTAATTTGAACAGAGTAGACAACATAGGAGATATAGAAGTACAAGAAAATGGGATCCAGAAACTATTAGTGAACATTAAACCGAATAAAAAATTATCTGGATCTGATAATATTCCAACTAGATTACTCCAAGAACTAAGCAATGAACTAGCACCAGTGTTTCAAATACTTTTTCAGGCATCTCTTAACCAGGGCAGAGTACCAAGGAACTGGAAAGAAGCTAATGTCAACCCGTATTTAAAAAAGGAGAAAAATCTAACACAGTAAACTACAGACCAATATCACTAACAAGCATCACATGTGTGAGCTTGTGCTCACTGAGCTAGTTTTATATGTATTTTTGTTGTATAGGTTAGATATATTTTTATAGGTTAGTGTCAGATTTTATAGTTGTACTTCCGCATATTTATATAGGTTAGTGCGGGATAGTATAAAAGTGATGTACTACATGCTGTCTAAAAAAAGTTGAGTGTACATTTGACCAGTGGTCAGTACCATATCTGTCTGTGGGACAGCTGAAGATCTTTGTGGTCTGTCGTCTAATTATTTTATTATTCTGTACCTGGGACGGCCTGCTATTGTTACTGCTGTGTTACTGCTTTTAGCTGCTGCAATTACACTGCTGATTATAACTGCTATTACTCTTGCTGTAGATCTAGAATCAAGAGTACTTTTTTGTGTTTTAAGTTGATGAAGTGTATTCTTTTTTTGCTTTTGTCCTTGGAAAGCAATGTAATTTAAGTCATGTCATGGAGCTGTAATATTTTTGTGTCAGATAGATTTTAGTGTGTATTTTCTTTGATGTTAGAATATGTCAGCAGAATGTATGTAATGCATTGTAATTAATTTGTTATTATCTTGTTTTGCGGGGACGCAAAAATTTAAGGCGGGATGAATGTGAGCTTGTGCTCACTGAGCTAGTTTTATATGTATTTTTGTTGTATAGGTTAGATATATTTTTATAGGTTAGTGTCAGATTTTATAGTTGTACTTCCGCATATTTATATAGGTTAGTGCGGGATAGTATAAAAGTGATGTACTACATGCTGTCTAAAAAAGTTGAGTGTACATTTGACCAGTGGTCAGTACCATATCTGTCTGTGGGACAGCTGAAGATCTTTGTGGTCTGTCGTCTAATTATTTTATTATTCTGTACCTGGGACGGCCTGCTATTGTTACTGCTGTGTTACTGCTTTTAGCTGCTGCAATTACACTGCTGATTATAACTGCTATTACTCTTGCTGTAGATCTAGAATCAAGAGTACTTTTTTGTGTTTTAAGTTGATGAAGTGTATTCTTTTTTTTGCTTTTGTCCTTGGAAAGCAATGTAATTTAAGTCATGTCATGGAGCTGTAATATTTTTGTGTCAGATAGATTTTAGTGTGTATTTTCTTTGATGTTAGAATATGTCAGCAGAATGTATGTAATGCATTGTAATTAATTTGTTATTATCTTGTTTTGCGGGGACGCAAAAATTTAAGGCGGGATGAATGTGAGCTTGTGCTCACTGAGCTAGTTTTATATGTATTTTTGTTGTATAGGTTAGATATATTTTTATAGGTTAGTGTCAGATTTTATAGTTGTACTTCCGCATATTTATATAGGTTAGTGCGGGATAGTATAAAAGTGATGTACTACATGCTGTCTAAAAAAAGTTGAGTGTACATTTGACCAGTGGTCAGTACCATATCTGTCTGTGGGACAGCTGAAGATCTTTGTGGTCTGTCGTCTAATTATTTTATTATTCTGTACCTGGGACGGCCTGCTATTGTTACTGCTGTGTTACTGCTTTTAGCTGCTGCAATTACACTGCTGATTATAACTGCTATTACTCTTGCTGTAGATCTAGAATCAAGAGTACTTTTTTGTGTTTTAAGTTGATGAAGTGTATTCTTTTTTTGCTTTTGTCCTTGGAAAGCAATGTAATTTAAGTCATGTCATGGAGCTGTAATATTTTTGTGTCAGATAGATTTTAGTGTGTATTTTCTTTGATGTTAGAATATGTCAGCAGAATGTATGTAATGCATTGTAATTAATTTGTTATTATCTTGTTTTGCGGGGACGCAAAAATTTAAGGCGGGATGAATGTGAGCTTGTGCTCACTGAGCTAGTTTTATATGTATTTTTGTTGTATAGGTTAGATATATTTTTATAGGTTAGTGTCAGATTTTATAGTTGTACTTCCGCATATTTATATAGGTTAGTGCGGGATAGTATAAAAGTGATGTACTACATGCTGTCTAAAAAAAGTTGAGTGTACATTTGACCAGTGGTCAGTACCATATCTGTCTGTGGGACAGCTGAAGATCTTTGTGGTCTGTCGTCTAATTATTTTATTATTCTGTACCTGGGACGGCCTGCTATTGTTACTGCTGTGTTACTGCTTTTAGCTGCTGCAATTACACTGCTGATTATAACTGCTATTACTCTTGCTGTAGATCTAGAATCAAGAGTACTTTTTTGTGTTTTAAGTTGATGAAGTGTATTCTTTTTTTTGCTTTTGTCCTTGGAAAGCAATGTAATTTAAGTCATGTCATGGAGCTGTAATATTTTTGTGTCAGATAGATTTTAGTGTGTATTTTCTTTGATGTTAGAATATGTCAGCAGAATGTATGTAATGCATTGTAATTAATTTGTTATTATCTTGTTTTGCGGGGACGCAAAAATTTAAGGCGGGATGAATGTGAGCTTGTGCTCACTGAGCTAGTTTTATATGTATTTTTGTTGTATAGGTTAGATATATTTTTATAGGTTAGTGTCAGATTTTATAGTTGTACTTCCGCATATTTATATAGGTTAGTGCGGGATAGTATAAAAGTGATGTACTACATGCTGTCTAAAAAAAGTTGAGTGTACATTTGACCAGTGGTCAGTACCATATCTGTCTGTGGGACAGCTGAAGATCTTTGTGGTCTGTCGTCTAATTATTTTATTATTCTGTACCTGGGACGGCCTGCTATTGTTACTGCTGTGTTACTGCTTTTAGCTGCTGCAATTACACTGCTGATTATAACTGCTATTACTCTTGCTGTAGATCTAGAATCAAGAGTACTTTTTTGTGTTTTAAGTTGATGAAGTGTATTCTTTTTTTGCTTTTGTCCTTGGAAAGCAATGTAATTTAAGTCATGTCATGGAGCTGTAATATTTTTGTGTCAGATAGATTTTAGTGTGTATTTTCTTTGATGTTAGAATATGTCAGCAGAATGTATGTAATGCATTGTAATTAATTTGTTATTATCTTGTTTTGCGGGGACGCAAAAATTTAAGGCGGGATGAATGTGAGCTTGTGCTCACTGAGCTAGTTTTATATGTATTTTTGTTGTATAGGTTAGATATATTTTTATAGGTTAGTGTCAGATTTTATAGTTGTACTTCCGCATATTTATATAGGTTAGTGCGGGATAGTATAAAAGTGATGTACTACATGCTGTCTAAAAAAAGTTGAGTGTACATTTGACCAGTGGTCAGTACCATATCTGTCTGTGGGACAGCTGAAGATCTTTGTGGTCTGTCGTCTAATTATTTTATTATTCTGTACCTGGGACGGCCTGCTATTGTTACTGCTGTGTTACTGCTTTTAGCTGCTGCAATTACACTGCTGATTATAACTGCTATTACTCTTGCTGTAGATCTAGAATCAAGAGTACTTTTTTGTGTTTTAAGTTGATGAAGTGTATTCTTTTTTTTGCTTTTGTCCTTGGAAAGCAATGTAATTTAAGTCATGTCATGGAGCTGTAATATTTTTGTGTCAGATAGATTTTAGTGTGTATTTTCTTTGATGTTAGAATATGTCAGCAGAATGTATGTAATGCATTGTAATTAATTTGTTATTATCTTGTTTTGCGGGGACGCAAAAATTTAAGGCGGGATGAATGTGAGCTTGTGCTCACTGAGCTAGTTTTATATGTATTTTTGTTGTATAGGTTAGATATATTTTTATAGGTTAGTGTCAGATTTTATAGTTGTACTTCCGCATATTTATATAGGTTAGTGCGGGATAGTATAAAAGTGATGTACTACATGCTGTCTAAAAAAAGTTGAGTGTACATTTGACCAGTGGTCAGTACCATATCTGTCTGTGGGACAGCTGAAGATCTTTGTGGTCTGTCGTCTAATTATTTTATTATTCTGTACCTGGGACGGCCTGCTATTGTTACTGCTGTGTTACTGCTTTTAGCTGCTGCAATTACACTGCTGATTATAACTGCTATTACTCTTGCTGTAGATCTAGAATCAAGAGTACTTTTTTGTGTTTTAAGTTGATGAAGTGTATTCTTTTTTTGCTTTTGTCCTTGGAAAGCAATGTAATTTAAGTCATGTCATGGAACTGTAATATTTTTGTGTCAGATAGATTTTAGTGTGTATTTTCTTTGATGTTAGAATATGTCAGCAGAATGTATGTAATGCATTGTAATTAATTTGTTATTATCTTGTTTTGCGGGGACGCAAAAATTTAAGGCGGGATGAATGTGAGCTTGTGCTCACTGAGCTAGTTTTATATGTATTTTTGTTGTATAGGTTAGATATATTTTTATAGGTTAGTGTCAGATTTTATAGTTGTACTTCCGCATATTTATATAGGTTAGTGCGGGATAGTATAAAAGTGATGTACTACATGCTGTCTAAAAAAAGTTGAGTGTACATTTGACCAGTGGTCAGTACCATATCTGTCTGTGGGACAGCTGAAGATCTTTGTGGTCTGTCGTCTAATTATTTTATTATTCTGTACCTGGGACGGCCTGCTATTGTTACTGCTGTGTTACTGCTTTTAGCTGCTGCAATTACACTGCTGATTATAACTGCTATTACTCTTGCTGTAGATCTAGAATCAAGAGTACTTTTTTGTGTTTTAAGTTGATGAAGTGTATTCTTTTTTTGCTTTTGTCCTTGGAAAGCAATGTAATTTAAGTCATGTCATGGAGCTGTAATATTTTTGTGTCAGATAGATTTTAGTGTGTATTTTCTTTGATGTTAGAATATGTCAGCAGAATGTATGTAATGCATTGTAATTAATTTGTTATTATCTTGTTTTGCGGGGACGCAAAAATTTAAGGCGGGATGAATGTGAGCTTGTGCTCACTGAGCTAGTTTTATATGTATTTTTGTTGTATAGGTTAGATATATTTTTATAGGTTAGTGTCAGATTTTATAGTTGTACTTCCGCATATTTATATAGGTTAGTGCGGGATAGTATAAAAGTGATGTACTACATGCTGTCTAAAAAAGTTGAGTGTACATTTGACCAGTGGTCAGTACCATATCTGTCTGTGGGACAGCTGAAGATCTTTGTGGTCTGTCGTCTAATTATTTTATTATTCTGTACCTGGGACGGCCTGCTATTGTTACTGCTGTGTTACTGCTTTTAGCTGCTGCAATTACACTGCTGATTATAACTGCTATTACTCTTGCTGTAGATCTAGAATCTAGTGTTTTTTTGTTTTGTAGTGTAGCCTTAGTGGCTTAGATTAGTAAACTTAGTTATAAGTTATAGTCTGTTTCTGTTCTTAGGGAATGCTAATAATAGCGTACTTAGGCTAAGGAATTCTTGTTTTAGTTGTAGTTATGGATTGGTTATAGTATAAGTAGTAGAATATTGTAGATCTAGACTAGTTTATTGTAGTGTGTTTGTGTAAATCTAGGTCTAGTATAGACAGTATAGTAGTTGTCTTGAAGTGATTTAGTTCCTTCTAGTTAGATAGTTGTTTTGATCAGTTTGTGTTAGATAGTTGGTTTGGTTAGTTTTTAGTGGCGTAGATTCAGAGGGTTTTAGTTAGTATTAGTTGTTTCCATTGTAGTGTATATATTTTATTATTGATTTATTTTTGCATATGTAATTAAAGTTTCGTTTTGTTTATTTATCCTAAACTAAAGTTTCGTTATCTTGCTTTTATTTAGTATAGCTAGTATGTCTGGTTACTTAGGTGACTCTAGCCCCTTACCGAGGTGCACAGATTGAGCCCACCCAGTAGCGCTAACATCTGCCTACTGTTGGTAAATTTTAATGTTGAGCAGTAAGAATAGGTATCTCCCACTCGCGCCTGCCTGACCTGCTCACACATGCAAAATCCTAGAACACATAATATGTAGCAACATCATAAACCACTTTGACAAACGTAATGTCCTTAATCCATACCAACATGACTTTAGAAAATATAGATCATGTGAAACACAACTAATAGAATTAATTGATGATTTTTCATAATGTTTAGATAATATTAAGTTAATAATAATAATAAGGCTTGTCTTTGAGTTCGAAGATTAGTAAGGAGTGCAGTGTTTCCCGTGACAGCGCAGCCCCAGCTGTGACCTACATATTTTGCATGACTTAATAGATGCTCTCTTTTTAGATTTTTCCTAGGCTTTTAACAAAGTTCACCACCATAGTTTGCTTAAAAAATATTTTGGCGTTTATGGTCCATTACATCAGTGGATTAAAGATTTTCTGATAGGGAGAGAACAAACTGTAATTATAAAGGGCTCTAAATCAACACCTACTATTTTTAATATACAGAAAAAATTTACCAAATAGCATTAGTTCAGGAACAAAAGTCAGATTATTTGCAGACGAATGCATAATATATAGAACAATAAAAACAACACAAGATACAGAAATTTTACAAATGAAAATTAGATGAATTACAGAAATGGGAATCAATTTGAAGCATGTCTTTCCACCCAGAAAAATGTCAGTTGTTAAGAGTAACAAAAAAAAAAAATTAAAACAAATAAATTCCACATATTTTATTCATGGCAAACCAGTAACAAAGACTAAAAACGCAAAATACCTAGGTGTTATAATAAATGAAAAACTGTCATGGAATCCCCATATTGATGTAACTAAAAAATCAAACTAAGCATTAGGGTTTATTAAAGGAAATTTCTATACATCAAATATGAACATAAAACTAAAATGTTATTTAACCTTGAAACAGGAACAGACACAAAATAGAGCAGTGAGATAACAACCAGTACATTTAGAAAGCCTTCAGGAGAGAAGACTTAAAAGTAAAGTAGCAATTATATATAAAACACTAAACCATAAGCTTCAATTGGAAAAACAAAATCTTATAAAAATACTCAGAAAGACACAAAGATAAAGCACAATCCTCGTTCCTTATGCTAGGACAAATTTGTAAAAATGCCCCTTCTTCACCAGTGCTATTAGAGAATGGAATGGGTTGCCTGAGCCAGCCAGGAAAACCAGTGACTTGGCAGAATTTAAGTCATTGGTTAACATGCATGACTAGATGCATGACGCGCAGGGCGTAATCATCTTCTTTTTTGAAGTAACGTCTGTATTATATAAGATAAGAAGATCAGTAAGAGAGAGAGCAACAGCTGGTCGCCATTGTTTTCTTGTGTGTATTCTAGTTTTACCATGTGCAACATAAAGGCACTCAGCTACAGGAGTTGATATATTCGATGACAGTGGTTCACCTACCATCATATCGATGTTTAATTTAGTTCTGAGATTAAAACGCAATAGCCTAATTGTTTTACTATGAAATGCTAAATGTATTCAGTTTTGGTGAAAGACGTGGATTAAACTTTATTAAAAAATTACATGCAATAATATATAATTATATATATATGTATATATATAATATATACATATATATATATTATTGCGATTATATATACCTATATATATAACATTTTATTGAAGTGTCGCGATGAAATTTTGATCATATCCTGCATTGAAATAAGCAGCATGTCGGACAATATCCAGATAGATCTACTATAACAAGTAATCCAGGACTTATTATTAATAACTCAAGCTCTTAACTTTTTCTATATCAGGAATTTGCATAACTTGCAACATTCAAAATAACTGAATCTTACCACAATGGCAATATGTCTAAAAAAAAAAAAAAAACTAACAACGTAGATTCGTGTATTCATCTTTCTACATGATCACATCTGATTGTAGCATTGTAGAGTTCTGAGTGAATAGTCCTCATTTGTTCTGGGGTGTACTTATGTCCTGAGACACTCCATCGCAATCCGCATCCAGTTGGATCGGGGCGTTTATAAGGGAACATGTATGTGTTGATGATATTGACCCCAGCTAGCTTCCCGCATATGCCAGTGACGTACACATCTTCCAGCCAAAACAAAGGCACTCGGAGCGTCGTCTCGTACAGCAGGGCAGCCGCGCTAGTAGTCATGGCGTAGGATGTTCCCGAGACATACAGGGGGAATACAGTCTGGTTATATATGTTCTCTGAGGTGTAGTATTTCGATCTTGTGTATCGTATGGGCTCTACGCTCTTGTGCAGCCGACCTATGATGAACAGTTTCCCGCCTCCTTGCGAGGCCGCTGTTGTGTTCAGAGTCTTAAGCAGCAAGGGAACATTCACGTACATGTCATCATCACTCTTGAGCAGGAAGTCGCTCTGAGGGCAGTGCTGGCTCGCCCACTTTAGGAGCGACACTGACTTAAGGCTGAGGTTTTTGTAGTGATCCACATAGCTTTCCTGCAATATGTCGCCGTGGATGTGGGCCTCCTCGTCTATCCTTTTCTGGACTTCGCTGGGAACGGCGTCGCTTTCCGAACCAATGAAGAACACTAGAACCGCCTTGTTACTAGCAACTTTGGCGTAAGATCCCCAAGTATCTCGGATACCTTGCCTGGATTCGAACTTGTCTCGACTAACCGTTACTCCCATGACTAACGTTATGTCATGGTTTTGGCAGTTTTTCCTTGGATAAATCCTGTATTCATATAAATGGGGATTAATTATTGGTTTACTGCTAATGAGATTACTCGCCATTTCTTTGGCTACCTTTCCATTTTTGGCGGACTCGACCAACAAGCTCAAAATATTGTCAGATTTATTGTCGTTCAGTTTAGGGGCAAACAATGATGATGCATCAATTTTGTATAGACGCATTTCAGTTTTCCTGACTTCAGAAATATCAAGATTTTGTAAAGCAATGTTGGTGTCCAATGGACCAGGACCGCCATCTTTCTTGTTTTGAAAGAGGTCGATGACGAAAGATATCAAGAAGAAGATTGCCACAATCAGAAGAATACATCGGATCTTGCGGGTACATCTTGATAAAAAGATCATTTTGTGTTTCTGTGTACAAGACTAAAAGAGAAAAAAAAGAGTTAGTCTTGTGATGATTTAACATTGAATCAAGGTAATGAAAATAAAAATGCTAAAATGTATCTAAGGATAACAGTTATCTGAAACTCGTGTCGTCACGAAACGATGTGCTAAAACTTGAAAAGATGCGGGTAGTATTTCCTAGCGTCTCCCTGTCCTTGTAATAACCTGACTCCTACCAAGAATCACCTTTCTCTCTACCTATCTGTTTCTCTCTTTTTTTCTGTCTCTCTCTCTTTCTCTGTCTCTCTCTCTGCAGTAGCCGCATTGTGCTTCGTAGTTCTCTTTAAAACTCCCAAAGTATGAACCTATCAGACATAGGACTATCAGGTGGGCTTGGACTGCATGCTCATCACTGGAGTTGTCACCAAGCAACCTTTTGCGTCGTGGGGGTGAATTTAAAATGTCCAACTACTTGCATGTCACGGTCGCGTCACATCAAAAAGTCGTCGAGTGCCACAGAACAAACATCTGCGGCAGAGGTTTCAATAGGCCGGATAGCACTGCGTCACAAACCGGGTAATGCTTGCGGCACTTTGGGAATTAAGTACTGCATTACGTTTTATACTTTAAGAATATTTAGCCAAAAAGTTCTTGATATTTTGTGCTCCAAATACAATTCATAATGGGGAAAAAATTGAGAAGAATATATTTTTAAAAAAAAAATAAAGTTATCTCAAAGTAGACAGGGTTGAAGCTATTTCTGATTCCTTTATCTTCCCAACCCAGCACCGGATTTATATTTGATAAGGCCCTTAGCTATTTGAGATATATGGCCCTTTTTTTTTTCTTTAAAACAATTTTTGGGGCCACTAGGCAGGTTGGGGCCCTAAGTTATGGTTTATTTTTTCCTGTATGTAAATACAGCAATGTCCCCACCACAAGACTCACGGTAGCAGTTTAAATAAAAAAGACTGGTTCAGTAGGCCTACATATCTCATTGTTGGCTCTTGCTGTACAAAAACACGCTTTAAATATTTCAGAAAACTATCAACGTAGCGTACTGTTACTAACAATCATTCAAACAATTCAGGAAAGAAATTAGTCCAAAAGCCTATCCCGTCATTTATCTTATCTTATATAATACAGACGTTACTTCAAAAAAAAAAGATGATTACGTCCTACGCGTCATGCATTTAGTCATGCATATTAACCAATGACTTAAATTCTGCCAAGTCACTGGTTTTTCTGGCTAGCTCAGGCAACCCATTCCATGCTCTAATAGCACTAGGGAAGAAGGAGTATTTGTACAAATTTGTCCTAGCATATGGGACGAGGAATGTGCCTTTATTTTTGTGTCTTTCAGAGTATTTTATTAAATTTTGTTTTTGTATTTGAATATTATGGTTCAGTGTTTTATGTATAATTGCTACTTTACTTTTGAGTCTTCTTATCTTATCTTATATAATACAGACGTTACTTCAAAAAAGAAGATGATTACGTCCTACGCGTCATGCATTTAGTCATGCATATTAACCAATGACTTAAATTCTGCCAAGTCACTGGTTTTTCTGGCTAGCTCAGGCAACCCATTCCATGCTCTAATAGCACTAGGGAAGAAGGAGTATTTGTACAAATTTGTCCTAGCATATGGGACGAGGAATGTGCCTTTATTTTTGTGTCTTTCAGAGTATTTTATTAAATTTTGTTTTTGTATTTGAAGATTATGGTTCAGTGTTTTATGTATAATTGCTACTTTACTTTTGAGTCTTCTGTCCTGAAGGCTTTCTAAATTTAGTGATTTTACTAATGGTGTTACCCTAGTCAAATGTGAATATTCGTTTGTTATGAATCTCACTGCTCTATTTTGTGTTTGTTCCAGTTTCTTAATGTTTTCTTGAGTTGAGGGGTCCCACACGGTGGATGCATATTCTATTATTGGCCTAACCAAGGTTAAATAACATTTTAGTTTTATGTTCTTATTTGATTTATAGAAATTTCTTTTAATAAACCCTAATGCTTTGTTGGATTTTTTTATAGTTTCATCAATATGTGGATTCCATGACAGTTTTTCATTTATTATAACACCTAGGTATTTTGAGTTTTTAGTCTGTGTTACTGGTTTGCCATGAATAAGATAAGTGGAATTAATTTGTTTTAGTTTTTTTGTTACTCTTAACAACTGACATTTTTCTGGGTGGAAAGACATGCTCCAATTTGATTCCCATTTCTGTAATTCATCTAATTCTCTTTGTAAAATATCTGTGTCTTGTTTTGTTTTTATTGTTCTATATATTATGCAATCGTCTGCAAATAATCTGACTTTTGTTCCTGAAGTAATGCAATTTGGTAAATCATTTATGTAAATTAAAAATAGTAGTGGACCCAAAACTGTTCCTTGAGGTACACCTGAGTTTATTGTTATTGGTGTACATTTAGAGCCATTTATTATTACAGTTTGTTCTCTCCCTATCAGAAAATCTTTAATCCACTGATGCAGTGGACCATTAATGCCGAAATATTTTAATTTTTTAAGCAAACTATGGTGGTGAACTTTGTCAAAAGCCTTGGAAAAATCTAGTAAGATAGCATCTATTTGTTCACTATTATCTAAACCTTTTGAAAAATCATCAATTAGTCCTATTAGTTGTGTTTCACATGATCTATATTTCCTAAAGCCATGTTGGTATGGGGTGAGGACATTATGTTTGTCTAAGTGGTTTATGATGTTGCTACATATTATGTGTTCTAGTATTTTACATGTGATTTATCCCGGAACTGTCGTTTAGTGTATGCCCTTATATCAATATCACACAATTGAGTTACCTTATCTGAAATATAAATCAACTAGCACTTAAAGTGTAGCGCTTGAATTGAGACATCTTTTATTGTATATGAAATTATATTGGTGGTTCTTCGGTTCGTTTAGAATCACGATCTATTTAACAAGTGGAGTTCACATTTATTTATTTTTTTAGACACAAGTTAACGAGGGTGTCATCTAGCTATCACAACGACCATACACATTCAATATTTTAAACAAACGTTTCTGCTTGCTGGGCGAGAGGTATGCGTTTCTTACTGTCATCACGAGTTTGGACAGTGATTCTGCTAGTTGTCATTGCTAAATATGGATAATATGCTAGGACAAATTTGTACAAATACTCCTTCTTCCCTAGTGCTATTAGAGCATGGAATGGGTTGCCTGAGCTAGACAGGAAAACCAGTGACTTGGCAGAATTTAAGTCATTGGTTAATATGCATGACGCTTAGGACGTAATCATCTTTTTTGAAGTAACGTCTGTATTATATAAGATAAGAAGATAAGATAAATATCTAGGCTTAAACATAAGCATAATAATTATCGTTCTTAAAATACAAGTATTAAATTCAGCCATCCTTACTGCCAATTAATTTTTTTTCTTCTGTCAAAAATTTTGAAAAAAAAAAGTTACGGACCAAATATAGTTTGTTACACGAAAAACAAAGGAAGCATTACATTTCAGGGAATTGGTTGCCTGGCATGTGAACTGGAATGTCATCCTGGTTACGAACCCTGCCTACAACGAGGTTCGAGCTAGTATGAAATAATCTTCACATCAGACGGCACATCAGAGTTATGTAAAACAAAACAAAATAATTGATTTGAATTACTTTCTACGATTAACATTGTCATTGAGTTTCAAAGTAATGTGCCAAGGTCATTTTAAGAATGGTCTCCTTCAGTGTTGTCTTCTAGTCTGATAGTGGAAGTTGTAGCCTGAAATGGTTCTCGGTTGTTGCTTTCTACACAAATGTTTATGTTTTAAAAGATAATACTAATTGAACTTTCTTATTTACCTAGAATATAATTTAGAAGAGGATCAATACATATACTTTATGTTCAAAAAAAAACGAATTGTATCTGATCGGAAATGGATTATCATTTAAAATAAAGATCTCAGTATGAGACTTGAACCTATGAATTTTGCGTTATTAACGCGTCACTCAAATTAGCTCCCAGTTTCGGAAATTTCCCCACTATCAACGTTTGACCATCTTCCATTTTTCACCGACGGTGAAGAGAGCGTATGGCTTAATCGATAAATCGGAATTGAAAAAAAAAAATTGAACAGTTTTTTGTTTGTTTGTTTTTAAATAATTGATTAATTGTAGCTTTAAAATGTGGAACAAAACACTCTATGGGAGGATATGAGAGTATTCAAACATCATTCATCGGCTTTATAGGTGGTCCGTCAGGCATCGAAACAATTTAGTTTTGGTCTCTATAATTAGCATTGTAGCATATATACATTTTAAATATTACACGATAACGTAACCTTTCCCTCTTCCTTAAGTGCGTCACGGCATTAAAATAGCTTCTTACATTCGTACTCGGAAGCCTGATTTTGAATTTCAATAGTTGTGTGTAGCTTTTCCAATGCAAACAGGTGACAGTCAAACCCCCCCCCCCCCCCCAGCGCTTTTACATTGCCGATTATTCTGCCCCGATCAAGTTACCCCGGTTATGAATGAATGGGGTGTTGGGTAGACGTTGTGTGCCCTGCGTGGAACTACACGTTTTGAAAATGGGTTGGACTTTTCACATGGTTCCACACGCACACACTACTGACGGGAAAAAAAACTAATTTCACAAACATAATGAAAGCGTACAACAAGCTCATATTTTTTTATACAAATGGTTGTATTTGGGCCAGTTTATAGATAGATGTCAGGAAAACAGTGACCTCACCGGATAACACCCAAGTGGATTTTTTTTCCAAATAAAACACGTGTTTTTTTGTTGTTTTTTTTTAAAGACAAGTTAGTTTAGCTACATTACTTTAGATATGCTAATAGATGATATTGCAATAAAATGTCCAGACTGTCACATCATACTTTAAATCAAGTGCAAAATGTTAATCCTAAATTTTACCTATGTATTAGCGACAAGTATTTAAAAACTGTTTACAAACAACGAACCATGATCTTCGAAGCTACCGAACCGTAAGCTAGGGCCTAATGGCCTTGTGTGATATCTACGAAAAATTTTACAATCACTTAACAAACTTTGAAAAGTGGAAACATGGGCAGATAAACACTGCATTTAACACTTGAATGGAAAGTGTAAATTATGAGTGGACGTAAAGAAATAAAACCTGTACACGTTGCACAGATTGCTTGATATCACACTGTTGCTAGCAAAGCCCCGAATGTGACACACCGTTGTAGCCACTTTAACGACGTGTCTGCTCTAACTCTCTCTCCTAATTGATCGTTGATTTGACCTCATTCAATTAAAGCAATGTTTAATTTTATACAATTTATTTTGTGTTTTATAAAAAGAGCATGCATTCTACGTTAATTCTATACCGAATAAAACATTTTCTGATACAAACGACAAAGTTATTGAAGCTTAATCCTAACAGGGGAGTGAACTAGTCATGAAGAAATAATTCCGTCGAAACGTGAAAAAATATTACGGAGAGAAAGACTGTAAAAACTGTACTTGAGATGGTCGTGTAGATGTTAACCAAATATGTCACACTAATATAAAAGAAAAAAGGTCTCAGTATTTCTTTTTAACATGTCTTGGATTTGATACTCTTGGCGTTTTGATGTGACCAGCTCAGAGATAGTGCAGCTAAAATATAGGGAATCCTTAGAGGAGTACAGGCGATTTTAAGAGAAAAGTGTTCAACGAATGTATAGACCATTCACTTTTAGGTCAGTGGTTCTTAACCCGTGGAGCGACCCAAAACATTCAGTGTACTTGGTGTGAAGTTAAACATTTATATTTGAATATCGATCACGTAAAACTAGATCATTACTAACGATTCAAAACTTAAAACAATAAAATTATCAAGCCAATTCACCCTGTTGTAGTCTACAGTTCAGATGTCTTAAGCGTGAACAAAATGTATATGTTTATTTAGCTTGATTTGAATCAGTTCTAAGCCTGATAGATTACAATAAAAATGGGTTCACATTTAAAGTTTAAGCCTGGTAGGTTACAGCTACAAGATATGCGAATATGAAAAGACCAACACATGAGGTCATGTTGTGTGCCGACACTACACAAATGCTATAGAAATTAGCCTTTTGAAATTCCATGTCACTTTTCCCCAAGTGAAACTCATAACATTCTATTTATCAACAAAGTAACAAAGTGATTTATTACCAATCAGTTTAGAACGTAAGATTATAAAACGCTCAGGATAATAACTTTTGTTCTAGGAATATAGCAACAGGGCCGGCCTTAGGCTTAAGCAAACTAGGCAGACGCCTAGGACCTCCGAAGAAATAGCGAAACTTGCGAACAGTGTTGTTCTTAAGGTACACTAGGTTTTAAACAACTTGACCAGTTTTATTTTTTCGCTTTTATTTTTAATTTTTCTATTTCATCCCTAAGTCACTTCGCCTAGGGCCTCCAATTATTTAAGGTCGGCCCTGATAGCAAGATTGACGTATGGTTAGTTAAGAGACAGGAAAGATTAATAAGCGAAATGTGTTTGTTTTACATTTTATAGCTATAGGTAATTTTAATTATTTATTTTTCGACACGCAAAAAGATCAATTGATCCAGATTTTGACATTAATGTTACAGTTACATTAAAAGTAATCAACTGAAGTCCTACCTGTATTCATTGAATGAAATACAACATACATTTAATATTATAAGGCCATTGGTCGTTTTGAAGACAATTTATCGATGGAAGACGTAAATAGAACTTGCCACTGATAACAAGAAAGATAATCGTGTGTTCTAGTTCACCGCGCCTCCTACCGTGAATGTTGTGTGTACTGTTCATGTCACCAAGTCTTTTTCAATTAGAGAAAAAAAATTAAGGTACCTGTACTTGGTAAAATATATTCTGGGTATTCTTGTTGGTGGCTTGAATTGTTAGCCCTAGAGCCGGAACGTTTCGCCCCCCTGGTTTCTTGGCTTAACCGTTTGATTGTCTTCTGAGCTGAGCCGAAGGCTCTTCGAGCTCAAAGTTTGAAAAGAAAAAACCTGTTAGGTCGTCCAGCCGTAACAGTAAAAAAGAAAAACAAACCTGTAGAACACAGTTCTGTTTGAGAGCGACCCTAGTCAATGCCTATATAAAGCATTGCTGTATCCAATGTCTTCAGCCTCCGACACATGGCCGAAGGCCTAGGAGCACTGGGAGCCTCCGTCATCTTCCTTCTTTGTACCAAGCTAACCGTGGAGGAACCGCCATTTATGGAACGGTCCTTTGAGGAACGGCGCATGGATGTGTGACAGTTTTTTGTGAGGACTTTTTTACAACCCCGCCCGTGCAAGGGGTTGACTCTCGTCTACCCATGGGCATCCCCACGGGAGTTATGTTTTGCCATTCGTTTTGCCTAGCTATCTCCTCAAATAGCCGTTTCCACCCGGGTGCCACGATGAGGCAGAACAGCGAACCCGGGCTTGGCTTAACCTGAATCTAAGTTGGCTCGACTCGGTGATAATCAAACAGTTTCAGGGTAGACAATACTCTAGCATTTAACATTGCTTCAGTATTTATATATGAGTTGGACCCTATAACGGGAGCATTTACTTACCATAGCATGTAAGATATAGATGTAATATCAGCACTCAGAAAGGTTGGTCTGGACTTCGAAACCGTCGTTTAGCTAAAATTTCTTCACTATTTTCTCAATGTTACATCCTCATTTGTGTCAGCACAAAATTATACAAATTAAAGAAAATAACTCTATATTGATTGCCTGCCTCTTATCTACATACAATATTCCAATATAGTAAGTGGGAGAAATTATAAGACAAATGCATTGTCTACGTCGGGTGTGACAAAATATGCAGGTCACAGTCAGGGCGTTGGGAGAGAAATGCATACAGCTAACAGAGTTCTTTAACCAGTGGATCCAGATGTGCTAACAAGAGATGCACAGAGGCGTTTACTATTTTTATTATTACAAAGCTTATATCAACTCACTCTCTCTCTCTCTCTGTCTCTGTCTGGTAAGACATTTGAACACGTTTTTTTTCCCATACCCATAATCAGATCAAGTTGAAGGTTCGCACAACTATTCATCGGTGAAGACAAAACATGAATTTAAAAAATAAATGAATTATTCATTAATTACTGGTAATTAATTATTTTGTTTACCACCGATAAGGGGAATTAATTCTTCAGTATTCAGAGATATAGCGGTAAAGCGCTTGACTTCCGAACCGGGGTCCAGGGTTCGGATCCTGGTGCAAACTGGGATCTTCGTGCGCCTCTGAGTCCAACCAGCTTTTATGGGTACCTGACATTAGTTGGCGGTTGGTCGTTGTTCTGGCCACATGACACCCTCGTTAATAGTAGGTCACAGAAACAGATGACCTTTACATCATCTGCCTATAGACCACAAGGTCTGAAAAGGGAACTTACTTACTATTCAGAGATCTAACTAAATATTTGAGGTTTTGCCCCCTTAGATAATTGTATACGTTATTTCTCCCACACTCTTTCCCGAATCAAGATGAAGTTCTTGAATTTCGAATACGTCTTTAAAGATGTTTCCAGAAATATGACAGTTTCTGTAGGCCTATATCTTTAGGGAGAATGAAGAGCTAATTGGCCACATAGTGAAAATACTGGTTGTAAAGTTATCATTTTCAAAATGATTTAATCTATCAAATTAAAATTATCTTAAATCTATCAAATTAAAATTATCTTAAATCTTTTTAATCAATGAAAAGTGTTTTTTACGCATGACTGCTTCGATGGGAATACAATAATGAATTATTACAAATAAAAAGAACAAAAGAACAAGAAATGATAGACCATCATCAGATTCATAAAGAAAGAATTAATATTTTAACATTACTTTTCTTTGTAATCTTTCGTTATACTCTGCTCGATGCTGGGACTATATATCTAATACTAAAATGAGTTTAAAATTTAGTTTTGAAAATAAACTTTTTGTTAGAATTACTTGAAATAAACATAATAAGAAAAAAAAAATTAAAATAGATTTTCCGGGAATTTGACTGCCAGGATCCCCCTAGTGTACTTGATTTCAAGATATACGGACTAAGGTATACGCTACCCACAGTTCTATTTAAATAGTTTTAGAAAATGGAATTAAGTAATTTAGAGGAAAATTACAAATTACATCAAAGTTGATTTCGTCTCCTTGTTACCTGGTACGTCCGCTGGACTGTCCTCTCGATGGTCCCGGGTTCATACCCGCCTACTGCCATCCCCAGTAGTCCTGCGGGAGGTTTGGACTAGGAAGTAGATTATATTGAACTTTAAAGGAACATCCCAAACATGTAAACCATTTTACAAACAAAACAGTTGTACAATAGGTCAACTTATATTAAAATATGTAATATGTATTATGTACATGAATATAAACACTTGCGTTATGTTTGGAATGTATCCTGCATTGTAAGTAGGCTAAGTACAAATAAAACAAATAATTTAAATGAAGAACCTAGTAGTAACTTTTATATATGCTATTCAACAAAGAAAGTGCGATAACTCAGCTATGCTTGCTAATTTTTGTAACGACATTGGTTATCTCCCTTACACTCTCTCCATTTGGCATACATGGTGAAGACTAATTTTAATGTAGTAAAAAGTAAATGAAGCACGGGACCTAAGAATGACTAATGAAACAGATTCGTGTTATTGTTAATCCAAATCTCCATGAAAGGAGCAGTCGTACAGTTGTCTGTATATAACACACTTTAGCTGATAGAGAGCAAAAAAGGATAATTGGAGTAGCGGGATGGCGACCACAGCCAGACCAATGGCTACCCCAGACGATATCCCTGGATAGTTCCAGTCCAGAACATTCTTATACACTACATTGTTCACGTTGTCGGTAGACCAGTAGATGACCGAGAACACAATGTAAATCGCCCCATAAATGAGCGGCGCCACAAAATGCAGCAGCCGGATTGGCCTAGGGCTCACCAAGTGGTCCACCACCACGAACACGAGGTTCAACGTGTGGACGTTGACGTCCTGGAGGTTCAGGCCGACGGCCGGCTTGTTCTTCATGCTGGGGTACAGGGCGGTGAAGAAGATGATAGTAACGATGGGCGCCGTGACGCTGACGATGTCCGAAAGGCACCAAGAAACTTTGAAGTACCAGGGCGTGCTCTGCGACATGTGCTCCGTGTGGTACCGACGAAAGGACTCGTAGGACGATAGCCGCCTCGCGGAACCGTTTTTGTTGCCGCTCTCTTCGCCTCCCCCGGAAGTAGTTAGCTCGCTACATTGTTTGAGAGTCACGGTGGGGACGTATGTTTTGTCCTCTGTAGTCGGGCTGTTGGGGGCACCATTGGTGAACGCTTGTATTTCGGTGACTGTGCTTGCAGCCCCATTGATCTTGGCTTCCGATAACTCGGTGTGGCCATCCGGCCTTTTCTCAATAATACTAACAGGGCGGAGCTTAAATTTGGTGACGTCTGCCTCAGCACGCCTGAAATAAGCAAGCAATAAAAGTTAATATAAACCTAATTTAAAAATATGCAGCAAATGATTCTCAAACTTATCTTCCTCATACCTCGATTATGATAAAAAAGATTACATTTAATAACAACTAAACATTGAAACTAGCTACGACTTTTTAAAAACATTATTAGTTTAATGTAAGAAATCTTTTAGTAATGAAAACAAATAGGCTACAAATTATATCTAGGCCAATCTTATTGTGCATCGAATGTAATCTACTTCCATATGCACTCGTATTCTTAGAAGCTGAAATAATAACTT
Source organism: Biomphalaria pfeifferi (assembly GCA_030265305.1). Taxonomy (NCBI): domain Eukaryota; kingdom Metazoa; phylum Mollusca; class Gastropoda; family Planorbidae; genus Biomphalaria; species Biomphalaria pfeifferi. Next base: position 2,023,603 of record JASAOG010000121.1, on the reverse strand, counting down.
CGGATCACAATCTAGGGTTTCGACACTATTGGCTACATGTGGTTTCTTCAATTAAATATTTAAATACAACCCTCTCCCCCTATGCAAAATAATCAAAAGTTCTGGATCCATCCTTGACACTTTGGAGGCTTATCACTTTTCACTGTAAACAAGCGAATCCAATGTGTGAACACCATTTTTATACGGTGTCACTAAGGTGAGTGAAACTTTAATATAAAAACTGCTGGGGTTTTTTTGGTGTTGTTTTTTGTTTGTTTGTTTTTTTTACTTTCTTAACTTCCCACACAAAGAGTTACATAGTCTACAGCTTCACTTACAAAGCTGAAAACAATCTGAAAAGACAAAGTCTTAGTCCTCGACACTAAAATCAGACGGATGTGCTACTTTGTCATGGCCACATCCACATAGACCTTCCTACTGGTAACAGGCGCAGGATAAAGAATAGACAGACAAAGAAAGCGATGAGAAGACATTAAAGAATGAACGGGCCTACCATTCAAAGACATTCTAATCAAGGCAAAAGACAGAGAGGAATGGAGAAAGACAGATCACCAGTGGTGCTCCAACGGTTCAACCGACTAAGGGATAGGTGACGGTGTCAAACAAAGGACGACGATGTGCCAAAGGCATTTTTTTAAAGGGGGGGGGGGGGTAAGTTTAAAGGAAGACGAGGCAACAGACTTGAGTCTGAAATACTCTTTAAAGATCAGCTCAGACATCAACTTGATCTTAGTAATGTAGAGAATCACAACGGCAGCACATTGCTTCCTAAAGAGAGAACTGAAGAACTGCTATAAAAACGAGGCAAAGACAAGCCGCAGCCGCATTTGGCGAAGAGATAAATGTCTGCGTTATATTAGAATAAATATGAATCACGATTATTCGAGTGTACTCAAGAAATTAAAACCTTTTCGACAGGGAGACATTCCAGTATCATTAAAACAAACGCTTATTAAAACGTCCGCTTCTTGTATTTTAATTACGAAATATTTTAATAGACTTAAGGAGAAAAAAATATTGGCATGTTAGGTCTAACAAGATGTATTGTATCAGATCGGGAAAGAATATCTGCCAGTATGTGGATCGAGCCCAAGACATATGCGTTGTTAACTATCTATCTATATCAACTTTGCCCCCAGTTTCGGGAATTTCCATACTCCAAACCACCTTTTCCTTCTGTCCACCCACTCGTGAAGAGAGTTTACGCTACTAGAAGGAGGTCACAAAAAGAAGAGGGTGAGGAGAATGTCCAAAGTAACTTGTAAAGGAAATTATTATTGTTCTTTACACAATCGTACCTGAAATAGTCCTGTGAAATACCTACCCTTTTTTAATGCGGTCATCACGCTAATGTTTTGCATTTCACATTAATTCGTTATACAAAAATAAGCTGTTTCTGTGAGGAATGCTTTTAAGTTATAGATGAGAGTGAGATTTAGCAGACGATAAATAACTTCATTGTATACAATCGCTACTTTTGTGTTTTGCAATGAAAACCGGAATTAAACCTGTTCTACCCATAGACTAGATTTATATATATAGATATGGACTGCCACCACCAAGGTAATTAAGTATAAGTGTCGTTCATCAAAAACATAAGGGCGCAGTACTTCCGGTATAGGCGTATTTTGCGACATTCATGTTAATTGCATAATGCTGTATGCACACTTACTTCTGTAACATCTTCTATGAGAATTAAGTTTCCATATTCATGATTTGCTGTAAAAGTGGAGATATAAATCTTCGGGAATTTTTTCTTTATAAGAAGTTTATATAGTAAAAAAAAAATCTATCTACCATGCAATCAAGGACGCCTCGGTGAACGGGACTTATTTAAATGAAAAATATAAGCTTAGTGCGCAAAGTTGGCAGTCCATGTAAATATAAATATATATATATATATATATATATATATATATATATATATATATATATATATATATATATATATATATATATATATATATATATATATATATATATATATATATATATATATATATACAACACCATTTATTGTAAACAAATAATAGGGAGGATAACTATAAAAATAAAAAAAATATTTTGTTTAAAAGTGAGCAATAAAAAAAAAAAGATGATTATTGTTAACAGTATGTTCAGGAATGAATCTACTTACTTATAATAGACAATACTGAGAATAGCCGCTAGAACCATATGAAGTGTGAGGAGTATGTACGACCAGACGGTGAAGTACACCATGATTGGTTTCTTTGAAGTCTGGGTCTGTGTGTCTGTTGTGTTGGTCACCTCAACACCAGTCCGCGGTGTGTCATCTCGGATGTAGTGTTCGACGAACATGTGGATTAGCCCATAGATGGTGTACAGACCCAGGAAGACACGGATGGCCACAAAAACTAGACGGGGCCATCGCCACTATTTGAAAGTTAAAGAAAGATTAAATAATAAGCAAAAAAAAAATTTAAAAATTAAGCATTTAGATCGACTATAATTTAAAAAGATTAAATAATTAGCAAAAAAAAAAAAAAAAAGAAATAGAATTTATGTTGTAGGCTAAGTAGACAGACTACAGACAGACACACAACACAGATAGGCCTAATAAAGAAATACAGTCACACAGCACTGTTTTAAAATTTGAGAAAATTAAATAATTAGCAAAAAAAATATTTTTTAAAATTAGCAGTTATATTGTATGTAGACAGACTACAGACAGACACACAACACAAATAGGCCTAATAATAAATATTTTGAAAAAATTGAAAAAAAAATACACTCCCACAGCGCAGACAATTAAACAGACTAAAAAAATTTTAAAAGGCACAATGATGGATAGGCAGATAAACAGAGACATGCTGACAGCCACGAGGAAACATTTACCAGCATCGATCTTTTACAGGAATCGATTAACATACCAAAAGAATGGAAGTACATTTTATCCTACCTGGCAACAGTAGAAAACTCTTTCATTTTTATAACTGTACAACAATTTCCTCAATTGAAACTCTCTGCGCAACACGTGCATTTTTGTTCGTGCAACATTCGAGCAAATACCAAGCAATCAACAAAGTCCGTCAGTTCTAGTAGAGCTAGATCTAGATCTGACGTGAGAGATCGTTGATGTACTTCATGGTAAATCTGCAATGACAATAGCAAGGGAGGTCATGCATGTGAGTAAAATGAATGTATCGAAATTGTCAGCACAAAGCACAGGAGTTGTCCATGGGTCGATTTCTAATGATACAAACATGGCAAAGGTTTCTCTGAGCTGTTCAATTAGTCATTCATAAACAGTGTACACACTTATAAGAGATTTCTTTTACACCATTTTAAAAACTACTTAATATTAATAGTAAGGGGAGGATAAATTAAGTAAAGGAGATAAATGCGTACACACACACGCTAACGTTTTGGTTCTTCCTTATTGTAATGTTATTAGTGGCTTGGCTTGAGGTTCGACACCCGACTCGGGCAGAGTTGTGTTTACGGAAAAACTTTCTCCTAGATACTCTCCCCCCCCCCCCCCCCCCCCCCGCAACTGGTTCACAACTGAGATTGGACCAAAGCATCTAGTCTAGGTCCATATTTTGAATTTAATAAACCATTCGATTTGATTTAATTGTCATTGTAAATTAGCTTTCACTTTAGACTTAGACTTAACTTAGGCATTGTAAACCTTAAACTAGATTTAGACTAGACCTTTAAAAACTAAAATCAACAACAGTCATCATGAAATTGCTCTGGCTATTTATCCTAATAATTACTAAATACACACTAGCTGAACATAGAACTAGATCTACCTTAGTCAACACTAAACTTAAAAAGAAAACAACAGTCATAATCAATCATCATACTCTAGATCAATGCAACTTCAAAAATAACCTAACATACACATCCATAACATTAAAGAAGATCACCCATCACAAATGGAAGTTCTCAATCAGACACAGCAGAAATAAATACCTATCACTGTTAATATTAATAGCAGGAGATATAGAGTCAAATCCAGGGCCTAGATCTAAAGATAGATGCAACATCTGCACCATGAAACAGAAAGCCATTCAATGTGACACCTACGATGAATGGTACCATGCATCATGTCTCCATATGAATACACATGTGTATTATGCCTTAGGCAACAAAGACGCACCATGGCACTGTGTACCGTGTGGGTTACCTCAGTTTACATCAGGACTGTTTGATTCCTTTGATGCAGACACTTCTAACCCATACAATATCCTAAACACCATCCCAAACCAAACTCACCAACCACTAGCCATATCCACTCCTGTTAAACCTAAATCTACTAAAATTAATACAACAGCCTCATTAAACAAACCTACTAAAGAAGTAATACCAAAATATCTTAAAACCTTAGTAATAAATTTTCAAAGCATTAGGAACAAAACAGCAGACTTAGAAATTTTACTAGCATGTGAGAAACCAGACATAATTGCAGGAACAGAAACTTGGCTACATCCTGAAATTTATAATGCAGAAATTTTCAATAGTAATTATGAAATTTTTAGAAAAGATAGGGCTGATAATCATGGAGGAGTTCTTCTAGCAATAAAAAACACTCTTATAGCAGAAGAAATTACCTTACCTAACTCAAAATTATAGAATCAACATGTGGTAAAATTAATACCACCTCAACATCCCTAATAATAGGCAGCATTTACAGACCATCAAATTCTAGTTAAGAATACATGCAGGAACTATGTAATCAGATTACTACACTTAAAGAGACAAATAAAAATGCAGTTTTTTGGATTATGGGTGATTTCAACCTACCTGATATAAATTGGAAAACACTAACCATAGATAAACACCAAAACCTTAAGGACATAAATGAGTTTTTCATAGAAACTTTACACAACCTAAGTTTAGATCAAATCATTAAAAAGCCAACTAGATTAAACAACACATTAGATCTCTTCTTAACCAACAGACCTGGATTAGTAGTTGATTATGATATTATCCCTGATCTATCAGACCACGAGATCATAAAAATACACAGTCAGATAAAAGCAGTAGCCAATTCAAAACCCAAAAGAAAAATCTTACTCTGGAATAAATGTAACCTAACACAACTACACCAAGCTAAATTAAACTTTCAACAAACATTCTTATTAGAAAAAGACATTAACCAACAAGTCGATGACCTCTGGAATTTCATTAAAAACTATCTTAAAAGCATTATAGAAAATCATATACCAACTAAATGCATACCAAACAAAATAAATAAATGCTGGTTTAATAATAGACTAAAGAAGCTTTGTAAACAGAAGGAAAACCTATATAGAAAATTTAAAGAAACTAAGGCAGAAAGAGTTTACAAAAAGTATATAAAAATTAAACACCTAACCCAAAAAGTAAGCAGACAGCTGCAGTGTGAATACATAAACAATGTAATATCTAAAGATAACAACAAAAACTATGATCATACATTAAGTCTAAGAAAATGGAAACAACAGGCATAGCGCCATTAAAAGATGAACATAACATAATACATAATGATAATGAAACTAAAGCAAACATCCTAAACAAATACTTTGCATCAGCATTCTCAGCCCCAGGAGACAAAGACATATTACTGAATTTGAACCAAGTAGACAACATAGAAGATATAGTAGTACAAGAAAATGGAATTCAAAAACTATTAGCCAACACCAAACCAAATAAAGCTTCTGGACCTGATGGTATTCCAGCTAGATTACTCAAAGAACTAAGCAATGAGCTAGCCCCAGTGTTCAAAATACTCTTTCAGGCTTCACTAAACCAGGTCAGAGTACCAAAGGACTGGAAAGAAGCTAATGTCACCCCCCTATTTAAAAAAGGAGAAAAATCTGACCCAGGAAACTACAGACCAGTATCACTTACCAGCATCACATGTAAAATCCTAGAACACATAATATGTAGCAACATCATAAACCACTTAGACAAACAAAATGTCCTCACACCAAACCAACATGGCTTTAGGAAATATAGATCATGTGAAACACAACTAATAGGACTAACTGATGATTTTTCTAAAGGTTTAGATAATAGTGAACAAATAGATGCTATCTTACTAGATTTTTCTAAGGCTTTTGACAAAGTTCACTACCATAGTTTGCTTAAAAAATTAAAATATTTTGGCATTAATGGTCCACTGCATCAGTGGATTAAAGATTTTCTGATAGGGAGAGAACAAACTGTAATAATAAATGGCTCTAAATCAACACCGATAACAGTAAACTCAGGTGTACCTCAAGGAACAGTCTTGGGTCCACTACTATTTTTAATTTACATAAATGATTTACCAAATTGCATTACTTCAGGAACAAAAGTCAGATTATTTGCAGACGATTGCATAATATATAGAACAATAAAAACAACACAAGACACAGATATTTTACAAAGAGAATTAGATGTATTACAGAAAAGGAAATCAAATTGGAGCATGTCTTTCCACCCAGAAAAATGTCAGTTGTTAAGAGTAACAAAAAAACTAAAACAAATTAATTCCACATCTTATTCATGGCAAACCAGTAACACAGACTAAAAACGCAAAATACCTAGGTGTTATAATAAATGAAAAACTGTCATGGAATCCACATATTGATGAAACTATAAAAAAAATCAAACAAAGCATTAGGGTTTATTAAAAGAAATTTCTATAAATCAAATAAGAACATAAAACTAAAATGTTATTTTTAACCTCGTCAGGTCAATAAGAGATTATGCATCCTCCGTTTGAGACCCCTCAACTCAAGAAAACATTAAGAAACTGGAATAGACACAAAATAGAGCAGTGAGATTCATAACAAAATGAATATTCACATTTGACAAGGGTAACACCATTAGTAAAATCACTAAATTTAGAAAGCCTTCAGGACAGAAGACTCAAAAGTAAAGTAGCAATTATACATAAAACACTGAACCATAATATTCAAATACAAAAACAAAATTTAATAAAATTCTCAGAAAGACACAAAGATAAAGGCACATTCCTCGTCCCATATGCTAGGACAAATGTGTACAAATATTCCTTCTTCCCTAGTGCTATTAGAGCATGGAATGGGTTGCCTGAGCTAGCTAGGAAAACCAGTGACTTGGCAGAATTTAAGTCATTGATTAATATGCATGACTAAATGCATGACGCATAATCATCTTCTTTTTTGAAGTAACGTCTGTATTATATAAGATAAGAAGATGAAAGTAGCGCTATATAAAAGCCATAATTAATTTTTCATATTATTAAAATCATACATTAGATGTGTGGATTGTAAAGTATAAAACTATACATACAAGATTTAAGTGTTACACTTGATCAATGGGAAGGACTTCCATAGACCATAGATGAAAGATTAAGTCTTAAGTATCAACCGTCAATTAGATCAGAGGGTCTCAAACTTTATGGACTCAGGGACCCCTTTATATCTTCAAAACTTGCCACCGACACAGAAGTGATAAAGCTAAGTAAATGCATATTATGTATGTAACACCAGTATTGTCGAAGAAGTGTTTATTGTGATGATAACTTTAGGGTTAAAATAAGATTTAAAAAACAATAACTAGGATGAAGTGGATGAGATTTTACGAGTGCATTTATGTCCGGCTCAACGAGCACACATTTCAAGTCGGTTTCTTTTCTTTGTGATGACGTTCATCACGAGAATGAATGCCACGTTGAACCAACTAAATAGATGGGAAAACAATCAACAACTTCTTTACAATGACATATATTGCAGGATATACATTTTTGAATATGTTTTTGTTACCAGAAATTTGTGGTATCCTTGTTTAAACATTGGTTTAAGTTCCTTCTTTGCGGATATTTTAATAAGCTGCCCCTGTATTAGTAAGGATCCATCTTTGATAGGTCTATTGCAACTGGAGAGTCCCCGAACAGAAAGAGGAACACTAGCATCTAGCTAACATCTACCACGTTAATAAACCATCCAAGAACACCAAACAGCCAGATTGCCTGCTTGACTGAATGAAGGACAGCCTTTTTAAATCTTAACAACAACAGCAAGATAACATTCGTCCAATGTATCCCAGGCCACATTGAAAAAGAAGACCATGAAAAAGCAAACATATTGGCCAAAAATGGAAGAATGATCAAACAATCCAAAATCCCTCTCTACCCAAAAGAATTTTTTTTTTAAGTTGAAAAAACAAGAAATGCACCAGCTCTGACACGAAGTTAAGAAAAAAGATGTCTATTTCAAGCTGTACTAACAGACAAACGTATAATATTTCGTCTCAGAACCGGACACAGGAGAATGAGACAACACATGTTCAGGAAGCTAAAATTAGGGACTTGTGAGATTTGCCTTAGTGGAGCATCACCAGAAAATGCCGAACATGCCCTTTACAGAGGCCCGAACAAAACACTGGCCCCAAACTCCCCCCACCCCCCATGGAAGGAAAACTATATGGAGAGCCGCCAGATCTGGAAACCACTATGCAGTTCATCTCAGATATTGGACTAGTTATTTTAACTCTCCAAAGTCAAAATCAGAACGAAAAATAAACTAAGAGAAGAAGAAGAATCTATTTTTGGGATCTGAGTTTGTTCACGCACAAAAGTGTCCAACACCCAGTCGGGAGTATCCATGAAGAACGTCTTCAAATCTTCAGTTTAGGTCGTCATTGAATATTAAATTAATATTAAACTGTCGTAAACAGAAGTGAGAAACGAGTTGATTATTATTCAAATTATCTGATCGGATAAGCTGGCTTTTAGCGAAGTCGTTATTTTAACTGTATACAATTTTCATCTTTCTGCGGACCCCCTTTGATCGTCTCGCGGACCCCTGTCGGTCCGCGTACCCAAGTTTTAGAATCCCTGAATTAGATAATCATTAAAAAAACATCGGTTAGGTCAGACTCACACTGAACCGTGTCATCTTGGCCATCTGTTCATTGGATACAATATTCAATACATATTGTTATAACCCGCTCCCCGCTTAACAAGTTTAACACGTGAAAGAGACGATATGTTGATATTAAAAGAAGGAATTTTTAGAGTCTGAGCTGTCTGGAACTAAGAGCCGTTTTTCGTACTAGCAGTATTGAGGTCTTGGAGCGACACTGGGGAGTGTGTCGGTGGTCCTTAGATTTATAAAAATAGATTAACAATCTAAAAATATATAATAATATTAACATATGTCCGTAGCCTGCAGTATCGTGCAAGAAGTCTATTTTGTATGGACAGAAGTAGGATTGTAGGTGTAGATAGTTTGTTCTTCAAAGCTTCTGATATTCTTGCTGAAAATATTGAAACACCTGCGTGCGTGAGCCGCTGGTTAGTTTGTGTTTCCATCTAATTCTCTTTGTAAATATATATAAATTTAATGTGCGAATTTACTCAAAAAATGACAAACCATACTTTTTTGTTCGCTTTCAATGGCGGCTACTTTTCTTCCCATCATCATCATATTTTGCCTCACGGTAGAGAGAGGGTGGGCGGTCGAGTGGAGTATGGGCGACGCCTCTTAACCCCTCATTTTATTATCCAGAGCACTTATAATACACATTACACACACACATACATACCCGGTACACGCTATTGCATTTTTATGACCATTTCTACTCTGAAGGCATCATAAAACAATGATTCCTTTTTAGTTATCTAATAAACAATGAAGTTTCTATGTTCTGTGTGACAATGATAAATAACCATTGGCCGACAATCGAGAGATAAGCGCTTTTAGATCTAGTTGTCAGTTGGTACCTGGCTTAGGTTATATCAAGATTAAACATTTACGAGACTGGAACAAGTTATTATGTAGGCCAGCGTTTCTCAAACATTAGGCCGCGACCTGTTGACAAGAGGGGCGCTACGTGCTGATTTTTCTAAACAAAAAATCTGTTGTATTTAATTACAGAATAAATTAATATTTTTTTTAAAACACAATATTACAAATCTTTAAATGTGAAATTAAATGAAGTGATATCGTTTCATCTCCTATGGAATATCTTTGATATCGTTTTGTCAGGATAGTCAAATTTCTCGCAAGTGACGCACCATTGTTGGGTTGGCGTCTTTAGCCTGCATACAAGACTTTTTTCTGAACACAGGCAAAGAGGACCTTACGACATTCATGCCTAATTCAATCATACATGCTAACTTTTTTTGGGGCCTGCGCTTTTCTTATATTAGGAGAATGCGCTGTAGTATAGTAGAGAAAATTTTTGAAGCTCAAAATGCAGAAAAGAAAAACGCTTGGAGGCGGGGCTCCGCATCCAACCCACTGGGGAAGCTCACAGCGCTCCGCCAGTTTCCTTAACTGGATTTTGGAGCGGGTGAACTTTTTCTTTTAGTTTTAGAAACTATGATTAGTGGTATTGTTATAGATTTTATTCCTGCATTGCATCTCTTTCTGTTTTTTCTTTCCCTCACTTGACCTAGTCCGAAACGTAACCTAATAATGTAGTAAGTAATTTAACCAAGACAAATTTAAATTTAAAATGCCCCCGCCCGACCCCAGAAAAAATAAGTAGAAAAACTTTGTATCATAATAAAATATTTATAGATTTATCAATGACATAATGTTTTATTGCTCGAATCAAAGAGTTAACTCTCTTATACTATGATAACAAAGATACATTACCCGTGTTTCAACCGACGCAGTGTGTCAGATTAGGAAAAAAAATTGAAACACACTCTTCAATTCCTACAGTTAACTCTTGGCATCGTTTTTTTTTTTTAAGAACTTTTCATGATCCTCTCGAGCTGAAGTTTCTCAAATAAAATTTCAGAAAGATCACGTAATTAATTATACTATTAATTTAAAAAATATATTTACCCAGTTTTAGCCCAGTTTCCCATCCAAGGTAGTCAGAAGAACTAACATTTATATTGTTTTGTTTTTGTTGTTGTTATTATTATTATTACTGAGTTATGGCGTCCCAATGCTAAGGTAAGACACAATCTTCCTTTTATTAAAAAAAATACTGTATTTTCGCACATATACTCCCCATACGCGTATACTCTGCACACGTGTATACCCAGCACAAATGGCAAAATATTAATAAAAGTTAAATCGTGCAGACCGCACCTTATATAACCCGCATTTGTAAAGCGTAACTTGGCGCTAACTTGTCACAATTGAATATTGGTATATTAAAGATTCTCTGCCGCATCGGTACTATTTATTTTATAACAGGCATGTCAAACATAGTTTTTGCGGCCCGCTTGGCTACCTCAAGAATTATCAAAATAATGTTAAATTATAAAGCGTTTAAAAGTCAACACTACTTTTGAGGTATGGCTGCCTGGTCGTGCGGTTTGCGCACTGGACTGTCGTTCAGATTTATCGATGGTCCAGGCTTCAAACTCTGCCCGCTCCCATCCCCCGTCGTCCTGCGGGAGGTTTGGACTAGGAAGTAATTATCCCTCAACTCTGAAGGAACATCCGAAACAAGTAAAACAAAACATTTTACAAAACAATATTGATTGCAAAAAAAGCTAAAACGTAACAAACTTCGTTGACCTTGTTAAGTTTTCTTTAATGATCAGATTTTTTAAAACAAATACATTTTCGAAAATTTATATTGAATTGATTAGATGTGGTAATTTCGTTTATTTATTAACTTCGAAGTATCTTTCAAGTTATCTTGTAAGTTTAGTGTTGATTTTTTAACTTTATTATTACTAATTGTTAATGATTACATCATAAATAAGCAATATGTTAGACTTACAGAAAAATTATCAGTGGTTAATATTGTCATTCAATGTTATTGCATTGACTACTAGGACCCCAATATATTCACTTTATTCAGTACTGTCTGCGGTCACAAGACAATTTACACTAGTTTATGATAATTTAATTTCCCAGAATAATGGATTTAAATACTGATGGAGAATCAGTAACTACAGCAGCAACTGCTACTAAAAGAAAAATTAAGGACGAAAAAAGATCGTTTCAAGGAAGTTGGGAGTTAAATTATTTCTGTACACTGGTATCAAATAAGACTTACTGCTTAATATGCAATTCCTGCATTAGTGTGCCCAGACATTACGACATTACGCTAATCACAAAAAGGCGTATGGAAAATCACTAGCTACTTGAATTGAAAAATAGTTTTAAAAGGCAACAAACAGCATTTGTTAAACTGAACAACGAGAGTGAGTCTGCAGTGAAAGCCAGATAAATTTGTCAAACTTAATTTCAAGCCATATCAAATCATTTAGTGAAGGGGATTTTATTAAGAAGCTGCCGAGGTAATTAGTCCAGAAATGGTGTTGGTGCAAAGCTGCTTGTGAAAATAAGAGACTGATGCTGATTTTAAATAGGGTCATTTTCAGTGCAGCCAGAATTCTTGCTATGTTTGCAAGCACGTAGCTCAGTGAGCAGTTGTTTTCCATAATGAAAGGTACAAAATCACTTCACCGTTCGAGATGAGCTGATCAAAATTTGTCATCAGTTATGAAAGTGTCAGTGACACAGAAACTTCCACCTGACATAAATAAACTTGTCTCCCAGAAAAGATGTCAAGCATCATGACAACGAAATTAAAGAAATAATGCGTAACCATAGTAATTTTTAATACAGAACACTGTACTACAAATTTAGCTAAGGGACGAGTATTCCATTAGTTATTGTATTCTGTTGTATTGTTTCTTTTTACATAAAACTAGTAGGCTATTTTTTCCAACTGATTTTTGGTAAGTAGATAGTAAGTTTTTATGTGGCCCATACACCTTAATGAATTTGACAGCCTGTTTTATAATGAAATGTTCATAAAGCTTTCTTTTCTTCATTTCACAACCACAAAGCGAACTATAGGTATGTCCATAGTTTTCGTTATGCTATGTATATGAGTTATATAAATTTTGTAAACTTCGCAAGGCACAGCTACTATTCGTTTGTAAAACGTTTACAACCCGCGGGTTATATGCGCGAAAATACAGTAATTGGTACATGGAGACATCATATTATGAGAAAATTGAAACTGCAAGATATTTGTCCACATCTCTTGTGATATTTATTGAATCAGAATTGGTTCAAAAATGTCACAAATATCTTTATACTACTTACTCTAATAAATGAAATGATTTCTTTTACCCTCGAGTTCTTTTGTGGCTCTCTTTCCCTCCTGCTTCCTCTCTATCTCTCTCTATCCCTCCCTCTCTTTCTCTTTCCTTCTCTCTCATTCTCTCTCTTTCCTTTGGCTATCATTCTGTCTACTACTTTCTCTTTTTCTCTCCCTCTCTTTCTATCGCGATTCCTCTAACTCCCTCTCTTTTTTTCTCTCCCTCTCTCTCTCTTTCTCGCTTTCACTCTCTATTTCTCTTTCTGCCCTTCATGATCTCTCACCCTCTCTCTTCTTCTCTCAATGTTCTTTCTATTTTTTTCTCTCTTTCTTTCTTAATCTCTTCCTCTCTTTCTGTTCATCTCCCATCCCTTCACCCAATATTTTACTTTTGTTCAAAGGTGTTTGAACTGGAGGAAAAAGACATCTCAGTTTAAACCTTACTTCCTGTGCAATGTTTAATTTGTAAGTTTTGTAAGGGGAAGGGGGCGATATTGTGGAAAACCAATTTTTTTTTTTTTACATATTTTTTTTTAAACATTGTAAAGGTTTACTTGTGTAAACTATTATTTAGTTGACAAACGTATTATTATTAAAAGTTAATAGAGACAATATTTAAAATTTACCATAGCTCCATAACTCTTTTACTACAGCAGATGTTATTTGAAATCCTAAGCCATAGAGTAGAAAGGTATTTCTATATGCAAAGCGTCAATAGACTAATAATATAAACCGATAGGTTAAAATATTATTTTGCTATATTTGTATTGGTTTATATAAACAATCCTTTCCTTTTTTAATAGCTTAACAATTTTTTTCCTCTCATTTATGATTATAAGCTTATATTAACTCAATCTGTTTGTCTGGTAAAAAGTTTGTACACGTCATTTCTCCCACACCCAATCTCGAATCAAGCTGAAATTTTGCATAATTATTTCTTTTACCTGAGAGAAAAAATACATGGACCTACTATGGTAGACTAAGGTTTAGCTAATTTTGTTTATGTTCAAAGTATAAACATAATCATTTAGTAATTTTTATGCTAGGGATCTAAACCTATTATAATAAGACCTATAAATGTTTTCTCACCTTTATTTAATCCCCTATAAGTTAGTGTAAAGTTACCCTTTCAAACATTGCAACGACCAACCGCCTTTACTATCCCCAACTCAAGTCATGTACACATTAGAGTTGGGTGAACACAGGGCACCCTAAAAATCTCGATAGCTAAGCGCTTTATAACCACTCAGCCACAGTGTCCCCTACATTTTAATCCCATACTTTTGAATAATTTAATTAATAAATTAATGAAAATGTAAAAGTTATAGCTAAATATTATTGTAAAGAGATTTTAATAAACTTAAATAAATCGTTCATTTATTAACTAATTGTCTTTAATTTTAAATGCATGTAACTATTTATTGACAATTGATAATGTAGGTCTATTTATAGAATAATACTAATACATTTCATAATAAACATACCTCTCCTGAATTAAATGAAACAAAACAAAATGTTATCGGCATATGTTAGATCTATATATCAACCTCTAGGGCCTACAACGGTGTAGCGTTACACAGTCCACTACTGACACATCAACTCATTACACTACTTTAATACTTGTATTAGTCTGTCAAGTGTTTGACTGTTTATCTCATAGCAATGCGGTGACGCGTTCTCCGACCTAGTAAAAGAACAGTGTATTAAAAAAAAAAAAGAAATCCAATATGGTCTTTCAATGAATTAAAATGTAAAATCTTTTCAAGTACCCCGTAACTGAAACACCAATGTACACTATAGTCAATCTACTTCCCTTTTTTTTAAATAGGCAATGCAAACTGTGTGCAAGAGATGTGACAATAGGGAACTTTAAATGCAGAGGTTGCACAATGAGTAGTAAAGTTAAGCATAGTTAAGCCTACCACAATCAATACACTTAATTAAAGCTCTAAATGAACTGATGACCTGGAATCCAACTGCACGGCAGGCTATGTAATCGCTACCTATGGACACTAGAGAAATAAAAATTTTAAAAAATATTCTAAGACTGTCATTGCCAATGTTTTTTTTTTAAATTTGAAACCAAAAGTGTGTAAATGTTAAAAGTATTATCTCCCCCCCCCCTAAAAAAAACAAACAAGGTTACAAAAGACAGTTTGTGTGGAAACACAAACTCAAAATCGGCCCCCAAAGTGGCCCACCAAGGCAGGCTTCAATATTTTCAGAAAGAACATTCGAATGAAATTATATCAAAGACAAATGAGAGATAAGAATGGAGAAAGAAGGTTAACAGATCTTGTGTAGTGCCCCAACGGTCCCGCAGATGAAAGGATAGGTAAAAGTGAATATAAAGTTAGGTGTGAACCTGGCCTAACTAGTTCCCCTTTCAGACCTTGTGGTCTATAGGGCAGATGATGTAAAGTTCATCTGTTTTTGTGGCTTACGGTTAACGAGGGTATCATGTAGCCAGCACATTGACTAACCGCCTTTACTTTTAATAATAATAATAATATAATAATAAAAATAATAATAATAATCGTTATTGTCCGTATGGAAATTTGTCTTACAATTTGTGCATTACACCAAACAAAAAACATCATAACTATAAGAAACCAAAGTGTACATTCACACCAGACTCACTCATAATTTACATGTGACAAAGTTTATACCAGATTGTTCTTATTTAATGATCTGGTTGCCAGGGAAACAAAAGAGTGTGTCTGTTTGTCTTTGCTATAGGTGTCTTGTATCTTTTTTGTAATGTCAGGTACCCATTAGAGCACAGTGGACTCAGAGGCACCCAATGATTCCAAAGTTGAAAATCCTAGTCTTCACCAGGATTCGAACCCGGGACCCCCGGTTCGGAAGCCAAGCGCTTTACCGCTCAATCTCTTATTCTCTCAACAAAATAATGACCCACATCCATAATTTTAAAGGGTTACAAAAATGAAGTTTACAAGATTACTATTCGTTTTAAATTAGGTCGAACTTATAATACATACTAATTAGCTTTTTCTCTTTAAAAAACTGCTTGCATAACTGATTTTAAAAATTAGATTTTTCGCTTTCAGAAAGAAAAAAAGTAGCCGTTGCATCAGAACTTTGAATGGTCTCTATTATTGTGATGTCGGATTTTCAATACCTTTTGTAGTTTACGAGATCTAAGCGGGACGGACGGACAGATGGACAGACATTTCGAACAAAACTAATAGCGTGTTTTCCCCTTTCGAGGGCCGCTAAAAAACTTGGCGACATATAAGTGAATAAGAGTATCTTCCAGTTCTGCTACTCTTTCAAAATGTGTTGCTCTTATAGGCGTAAAGTCGAGATCTATATACTATATAAATCAATTAGTAAAAAATTTATAGATTGAATCTGAAAGTTTTTTTTTACTCTCAAGAGCTAAAAAATATTTACTCCTGATATAAATAAAATAAAATGTGACTACCAATTTTATTGTCCATTTTGTCCTCGACATTTGTTCAAACGTTCTAGAAGGGACGGTAAAACTTCCCACCAAAAGTCCCCTCCCCCCCTGGTTTATCAGATATCTGTTAAGGTCCTGCAAACATATCAAATTATTTCCCTGATGAGTTTGTTTAAGCATGTAGATGTAACAAAGACAGATTCTCTTGCATAATAATATCCTGGAATCCTGGATTAGTAATAAAGCCTGCCTCCGTTCTCACATAGATCATACCAGCCCCATGAGAAGGCATAAAACCCCAGTGCAAAGCCCTCAGCCCCCTGGAGGACAAAAGTGGTCATCATCAAGCTACGATGGACAACAATGCCTATATATAGGCTACATTTTTTTTTTTAAAAGCCTGCATATAAGCTTTAAAAAAAAAGGAGCATTTTATTCTTATTTTATTCGTTTGTCCATGGTTTGTCGAGAAAAACAAAGTATGTAGCCTACACGAAAGTGTGCAAATACAATGGGAATTTTCTATATTTTTTTTCTGAACTAGAAAAAACAAAACGATCAAAAATACATAGCTTGAGATCATAGATATATTTTATGTCTATGATTGAGATTGACAAATAGGCCTCATCCAAATAGATCTAACTTAAACAATATCCATTGGTATCTAATATTAATATACCATTAATATTTCTACTTAAGTTGCATTGTGACTTAAAATATCTATAAGAATGACTTAGTTTACTGCAGAGAGCATTTAATTTGTACCAGTTATCTTATCTTATATAATACAGACGTTACTTCAAAAAAGAAGATGATTACGTCCTATGCGTCATGCATTTAGTTATGCATATTAACCAATTCTGTCAAGTCACTGGTTTTCCTGGCTAGCTCAGGCAACCCATTCCATGCTCTAATAGCACTAGGGAAGAAGGAATATTTGTACAAATTTGTCCTATCTGTTTGAAGTGTGTGTATTGATTGTGTTCTAGCTCTAGAGATTCTATATACAGTATAGAATCTATTATATATAGACCATAATCTGCAAATCTAGTGTAGTATTCTAGATCTTTTCTATTATCTAGAACTGCGAATAAATCTAGATCTAATCTAGATTCTAAATTATTCTAGATCTATGGATAATATGAATGTTTAAAAGATTTTGTGGAACAATATAACTATAAATTCGTATACTACAGTTTACTAGGATCTTAAGTATTTGTACGCTATTGGATGAACCTAACACTGACATTATCTCAAATTAACGGATAAGTACAGGAAGCCAAGATAGGCTGTATAGTCTGTTATGCAATATTTCATATAAGT
Source organism: Biomphalaria pfeifferi (assembly GCA_030265305.1). Classification (NCBI taxonomy): domain Eukaryota; kingdom Metazoa; phylum Mollusca; class Gastropoda; family Planorbidae; genus Biomphalaria; species Biomphalaria pfeifferi. The sequence continues at coordinate 2,005,845 of JASAOG010000121.1, read as the reverse complement.
TTTCTTACAATATCTTCATAATGTGTAAGTTATACATTAGTCAGATAAATATACAACTGTAAAAATTATGTTATAGATTAGCTATAGGCCTACTTGATATACATCGTGTGTTTCAAAGTTTCAGACCCCTAAATAATAAAAACAAAAAGACTGTCTCCTAAGCTCACACGTTATGCTGCACACAATCTATGACGACCATGCGTCACATGCAATTTGAAATTATTGACCGATGACTACAAACTGCCACTATATTGTATTTTAATTACATTCTATAGTTTTTTAAAATAAAAGTTCACGATTTTTGGAAGACTATCATGCACATCAAAAGCAACACTTCGTGATTTAAAAAATAATAAAATCAACAACATTTTAAGTCTTATACTAATCTAAAGCATTGTCTTAAATACCCTATATTCGTATCGTATATAGTGCTTCTAGTAGACGTCGATTCCTTAAGTTCCCCTTTTAGACCTTGTAATCCATAGGGAAGATGATGTGAAGGTCATCTGTTTCTGAGGCCACGGTTAACGAGGGTGTCATGTGGCACAACACAACAGCACAACGACCAACCGCCTTCACTTTTCCCCAACTAATGTCAGTACCCTTTAGAGCTGGGTGGACTCGGAGGTGCAGAAAGATCACGAAATTAAAAATCCCAGTCTCCATCAGGATTCGAACCCGGTACCTACGATTCGGAAGCATTTGTACCAATGTACCGCTCAGCCACCGCGCCTCCATTCCATATACATACTAAATGATAAACAAGAAACTTAAGGCCTTTATTTTTTATAGTGTATATAAAGTGAATATATGCGGATGAATCTATAAAGGAACCAGCAACAACGTTGTTATTGGTTAGGTGGCCAGTTGTCGCATGATCTCAAATTGGTCCCGCTACGAAGTCCTTCAAAAATCACAATTATTCTATTGAACAGTGTAGCTGTGGAATCTACATACAAAAGAATCGAAAAAGGAGCAGAAAATAAGTCAGATAAAAAGCAACTAGTGCTGGAAGTCAGATAAAAAGCAACTAGTGCTGGAAGTCAGATAAAAAGCAACTAGTGCTGGAAGTCAGATAAAAAGCAACTAGTGCTGGAAGTCAGATAAAAAGCAACTATTGCTGGAAGTCAGATAAAAAGCAACTATTGCTGGAAGTCAGATAAAAAGCAACTAGTGCTGGAAGTCAGATAAAAAGCAACTAGTGCTGGAAGTCAGATAAAAAGCAACTAGTGCTGGAAGTCAGATAAAAAGCAACTAGTGCTGGAAGTCAGATAAAAAGCAACTAGTGCTGGAAGTCAGATATAAAGCAACTAGTGCTGGAAGTCAGATAAAAAGCAACTAGTGCTGGAAGTCAGATAAAAAGCAACTATTGCTGGAAGTCAGATATAAAGCAACTAGTGCTGGAAGTCAGATAAAAAGCAACTAGTGCTGGAAGTCAGATAAAAAGCAACTAGTGCTGGAAGTCAGATAAAAAGCAACTAGTGCTGGAAGTCAGATAAAAAGCAACTAGTGCTGGAAGTCAGATAAAAAGCAACTAGTGCTGGAAGTCAGATAAAAAGCAACTAGTGCTGGAAGTCAGATAAAAAGCAACTATTGCTGGAAGTCAGATAAAAAGCAACTAGTGCTGGAAGTCAGATAAAAAGCAACTAGTGCTGGAAGTCAGATAAAAAGCAACTAGTGCTGGAAGTCAGATAAAAAGCAACTATTGCTGGAAGTCAGATAAAAAGCAACTAGTGCTGGAAGTCAGATAAAAAGCAACTATTGCTGGAAGTCAGATAAAAAGCAACTAGTGCTGGAAGTCAGATAAAAAGCAACTAGTGCTGGAAGTCAGATAAAAAGCAACTATTGCTGGAAGTCAGATAAAAAGCAACTAGTGCTGGAAGTCAGATAAAAAGCAACTATTGCTGGAAGTCAGATAAAAAGCAACTAGTGCTGGAAGTCAGATAAAAAGCAACTATTGCTGGAAGTCAGATATAAAGCAACTAGTGCTGGAAGTCAGATAAAAAGCAACTAGTGCTGGAAGTCAGATAAAAAGCAACTAGTGCTGGAAGTCAGATATAAAGCAACTAGTGCTGGAAGTCAGATAAAAAGCAACTAGTGCTGGAAGTCAGATAAAAAGCAACTAGTGCTGGAAGTCAGATATAAAGCAACTAGTGCTGGAAGTCAGATAAAAAGCAACTAGTGCTGGAAGTCAGATAAAAAGCAACTATTGCTGGAAGTCAGATATAAAGCAACTAGTGCTGGAAGTCAGATAAAAAGCAACTAGTGCTGGAAGTCAGATAAAAAGCAACTAGTGCTGGAAGTCAGATAAAAAGCAACTAGTGCTGGAAGTCAGATAAAAAGCAACTAGTGCTGGAAGTCAGATAAAAAGCAACTAGTGCTGGAAGTCAGATAAAAAGCAACTAGTGCTGGAAGTCAGATATAAAGCAACTAGTGCTGGAAGTCAGATAAAAAGCAACTAGTGCTGGAAGTCAGATAAAAAGCAACTAGTGCTGGAAGTCAGATAAAAAGCAACTAGTGCTGGAAGTCAGATAAAAAGCAACTAGTGCTGGAAGTCAGATAAAAAGCAACTAGTGCTGGAAGTCAGATATAAAGCAACTAGTGCTGGAAGTCAGATATAAAGCAACTAGTGCTGGAAGTCAGATAAAAAGCAACTAGTGCTGGAAGTCAGATAAAAAGCAACTAGTGCTGGAAGTCAGATATAAAGCAACTAGTGCTGGAAGTCAGATAAAAAGCAACTAGTGCTGGAAGTCAGATAAAAAGCAACTATTGCTGGAAGTCAGATATAAAGCAACTAGTGCTGGAAGTCAGATAAAAAGCAACTAGTGCTGGAAGTCAGATAAAAAGCAACTAGTGCTGGAAGTCAGATAAAAAGCAACTAGTGCTGGAAGTCAGATAAAAAGCAACTAGTGCTGGAAGTCAGATAAAAAGCAACTAGTGCTGGAAGTCAGATAAAAAGCAACTAGTGCTGGAAGTCAGATAAAAAGCAACTAGTGCTGGAAGTCAGATAAAAAGCAACTAGTGCTGGAAGTCAGATAAAAAGCAACTAGTGCTGGAAGTCAGATAAAAAGCAACTAGTGCTGGAAGTCAGATAAAAAGCAACTAGTGCTGGAAGTCAGATAAAAAGCAACTAGTGCTGGAAGTCAGATAAAAAGCAACTAGTGCTGGAAGTCAGATAAAAAGCAACTAGTGCTGGAAGTCAGATAAAAAGCAACTAGTGCTGGAAGTCAGATAAAAAGCAACTAGTGCTGGAAGTCAGATAAAAAGCAACTAGTGCTGGAAGTCAGATAAAAAGCAACTATTGCTGGAAGTCAGATAAAAAGCAACTAGTGCTGGAAGTCAGATAAAAAGCAACTATTGCTGGAAGTCAGATAAAAAGCAACTATTGCTGGAAGTCAGATAAAAAGCAACTAGTGCTGGAAGTCAGATAAAAAGCAACTAGTGCTGGAAGTCAGATAAAAAGCAACTAGTGCTGGAAGTCAGATAAAAAGCAACTATTGCTGGAAGTCAGATAAAAAGAAACTATTGCTGGAAGTCAGATAAAAAGCAACTATTGCTGGAAGTCAGATAAAAAGCAACTATTGCTGGAAGTCAGATAAAAAGCAACTAGTGCTGGAAGTCAGATAAAAAGCAACTAGTGCTGGAAGTCAGATAAAAAGCAACTAGTGCTGGAAGTCAGATAAAAAGCAACTATTGCTGGAAGTCAGATAAAAAGCAACTATTGCTGGAAGTCAGATAAAAAGCAACTATTGCTGGAAGTCAGATAAAAAGCAACTATTGCTGGAAGTCAGATAAAAAGCAACTAGTGCTGGAAGTCAGATAAAAAGCAACTAGTGCTGGAAGTCAGATAAAAAGCAACTAGTGCTGGAAGTCAGATAAAAAGCAACTATTGCTGGAAGTCAGATAAAAAGCAACTAGTGCTGGAAGTCAGATAAAAAGCAACTATTGCTGGAAGTCAGATATAAAGCAACTAGTGCTGGAAGTCAGATATAAAGCAACTAGTGCTGGAAGTCAGATATAAAGCAACTAGTGCTGGAAGTCAGATATAAAGCAACTAGTGCTGGAAGTCAGATATAAAGCAACTAGTGCTGGAAGTCAGATATAAAGCAACTAGTGCTGGAAGTCAGATAAAAAGCAACTAGTGCTGGAAGTCAGATATAAAGCAACTAGTGCTGGAAGTCAGATATAAAGCAACTAGTGCTGGAAGTCAGATATAAAGCAACTAGTGCTGGAAGTCAGATAAAAAGCAACTAGTGCTGGAAGTCAGATATAAAGCAACTAGTGCTGGAAGTCAGATAAAAAGCAACTAGTGCTGGAAGTCAGATATAAAGCAACTAGTGCTGGAAGTCAGATATAAAGCAACTAGTGCTGGAAGTCAGAGAAACATCAACTAGTGCTGGAAGTCAGAGAAACATCAACTAGTGCTGGAAGTCAGATATAAAGCAACTATTGCTGGAAGTCAGAGAAACATCAACTAGTGCTGGAAGTCAGATATAAAGCAACTATTGCTGGAAGTCAGATATAAAGCAACTATTGCTGGAAGTCAGAGAAACATCAACTAGTGCTGGAAGTCAGAGAAACATCAACTAGTGCTGGAAGTCAGAGAAACATCAACTAGTGCTGGAAGTCAGAGAAACATCAACTAGTGCTGGAAGTCAGAGAAACATCAACTAGTGCTGGAAGTCAGAGAAACATCAACTAGTGCTGGAAGTCAGAGAAACATCAACTAGTGCTGGAAGTCAGAGAAACATCAACTAGTGCTGGAAGTCAGAGAAACATCAACTAGTGCTGGAAGTCAGAGAAACATCAACTAGTGCTGGAAGTCAGAGAAACATCAACTAGTGCTGGAAGTCAGAGAAACATCAACTAGTGCTGGAAGTCAGAGAAACATCAACTAGTGCTGGAAGTCAGAGAAACATCAACTAGTGCTGGAAGTCAGAGAAACATCAACTAGTGCTGGAAGTCAGAGAAACATCAACTAGTGCTGGAAGTCAGAGAAACATCAACTAGTGCTGGAAGTCAGAGAAACATCAACTAGTGCTGGAAGTCAGAGAAACATCAACTAGTGCTGGAAGTCAGATAAAAAGCAACTATTGCTGGAAGTCAGATAAAAAGCAACTATTGCTGGAAGTCAGATAAAAAGCAACTAGTGCTGGAAGTCAGATAAAAAGCAACTATTGCTGGAAGTCAGATAAAAAGCAACTAGTGCTGGAAGTCAGATAAAAAGCAACTAGTGCTGGAAGTCAGATAAAAAGCAACTAGTGCTGGAAGTCAGATAAAAAGCAACTAGTGCTGGAAGTCAGATAAAAAGCAACTAGTGCTGGAAGTCAGATAAAAAGCAACTAGTGCTGGAAGTCAGATAAAAAGCAACTAGTGCTGGAAGTCAGATAAAAAGCAACTAGTGCTGGAAGTCAGATAAAAAGCAACTAGTGCTGGAAGTCAGATAAAAAGCAACTAGTGCTGGAAGTCAGATAAAAAGCAACTAGTGCTGGAAGTCAGATAAAAAGCAACTAGTGCTGGAAGTCAGATAAAAAGCAACTAGTGCTGGAAGTCAGATAAAAAGCAACTAGTGCTGGAAGTCAGATAAAAAGCAACTAGTGCTGGAAGTCAGATAAAAAGCAACTAGTGCTGGAAGTCAGATAAAAAGCAACTAGTGCTGGAAGTCAGATAAAAAGCAACTAGTGCTGGAAGTCAGATAAAAAGCAACTAGTGCTGGAAGTCAGATAAAAAGCAACTATTGCTGGAAGTCAGATAAAAAGCAACTATTGCTGGAAGTCAGATAAAAAGCAACTAGTGCTGGAAGTCAGATAAAAAGCAACTAGTGCTGGAAGTCAGATAAAAAGCAACTAGTGCTGGAAGTCAGATAAAAAGCAACTATTGCTGGAAGTCAGATAAAAAGAAACTATTGCTGGAAGTCAGATAAAAAGCAACTAGTGCTGGAAGTCAGATAAAAAGCAACTATTGCTGGAAGTCAGATAAAAAGCAACTATTGCTGGAAGTCAGATAAAAAGCAACTATTGCTGGAAGTCAGATAAAAAGCAACTATTGCTGGAAGTCAGATAAAAAGCAACTAGTGCTGGAAGTCAGATAAAAAGCAACTAGTGCTGGAAGTCAGATAAAAAGCAACTAGTGCTGGAAGTCAGATAAAAAGCAACTAGTGCTGGAAGTCAGATAAAAAGCAACTAGTGCTGGAAGTCAGATAAAAAGCAACTAGTGCTGGAAGTCAGATAAAAAGCAACTAGTGCTGGAAGTCAGATAAAAAGCAACTAGTGCTGGAAGTCAGATAAAAAGCAACTAGTGCTGGAAGTCAGATAAAAAGCAACTATTGCTGGAAGTCAGATAAAAAGCAACTAGTGCTGGAAGTCAGATAAAAAGCAACTAGTGCTGGAAGTCAGATAAAAAGCAACTAGTGCTGGAAGTCAGATAAAAAGCAACTAGTGCTGGAAGTCAGATAAAAAGCAACTATTGCTGGAAGTCAGATAAAAAGCAACTATTGCTGGAAGTCAGATAAAAAGCAACTATTGCTGGAAGTCAGATAAAAAGCAACTATTGCTGGAAGTCAGATAAAAAGCAACTATTGCTGGAAGTCAGATAAAAAGCAACTATTGCTGGAAGTCAGATAAAAAGCAACTATTGCTGGAAGTCAGATAAAAAGCAACTATTGCTGGAAGTCAGATAAAAAGCAACTATTGCTGGAAGTCAGATAAAAAGCAACTATTGCTGGAATCCTGTGCAAAAATAAAAAATTAGTATAATTATTAAAGTTTCCTCGCAAGCACCAGAGATTCATCAACCTTATGACAGCATTTATGAATGAACAGTCTCAACGCCATAAGAAACACTAATGCCAAGACGACAAAGATATAGACAAAAGTCGAAATACAAAGAGGCTTTGCAGACTGTCAAACTAGGTTTCCAAGTTATTGACAAAGAAATATATGACCTTGTGAGTAAAGTTTCCACTTCAGACCTTGCAATTGATTTTAAGGTCATCTGTTTCTTTGGCCAAAGGTTAACGAGCAGGGTGTCATGCGGCCAGGACAACGACCAACTACCTTTACTTTCCCCAACATTACTCAGGTAACCGTTAGTCTTCACCGAGATTCTAATCCAGGACTCCAGGTTCGGAACCACTTAACCACTCTGCCGTTTGTGAAATAATGTTAAATGATAGAGGATGAAGATTTGTGTTTGTAAATTGAAGTCCATTTGCCTTAGAAAATGGCAAGGAGTGAAACTAAATAAAAAACAATATGTTCGTTGATGGAGGATCTCCAGACGCCTTGAATGTAAATGTCAAGACCATGTAGGCTAAATGTAAATGTATATGGTAGCAGGAATTTTTTAACATTAAGAGATTCTCAATTTCAAGCAGTAGTGGCCTTAAGGAGTGGCAAGTGGGGCAACCGATTGGAGATTCTATTGTCACTTTCAGCTTCGAAAACCAGATCAGTTCTTATAAACTATGACTTGTTACTCAAAAACTTTGAAGCCTTTCTTAGTACCTTTATGATACCAATTAGCATGTAAGCTCTTAACATGCCATTTTTGGGCTTTGAAATACCACGTTCAGTTGCGTTAAAGACAGCATCTTATGACCTGTCGGTGTTAGCCACAAAGTGCAAATGTTTTTTACAATGCGTTTTACTCTCCTTGCGGCTGCCATATTTTAACCTTGTTTTAGAAGACATGACTAAATGCAATGCTTACGCATTAACGTTTTTTGGTGTCATACAGAGAATCTATAAAGGTTTTTCTGCGTGGCCTATATTTGTTATCGATAGTAGTTCAAGCACTTATCTAAATGGAAAAAAAGTGCTGCATAGATTTGGACAGAATTTTACGTGCAGAAGATTCACCCTCCATAGACGGAACTGGCTTGTGTGTAGAGTTTAAGATTCTTTTGAGAAATGATTTCTGATAACATCAATGCAGATCAAAAGTGTCTTTGGCTGTCTAAGCAACTATTCGGTATGTCACTTAAGTGTTAGTTTTGTTGCGAGTGTTCTGGTTTCCTTTGTAATTAATAGTTACTTTCCGACACCAGCGGACTTTGCTGAGATTATTATTATCTTGTTTGTTGAATGAAAAATGTTTCTGAATCACTACTTACTTATGCGCATTGGGCGGCAAGCTGTCTCCACAAAGATCTGTCGCTGGCAATGGCTGATGTCTCTTCCCACCTGGTGTTTACTGCTCTGAGGTCATACATAAAAGTGTGACGCCAAATTATACGAGGACTTCCTTCTTTGCGCTTTCCTCGTATTGGCCTCAATGTCATCGCAACTCATGGTAGGCCTATGCGTTGTTCATTTTTCGGAGAACATGTTCCGCAAACCTCGTGCGACGCTCTGTCAAAACCTCACTAAGTGGTCGACTCCCAGTTCGGCATAGGATTTCCTTGTTTGAAACCCGACCTCTATAACTGACTCCTAAAATCCGTCTTAGCCATTTTAGTTGAGCCACTTTTAGTCTTTTCTCAATTTTGGCAGATGACTTCCATGTCTCACATGCATCATCCATATGTAGCTGTTGGGATGACGATTGTGTTAATATACGTTTATTAACCTTAAAGTCAAAATCTTTTATGCATAACAAATGAACAATTACAATACAGCATGAAATGTAGTCATACGGCCTAAAGTAACCTATGGAACCTACGTAAGTTACTATGTTTTGTAACAAAAATAAGGCCTACGGTGTTAGAAACGAACATACTGTATTGTAATTTTTACAGCGTTAAATGCGAATTCGCCCGTTAGAGTGATGTGGTGCCGTATAGCCTAGATAGTCTAATTTTACCTCTCAGGGTTCTGCACCGGGCCGATTTTGACACCCACTGTGCCCAGTCCGCCCCTGTGTCGCACCCCTTTCTAGTGTTGCTGTATCTAAAAAAAAAAAAAAAAAAATTATAGTTCAGTGTTAGAAAAGGGACACAACTACCAGACTTACTTCTACATTCCATCTTCAGTTTGGTAACTACACACAACAAGATGTCTGCTCGAAACAGAAAAAGTGTCAATGTAAATCAATGTAGATTTGAAATTGATGTCTCTTCTTTTTATTGATTTTTAATAGAAATTATAAATAAAATACATCTAATAATTCTCAATAATATCTTGCAAAGCAATATGCAGTTTATCTAGAATCACTAGATCTACCGTCTAGAAATAGAATTACATTGTAACATTATTTATATTATTACTTATTTAAACTTATTATTATTAAGATAAGATTGTCACTGTCAAGAGTCTACACTAATCTTACATTACTAACAATCTAACCTAACTAAGTCATAGATCTAAGTCAACTAGATCTATCATCTATGTCTTAGTTAATCTAGAGCAGGCATGTCAAACTCAGTATGCCAATTAACTTATTAAGGTGTATGGGCCACATAGAAACTTACTATGACCTGAGGGGCGTCAGCCAAAAATCAGTGGCAAAACAGCCTACTAGTTTTATGTAAATTAGAAGCAATACAATAGATCGTCATATAGAATACAATAATCAATGGCATACCTGTCCCTTAGCTAAATTTGTTGTACATTTTGGTAATTAAAAATTAATTTGTTTACGCATTATTTTCGTTGTCCTGATGCTTGACATCTTTTCTGGGATACAAGTTTATTAATGTCAGGTTGAAGTTTGTTTGCCACTGACACTTTCATCACTGATGACAAATTTTGATCAGATAATCTCGAACGGTGTGATGTTTTTGTAGCTTTCATTATGGAAAAGAACTGCTCACAGAGATCATTGCTTGCAAATATAGCTAGAATCTGACTGTCATTCTATAAATAAGCTCTAGTTGCATATTACCAGCAGCATTTTCAGAAGCAGATGAAAATAGAGATACAAAAAACAAAAATTCTCCTTTGTGAAAAGAAGTCATGAATTTTAATCTTTTTAGTTCCTGACAAGATCAAAAGTGAACAAGATTTTCACTTCATATTTGGTTTATCCACAGTCATATTTTGCTTGTAAGCACTTCACATCATCACACGTAGTTGTGACAATTTTGTTTTTACTTTGAAGTTTCAAATTCAAGTCTTGCAAGTGACCAGTGAGATCAACTGTAAATGCCAAATCCTGAACCCATTCATCAGTTTGGAAATGTTCAAAGGTTCACCTTTCATGTTCAGAAACAATACAATTTTCTCACGCAGTGCAAAAAATCTCTTCAATACTTTATGAAAGGAGAGCCAGCGGGCTTCCATGTAGTAGGGAGCACAATCAAATTTATGTCCAAAGTCATCCAAAAACATTGAAAATTGGCTAGGATTTGAACCATGGGCACTAATAAAATTGATAACAACTGAAACCGGTCTTATGACATGTTGAAACTGTAATTGCTTTGCTCAGAATGTTTCTTGGTGAATGATGCACTGAAAATGAGCAAAATATAATTAGCATCAGTCTCTCTTATTTTTGCAAGTAGCTTGCATCAAAACCATTTCATTTCATGGTGGTGCGGCATCAGTTGTTAGACTAGCTAGCTTTACCAAAGGTAAATTGTACTTCAATATCACCTCCTGTTATTTCTCAAAACCATCCTCTCTTGTTGTGGTGTTATGCATAGAACAGAACAGAACTTGCTTTCACTGCAGACTCAACTCTCATTTTTCAGTTTAACAAATACTATTTTTCAATTCAAGTAGCTTGTCTCTTATTTTCCATAGGTAGCCATGCGGCCCCTGAATGCTGTGTTTGACATGCCTGATCTAGAGGCTAGTATAAAAGGTCTAGAATGCTACTACTTGCAATAATCTAGTTTCTAGATCTAGATCAATTGTTTTTTACTTAGACTCTAGATCTAGTATATTTTTAGTATTTTAACTTGAAGTCAATTAAATCAATTTAAATTAATCTCTTCTCTTTAGAATCTAGATCTATTATAATATATAGGCAATCTGGACTATAATATATCTCAATATATGATAGAGACTAACCCTGGGAAATTACCCTTTTTTGAAGTAATACGTGTGTATTTGAAAAGATAAAAATATTTTAAAATGAAATAAATAATTTTTAAAAAAAATTAATCTAGACTCTAGATATAGTCTTAAGTCTATAAGTCATTTAATTAAACTAATCTAGATGTATGCCTACCTAGCTAGTTTTGATGATTTTTAAAAAATGAAACCATCAATTGAGATTTAGAATCTTCATATGTCTATCCGGGGTTTGAATCCTGGTGAAGATCTTCGGGCGCCTCTGAATCCACCCAGCTCTAATGGGTACCCGATATTAGTTGGGGAAAAGTAAAGGCGGTTGTTGTTGTGCTGGCCACATGACACCCACGTTAACTGTAGGCCACAGAAGCAGATGACCTTTACATCATCTGCCCTATAGACCACAAGGTCTAATAGGGGAACTATACTTTTTTTTATATGTATATATATCTACATCTTCATTATTTATTTTACTGACAGTTTTAATTAATATGCATAAAATTGTGCTATTAGTGTCAAAAGGGCTTTATACTCAAAATCTCTGTTTTATGAGCCTTGATAAGTCACTTTTAATATACAGAAACTATATAGATCTCTATGTTTAAAAAATATTACATTGATAAAGTAATTATCTGCATTCCTAAAGGAACTTCTCAAACTTACAAATTAACAACATTCATATTTACTTTCCATATACAGAAACCTGATTCCTCCAGATAAATTATTATTTCCTTTCATGCATTAGTACACATTGATTACATACATTGTTTACATAATTCAGCCATTATTACACTAGCTATCAGATATAACTAGGAGTTAATTGTTGTTGAGGGTCATGACATGTAGTATCAAACTGCTGGTTGAAACTGTATGCTGTAGGCAAATTATATTTTAACTTATAAAACTTGAATAATCTCTTTGTGAACAATACTAAATATAACTTTTATTACAATATAGACAAATTTAACTTAAGATGAAATGAAATAAATTTATTCGACTTAAATAATAATATGAAATGGTATTTTGAACAAACTCTAACTCACTACAAAAACATGTCTTTTCACTCTGGCGTTCTGGACTCGTTTGGCGTACCCAAGACAGCTTATGACAGTGTTGTTTATATTGCATCATTCACACTGGATAGCTAACAAACAATCACCTACTTCTTCTCACTTTCACCATTGCAACATACACACTCCTTAACAGTAATACAACTTTAAATAAAGATCATGAAGCAAGTCAACAAACATCTTCATTTTTCTCTTACAAAGACAGTAAAAATTATATATTTCTCATCAAATAATGTTTGTATTGACAATTATGTTTCAGTTTTGTGTGTGACTTAATGTGTGAATATGACTGTCTGACTTGTTTAATAGATAGCATTGTGATATCATTTGATTATAAACAAATAAAAAGTTGCAATTTTTTTTCTCCAGCCGATGGATAAAAAAATTCCAGAAAATCCAAAATATAAACATGTTCGTTCAACAATTGATACAGGTATAATATATATATATATATATATATATATAAATTAGTAATTAATTACTTAATAACTTAATCAATAAAAAAATTCTTTTTGAGTGGTATCAAAGAATCTTGGGTGTTCTTAAAAATATATGATGATGATAAATTTGCTTTTTTTTAGGTGCCAGTGTCACAAAGTACATGGAGAAAATGGAAGAGCTGAAAAGAAGTAAGTTTCATTATATACATAAAATATTATTCTATACTTATAAATATTATAGACAACATTAAGCACTTAAATGTAAAATAAAATCATTATTAAGTGCTCTTTGTTGTAAGTCCTTCAACTGTATTTAATGTTGTTGTTTTTTTTGGCAACAATGCCTGTTTGTTGCGATTTTTTTAAAGTAATTGTCATCTTTTAACATGCTAATAGTCATTATTACTAAAAAATGTCAATTTAATCTTTCAGACTACAATTTTAGAAAGGATGAAATTTTCAAAAGAATGAAAGTTTCAACATTTGTTCAATTGGTAGGTCAACAATTTACATTATTTTAAAATTACCGATGTGAACATGGCAAAAATAATAATTGTTTTCTGCTTGGTGTAGCTGCTCATATTAATGCAGATGTGTTACATATTTGAAGAATATTTTTTGCTATTAAGTGGCAATTAATACTGTTTTATTAACCTATAAATATAAAATTAAATTTGTTTATTTATAACCGATTTAAATTGTGTCTGTTGATTGTTTTAAATTGTCTATTTTTTTAAAGCTAGTCCAGATAGCAGATTTAGATACAGTTAATGAGGATGCGTCTAAAGCTGGAGACACAGACCTTCAATGTAAGTATACTACTTTATAAAGCATAATTGAAGATTTCTTTCTTTGTATATTAGTATTTCTTATCATATTTTTATTTACTGTATATTACATCTCCAAGACTTTTACATTTGATATGTTGTTAATGATAATTGGGGCATGGTGGCTGAGTTGTAAAGCACTTAGTTACTAAACCGATTGGTGAAGGCTGGGATTTTTAATTAATTTTTTTTTAAATGCCCTGAGTCCACCCAACTCTAATCAGTATCTGACATTAGTCAGGAAAAGTAAAGATGGTTGGTCATTGTGCTGGTCACATGACACCCTCATTAACCATAGGCCACAGAAACAGATAACCTTTACATCATCTGCCCTATAGATCACAAGGTCTGAAAGGGGTACTTCACTTATTTCATTAATAATAATGATAAAATATGGTTGAAAATAAATAATCAAAATAGGCATAAACTAATGTTTGTAAAGCCAATATCTCAGATTTGAAAGTTTTTCTTGTCTGTATTTATTAGATGAGTAATTATTTTAAAATATATTATTACAGCTGACCGTCCTGATACAGCTGACCAGGAAGTAGCAAACATACAGAAAAATGGAGCTGGAGATTCAGCCAGAGAGACCTCAGAAGGTGAAACAAGTAGGTCAAGGCTAGAGCAGTAAGTTATTCCTATTCTCATTTGTTCTTACCTAGAAAAATTGAAAAAATAGAAACAAAATTAACTAAATATTGATATGGTTTGATCTGTTTTTTAACTTTTGGTCTGTAAAAAATAATATTAGATTTTCTGTATGATAACAAACTTTTTTACTATAAGATATTCTAAAATTGTTAATAACAAAAAGACATACAATACCAAACATAAAGCTTAAAAACTGTTACAATGAACATTACAGGACTTTTGTTTATAGAAAAGATATGGTTGTTTATGTTGTTTTTTTGTAGTCAATAGTAATATTTATCAACACATTTGTGAACTAGGATTAATTGTTATTTATTATTTACTGATTAATTTCCACCATTATTTTTTAATCTTGATCCATCATGAAAGTTTAGTAGAAATTTATAAAAAATGGCTCTGCAGGAAATTTTGGAACTGGACTCCAAAATGATGAGCATTTCCTACAAAAGTGTTTTGCCTTCTGTATGATGACTCTTAAAACTGAATCTTGTGAAGAGGTTTATTAAAAAAGACGCTCCTGGAATGGGTGCTACAGAGGGGAAAAAAAAAAAAACTACATTAAATTTTCACCATTATGTTACTCTAAAGTAAAAATTTTTAATTTTTTACTTTAACTCCCTAACCATTTCATAGACACTCTTCACACAAAGAAAAGAAGTCACCTATAAATGTCAATTTTTACTTTATTTCTTATCAAATGTTACATCTGAGTTTGATTATGACCCTGTTGTTTTGCAAACTTTCTTCTATGCCACAATTTAATTGTAAATTTCAGGGTTGTGAATGGACTTGGTGAAATTGACCTTGAGACTCCAAAGCCTTCAAATAAATCACTGCCTATGATGGGCAACTTGTGTCCATATCTACTTTTGGACGTCAGAGAGAGAGATGCATATGATGAGTGCCATATTATCACTGGTAATGTATTATTTTTACTGCTAACAGTAATATTAATGGTAATAAGTTTGAGCTACCGCATATTTACACATCCTGTAAATAGAAAAATAACAAATTTTTGAAAAAAAATAATTTTTTTTTTCAATATTATTTTACAACTTTAGAATTGAATTCTTTTACATTGTGCATATCTTTACATTACAGAATTACATTAGTGTAAAATAATGTTATTGCTCTTTAATTTCATTACCTTTAGCAAAATGTATTTAGAGCAATGACTTCTTTATTGTATTTGTGAAGTTCTTGACCTTTAAATGGTTTTATTAAAATTTTACTGCTTTTTATCTTTTAGCTCAAAGTTACCCAACAGCAATGTTGGCAAGGTCTGTCAATTATGAGACGAAAGAAATGTTGGCATTTGTATCTTTTTTACATAAATTAAATAATTAGTATTGATTATATTAAAGAGTAGACCCTACCACTTTATAGAATCATTATGAGGGTATATTAGAAATAGAGTAACCTTTTTATGTACTATTAGTAGCCTTATCCACTGCAGAAAAATCAGCAGGGAAAAATTATAGTATTATACGACGATGATGAGAGATTGTGTCACAGGGCAGCCACTACATTAGTTCAGAGAGGATATGATAATCTGTTTATGTTGTCTGGGGGTAAGATATATGTTTCTAAACTTAATGAGTTTATTAGAAGAGATTTAGAAGGATATACTTTATGAGTGTATAGTGTATAGAGTTGTTTTTTTTATTTTAACTACAGTAACTGTGAACTGCAGAATACATACATGGCTACTGACTAAAGGGTCTTTGAAGTCATAATTACTTCTAGCTGTATTGATTCATTTAATTTTGTAACGCTATGCTCAAGTTTAATTTTTCAACTTTTCTTGTCCAACATTTTGTTAACATTGGCATTGCTTAATTTATTTTGTCATGTTTTTTTTTAATCAGGATTAAAAGTGGCATACAAAATGTTCCCTGAAGGATTAATCACTGGTACCGTCCCTCAAGCTGTACTTGATGAAGTCGCACAGCCTCCCAAAAGTGCTAAAAGTAAAGCCCAGTCAACTGCAAGAGTGCCAGCCACCCAGGATTCTTTTACACCAGAATTAATCGATAAACTCTGTGGCTATCTGGACACTTCTGTGACAGATCGCAGCACTGGAAGTAAGTTGTCTTATATATGTTGGTTGCAGAGTCTAACTCGCAATTGTGAGATCTTCATAGTTGCTTTCCTCTATTTTTAGCTAAATAGATTATATCATTGCTTATTCTATAGTAACAATGGGGGTTTATTTGTGTTCTCAGAAGAAAAAAGATTTTGTTTATTAAGTATTTGAAATGTGAAGTCTGTTTTGCAAAGACCTTGACACTTTGCACAAACAATACTTTTACAGGTCAAATAAAAAACATTAATGAACTTGTTGAACTTTTTCAACTTTCAGAATGTCCATTACACGCTTAAGAATGTTTTCTGAAGTCACAAAACAATGTCATTTAAGGACATTTTTCAGTTTAGGAAAAAAACACAGGGGCTGAGGTCAGATGAATAGGGGTACTGGGGCACAGCAGGAATGCCTTTTGAAGTCAAAATTTCTGTGTCAGTGATTCAGTGTGACATGAGGCATTGTCATGATGAAGACTTCCAGTGCTGCTACCAAAGGTGGGAACAACATCTCCATCAGTGTGTAGCTGCTCAAGTGAAATATTTTAAAAGGGATAACATTGATGTTTGAAAAAAAAAAAACTTTAGCAAATAAAAAAAAAATCAGTTCTCATTACTTTTCTGATACACCTCATATTTTAACTAAAAGATGAAAAGATACATTTAAAATAAATATTTATTATTGAGCTTGTCTTTTTAATGAGATTAAAGCTTGTGCATTTGCTAAGGCTAAAGTGTTGCATAGTATGCAGCAGTTATTAATTTTATAATCAGTTTTATATTCATTGAGTGGTTTGTTATTAAATATTTTTTAGGTCGATTATCTACATCGGCCAGTAGCAAATCTGGACGGGCATCAAGTATTTCTTCAGCTTCTTCTATATCCACACTTGGCCGCAAGCCTTTCAAATGATAATATGTATAGGTCAGTGTATTGACAATGTTTAAATTGAAATTCAGATTTGTTTAACCTGTTTCCTTATAGTTAAAATTATCTCATTTTTTATTATTATAAAATTTATTATATACTAAATCATTGGTATTAGTTGAATACATTAATTTAAGAATTATGTAGTTATTTCACATCAAATTTGTATACTTTTTTGTTTTTAGAACTAATCATGATTCTTATAGTCTATAATTCTGACTGCATCAGCACACACATTAAACTACCCAGTCAACCTTTTTGTCATTATTACTCTTACACCAGCTCTGTTATGTATGTTTCCCCTTTTTGACTATTTCTTAAAGTTCTACAAACTTTAGAGATATGTGAGTTTTCAACTTCTTTCTTAATTTCTATGCATATTTAATTAGCACAAGCTTTTTTCACTCACTTTGGTAATCAAAGCTGACTTTAAAATATTCTCTGCAATAACTGTTTCAATTAAAAATTCTCAATATTCTGTGTTCTAACTCCAGACTACCACAAAGAGTTTTGAAATCATAGCAATAATTATTATAAAGTATTTTGATCCTGGTATTAGCTCTCAACCATCAATATGTAATATATCATTAATTTTTTTTCAGACTTGTTTTGGCTATCAACTGAACTGCTTGATAAAAATGTTGACTAAGCTGAAGTCTGCTGTTTCACATAATGCTAGAATGTTTCACACAAATATATAATTCTGATTGCTAAGTGGCACTACTTTACAAAATAGGAAAGATCTGCAACCTGATGACATGGATCCTTAAACATCTGAACTTTTTTTGATACATCATTTATATTACTTTAATAGTATTTGTTAAAACATTTTTATTAAATTGATGAATAAGTAAAATACATTTCTGGTGTCATTTTTAAGCAATAAACATTTTGAGTAAGTTTTAGAAAGTTTACAATTTGTACAATTTTCCATTATAATTTGTAAAAAAAAAAATTTATCACAAAAAGTGGGGCGAATGTACAAGAGTGGAAATAAACCAGAAGAAATTAAATAAACATGGTCGAATACATAAATGAGGGTAATGATGTATATAAGATACTTTCCATAATAGTACAAGGTGGTTGTAGCCAAAGCAGCTTGAGTGTTTAAAAAAGTTTTTAAAAATATTAATCAGTATTGCAGCTGCATTTTACTCAATTATTTATTATCTGCGTTTATAGTCTTTTAAAGTGTACATACTATTTTAGAAGTTCAGTTATATATACATAATTATAGTCAATAGTTGCAAGGAAAAAAAAGTAGTAAATATTTTGAAAGAACACTGTGTTTTATTATTTAACTGCTATAGAAATCTTCTTGCCTATTTTATTCAAATAAGTTTTTCTTGTTGATAGATTTATATGCAGCATGGTTGTTTTAGGTTTTTGTCTTGAAGTATTTTCTTTTTGAATTATTAAGAATTATATTATGTCCTGTAAGCTAAAAAAGCTGTCTGACAAAAATTTAAAACAATTTTTAAATGTACATTACAGCAACTGTAATGTGACATTAGACAGATTTTTTTTTTTAAAAAGGAAAAGAAAAGGAGGGTCAGGCGTAAAGCTTAATGTAATGCAGAAAACAAACGTGATTAGAGATCAAAATGAACTTTATTTCATTGTTATAGTTTGAATTATTTTTAGACGATAACTTTAAAAAATTATATTCTCTTGCTAGCGCTAAATTTTATCAAGAAAAAGTTATCTTTAAGTAATTTGGTAGTATACCTAATACTTAATGTCCTGTAGATTAATTGTATAACTTTAAAAGACACTTTTAAAATGTCCCTTACTTAAACAAAAATCATTGAAAATTTCTTATTGATTTTTAAATACCACCATTTTCCATTACTAATTTAGTAAAGATTTTTTTTTTTTTTCATTAAATCTAATGATTTACTGAGATAGATCACTTCATTAAAAGATTTTTAAAAACTCACAATAATTAGACTGATCCAACAAAGACAAAATGTCAGTATTCCATCCATTTTTCAAATTTTTTTTTTTTGTAAAGAATTGATTTACCAAATTCTTTTCATTTCATTTTTTTTTTTAAATATCATGAAACCGTATGTATTTACTGTTATGTTTAGAGGTGATTATTTTGTGTGTACATTGTATGAAGTGCAAAGGGCTGTGTGGTGATAGTAGTTGCTATAAGCTATTTGGTGTGTATGTGTATTGAAACTTTGCACAGTTTTAGTGATTGATATATATATATATATATATATATATGTATATATATATATATATATGTATATATTATGGGATATTTATTTTTAATGTTGATATTTTCTAATGTTGGCATTGTATCTCTCTCTGTATAGTGATCTGAACTTATTTAATAACACTTATACTTTGAATATCTGATTGATTGTGATCACATAGGTATTATATGATATAGAACAGAATCTTATTTCTATAATTTTTTCTTAGATTCTCTTATAATAGATCTTAATGATTATTTTTCATACCATCAGGGCAATTAAAAGCCACAATAATAATTGGTATCCATTATTGTATACTAATTATGCTAATTAATTTATATAATTTTTACATTTGTAATAATCAAACTTCTGCCAATTATGAACTTTTTCTCAGTTAAGTGTGACAAGAGATATTCTGTGTTATTATATGTCTAAACTCTTAAAGAAAAAAGAAATGTACTGTTCCAACCTGTTCCTTGTGTGTAGCAGGAATAGTTTTTTCTTATAAATAGTTTGAATCTATTCAGATATTGTTAAACTTTTCCATGTTTTTCTCCTGTATTTACATTCAGTTACTGCTCCTGACTAACTTTCCACTAGAACTCACAACTTTTAGCAAGCTTATATCAAGTTTTTCTGGTCAAAATCTTTTACAGGTTATTTCTCTCATTTGCATGGATCAAGTTGAAACTTTGCACAATTATTTACTGTCATAGACAACACATGAATTAATAAAAAAATTAACCAATTAGTTAATTATTCGTTATTATTTTATTTTGTTTTATATGGAAAATGTACTTAATTAGAGACAGGCAACCCATGACAATAATTACAATAATGTAGAGAATTAAGTTATGCATTAAAAATTTTAAACTATCAATAGACTTATAAAACCTTTTTTTATAAGTACTTGAATATTTCAGTGACAAAACATGTTGGCCTTCCATGATGGAGGCTTAAGTTCAAATTCAGACTCGTAACCTTTTCTTATTTAACTTTTTTTTCCAAGATATAATGATGGCTGTTCTGTTTTTCACACGTCTATGAATACCTGACATCTCTAGAAGGGAATGTAAAGGCTGTTGGACATTGTGCTGCCCAATTAACAAAGTCATTAAATTTTGTCAAAGAAGCTTCACTTTTCTTGTGTGTGTATGAAGTTTAAAGCTTTAGATTAGATTGTCAATGTGTCTTTGAAAATAATTGTACAAATGGCCAAGTAATGTTTGGGTGAGCGTTTAACTTTATATCATTATATTGTTATAAGTAAGGGTATGTAAGCACTAACGTCATTAAATAAAATATTTAAAACTTAAATTTTCTGTTTTAAAAATGGTTTATCCATAAAAATATATGCATGTCACTTATAATATCTAGGTTAAAGAACTTAACATTATTATTATTATAGCTTTTATATAGCGCTACTTTCATGCTTATAGCATGCTCAGAGCGCTTTTTGGTCCAATCTCTTTTGTGGACCAGTGGGGGGAGGGGGTATCTGCCTTTAAGTGCTCAGTAAACACAACTCTGCCCGAGTTGGGTGTCAAACCTCGAGCCCCCTTCTAGGTAGCCAAACCAAGCTAAGTTCAAGCGCACCTCTCGACCACGCTTCCCACAATTAATTACAAAATTAATAATATTGTTTGAAACTATTTCTGTTGGCAGTTAGCAGTATATTTGAAATTATATTAAATGGCATAAGAAGTGAGTGCTGTAATATCAGATAAAATGTTCAAATGCCTCCATCATTTTGTTTATATGAAATGTCTACAGGTAAACATAAAGTGCTGCTTCTATTTTTTTCAGTTACTTTGACACTATTTATTGAGGCAGAAATTTCACAAAGAGAATTAGATTAAAGATCAATTACAGAAATGGGAATCACATTGGAGCATGTCTTTCCACCCAGAAAAATGTCGGTTATTAAGAGTAACAAAAAAAAAGTAAAACAAATTAATTCCACTTATCTTATTCATGGCAAACCAGTAACACAGACTATAAATGCAAAATACTTAGGAGTTATAATAAATGAAAACTGTCATGGAATCCCCATATTGATGAAACTATCAAAAAATCAAACAAAGCTTTAGTGTTTATTAAAAGAAATTTCTATAAATCAAATAAGAACATAAAGCTTAAATGTTATTTAACTTTGGTTAGGCCAATAATAGAATATGCATTCTCTGATTGGGACCCTCAATTCAAGAAATCATTAATAAACTGGAACAGACACAAAATAGAGCAATGAGATCCATAACCAACGAATATTCACATTTGACTAGAGTAACACCTTTAGTAAAATCACTAAATTTGAAAGCCTTCAGGATAGATGACTCAAAAGTAAAGTAGCAATTATACATAAAACACTGAAACATAATATTCAAATACAAAACAAAATCTAATAATATACTCAGAAAGACACAAAGATAATGCATTCCTCGTTCCATTAGCTAGGACAAATTTGTACAAATGCTCCTTCTTCCCAAGTGATATTAGAGCATGGAATGGGTTGTCTGAGCTAGCCATGAAAACCAATGACTTGGCAGAATTTATGTCATTGGTTAATATGCATGACTAAATGCATGACGCGTAGGACGTAATCCTTATCTTTTTTTAAATAACGTCTGTAATATATAATATAGGATAAGATAACAGGCATACTGCAATTATTCTAATTAGAAATAAAGTTTATAGAGTGTTTTTGGTTGAATGTTGAGCAGCAAATATGAATGGTCATATTTTGTAGGTGGAATCCTAGTATAGACACTGGTGTATATAGGTAGGGTCTAAAATGAATCTAAGTCTCCAAACTCACTTCTTACAACCATGGCCATCTATGATCATTACAAAGTTTATATCAACTCACTCTGTCTGGTAAAAGTTTTGAACACATTATTTCTAGCATACCCATTCTTAGATCAAGTTTACACTATTATTTATTGTACCTAACAAAACATGAATTAGTTAATTAATTATTGGTAATTAATTATTTTGTTTAATATAAAAAGGGAGATATATTCTACATTAATGAGATATATATGGCTGCAAATATGTTTTTTTTCCATTCAGATAAGTTTTGTTGTTTTATTTTTAAGTATCTATCTATTTATATAATTCTCTTCTTCGCTCAACAGTTTGGACGAGCAAGGAGTAAAGGAAAGATCACTCTTATTTCTGCGGATAGTAACCCCACGAAAAAAACAAGAGTAGGGGAGAACAAGTGGGTATTCACACGTCGCTACGGATGGCAGCGCGCTGGACTGTCAAACCCTGCCTGCTCCCATCCCCCTTCGTTCTGCGGGAGGTTTGGACTAGGAAGTAAACTATCGTCAACTCTGAAGGAACATCCGAAACATGTAAAACATTTTACAAAAAAACATTTTACAAACACTAAATAGCAGCGCCGGACTTAACCATTGTGACCAAGAAGTCATGGAAAGAGAACAAGTAATATACTATGTATATGTACTGGTCGGACGTAACAATTGTGTGGCCCTATGGGAAACGGATTTCGCGGGGCCAAGTTTGGGTAGGGAAGGGGATAATAAGTGAAATTTAAGAGTTTGTATTAGAAAATAAATTCGTCTATGCATTTTATTCATTCTTTACTACGTACAGAACTACTTTACGAGCCTTGCGTGTAGCAAAGTCATACAGTATATCCACTATATCATTATAATTCTGTTTTCTACATAGATCACGCTCAATAGCAGCAAGAATTATCAAATGTTTCAATCTATCTTTGAGAATTGTTGACCTCTGAGTAATTCTTCATTAGTTTGAGGCGCGAGAAGCTTCTTTCGCCAGATTACACAATTGCGGCTACTGCATAATGCCGTTTTTATTTATCGCGCGTAGGATTAGCGTTTTCCATATTGAATGACACCCCAAATAACAATTTTTGTCTATATATTTCCGTACATTTTAAGGACTTTTTCGTATATTTTGTAATTTCGGGAGATTTCCAGGAGCTCCTGTTAAATCGACAGGAGGGCGCGGGAAATCTGTTGTAAGTTATAATATGGTTTAATTTAATAATTTATACACCTAGAATTAGCGCGGCTCCTATGAAAGTGCGGGGCCCAATGTGGTCACTTAGGTTGCAGTGGCCTAAGGCCGACCCTGCAAAATAGTGGCGTTTGCTACGATTAGTTTTTTATATTTTGCTTGTTGTAAGCAATATATTGATCCTTTCAATTTAATGTTAATGATGAAATCAATTCACATTATTTTATTTTATTGCGAATCTATTTCCCTTCTATTCTAGAAAAGCCTACATCAAGAGCAAATTTTTTCTTTTATTTTAGGTTACCTAGATAGTGGATCTAATTAGCGTATATATATAGGCCTATACATTACCTAGATCTAGATCTAGTTTAAGAAATGTTTATTTTAAAGAAATTAGAAAATAATAATTTAATCTTAATCTAATGGTTCGATATAGATCTACTTCATTTTTCGCGGGTTTTTTTTTTTTTTGTTTTTATTTTATGAAATGGGATCAATCTATTTGGTCACGTGATAGAGTTTCCCCCAACAACTAGAACGCTTTTCAAGCAATATGGCGGCGCAGTGACTGAACAAACTAGCAACATAAGATAGATCTACATATAGAGACTAGATTATTCTTGATCTATACCTCACAGAACACGTAAGTCGTCTAAGTATCTAGATCTAGTTTACTAGTTTGTTAATATATTCTTAAAAAATAATAGAAACCTGATTCTGCGTATAGTCACAACGTAAACTACGGTAAACTCATTTCATTAAAAAATGATTATGATTAAATAATAAATTCATTAAACTATGAAAATGAATATGATTAAACTGTAAACAAAAATCAAAATGTCTAGATTCTAATTTCTAAATGGAAAATAATTATATTATGATTAGATCTATCTATAATCTAATCTAGATCTATAATATAAAACTATTTTTATTAGTATTATTAGTCACTATATATATAGTGCCATTAGAGAATGGAATGGCTATATGGGTTGACTTTGACTGAATCAGCCAGGAAAACAAACGACTTAGCAGAGTTTAAGTTATTGATTAACATGCATGACTAGATTGACACATAAAATCAAATGCACAGGGCATATAATAATTAGATTCTATCTTCTTTTTTGAGTATTAATTGTCTGTAATATTATACATAAGATTAGATAATTAAAGCTAAGATATTATTAGTACTATTAGGCCTACTTAGATCTAGATCTAGTATTAGTATAAGACGTCTTTCATGCCTGATATATATATATATAACTCTCCCTGGGCCTCAGGCATGTTTCTGTATTAAGGATAAGTTGAGTGTTTTATATGACTATGTAAACTCAGTTGAGACCTGCATAAATTTTTGCCACATCTAATAAAGACAAAGCTGTTGTTTGCTGGGGTCTATAAGTTATCTTTTTATCTTCTGTGCCTGTCTTTGGGCCTCAAATGTGTGTCCTGTGACCTTCTTGAGAGTTCTCATGCTTTCTCTTTCAGAGGCCAGCTGCTTTCTTCAATAACATTTGAGTTGATCTCATTTAAGCTGTGCTCCTCTTGGTAGATTAAGAGACTTAGTTCCACCAAACTCTCTTTTAGATGTGACTAAAATCACTGATGGTCATAGGCCAATAGTCACAATCTATTTCTCTAGACATAAATAAATTTTGCGAACTAGGAATACAGATAAATACAAATTTAGAAATTAACTGGTTTTGTGACAACCCCCTTTTTTTTTTTTTTTTTTTGTTAATGACATTAATGTAGAACATTTAGACCTAGATGATTATTAATGGGTAGAATTTTAAATATCTTAATAATTTTTAAGCTTGTCTTCCTTCCCAATATTCAATAAATTTAACCTCTTGATTTGAAAGAATGCATTTTTATTTAGCTGATTGGCAAATAGAACAAGTTATTTGAAACTTTGAGGAGTTCCCATATATTGTAAAAAAAAATATTTTTTTTTCTTTGTAATTAAACATTAAATTTGTTATGTATCAGAGAAGATTAACTCGTAATAAACACTTTAATTTTTACAATGAGCGTCATTGTGAACATACTTGTTATTTTTAATAGTTATTCTAAAATATAACAGGCTGTTTTGAACCTTTCAGTATGCCAAAGGTAGCCAATGGACCTTTATTTACCCATCAATGATCTAAAAAAAAAAAAGATTTATAGAGTTAAACTAGAATCAATCTTAACTATGTAATCTTTGAAGTTACAGAATCTCCTCCTAAAGAGAATTATGCCCAACAAATATCCATGTGGATTCAATCTAGATTTCTAGTCAATATCTATTTAAATCCAAAATGCTTTCATTAATTATTATGATAGATTTAAATTCTACATCATTATTTGCAATAGATTTATTGATTTAAAACTAGAGTATTAAATTCTACACAGTATCACATCCAAATGTTATTATCTTATTTATTGTTGTATCAACAATATAACAATAATTTCAAACTTTTCTTTAGTCCTTATATAATTTTAAGTCTGTGCTAGTCAAGATTAAGATCTTGTAAGTTAATACATTTATGGATTTAACACAGGCCTATAAAGCATACACGAAGCTCAATATTTTTATTCTTTAATTTTCTTTTCTTTATTATGAAAATTTTGGTTTCTGTTTATGGGATGTATATATCTTATAAAATACAGACATTCCTTCAAAAAAAAGAAACTCTTAAATTTAAGTTGTATTCCTTTAATTCTCATTCGTATCCAAACATTTCAATTTTTTGGTAGCCTCAAATGAAATGTATTGCTTTATTTATTTAACATGCAATCAAACAAAAGTTACTTTCCCCCAAAGCTATAAAGATCTCCTTCACACTTCCACTATATGCAATTCAAACAACAGAATGGGTGTTAAATCAATGGTTTGAAAACTGAATTAGGCAATCTCATTGACTGGTCACAGAGCATCAAGCTACTTCAGGTCAGAAACATTCTGTTCTGGTAGTGCAGATTCTATCAATAATTCAACACTTAATTCTTGTCATGGGGTGTTCACCATCCTTCCATAAGTTTGAAACCAAGATGTTTGTAAGTGCACTTGTTCTAAACCAGTGGATCTCCAACATTGTACAATGTGTACTACTATTTTTCATATTGTATTCAGAGCATTAGATGATCTTAGTATTAAAAATTATTACACTACAGGTTTTTAATTCTGATAGAGTTTGTCGAGGATTTGATTACATTGCTGATGAGTTTTTTTCTTATGAACTTTTATAGATTCTTTTCAACACAAAATTTGGTAGGTCATTATGAGGGCAGCATAAAAATGGTCTCAAAATATCAGAGTATATTTATGGAATGGCACGCCTGAAGTAAATTCTTTAAATAGTATTTATTTGGACGCAAATTATAATCAATGTTATAAATGAATTAATAGTTCATCAAATCTAATGTATTCATATATTAAATAAATATAATATTTTAATATTTTAAACTTTATCTGTCTATTGCTGCATTATTTTTTTTTTATTATACTGCTTTCATTTTATTTTTAAAACACGTTTTTTTATATCCTAGAAAAAGCTCTAACAATTGTTTGGTTGTAACTATTTTACTTTTAAAGATTGTGTTAAATCATAACAGTAACTACATTATGTCTATTATTTAACTATTCTTCCATCGTTTCTTGATCGTGTGTGTGTGGGGGGGGGTAGGTTGGGGGCAGCTAATGAAGGGCAATTCTTTTTTTTTTTCCTCAAGTTTTCGCGTTTTTTTAAATGCTTCGGGTACGTTTGAAATCAGAAGCTACCATGCAATATAGGTCTTAATCTCGTCCTCATTCATGTTTACATTTTCGTATATTTTTGAGAAACTTTTTCCAATAATGAACTAAACTGTGTCAGTAATAGAATGACAGATGTGCCCGCAGGATTTTTTGCAGGGGCTGCAAGTTTCAACCTATGGCTCAAAGTTGTAGCTTCGACTCTCTTATTACTGAGAATATTAAAGGAAATAACTGGTCGTCTCCACCCCCCCCCCCCCCCCCCCGCCTACAATCCCTATGTGTTATTAAGTGCACTGTAAATACTTGTTTCATAAAATCTAAATTAAAATCCTCAACATTTTAACAAACTATTTACTTTACACCTTGTTAAGTTTATCCGTGCGGCCCGTGCTTCCCTGTAATAACTCCCGAAATCCAAATATGTGGTTTTAGTTTTAGGTCGATGTGTCTGTAGACTTGAAATTCTCTGCAGCACCAACTCAATACCGAGTTTGTCTGCCAGCAGTCTCGCCTTACTCGGGATGCCATCCCTGAAGTGTTCCTCAGCATGACCAGGTTGTTTTTTGTTTTATTTTTTGGCTTTCAGTGAGACAGCTGATGTGGTGTTGGGCGGCCACCATGTTAAGATATGCCCACCACAACATCTGGGAAATAATCGAGGACAATGAAAAGACAAATCAGAAACACATGAGGAGGGTGCACTTATTACACATGTGCAGTTTGTCTGGTTTCACTTGCAGCCGTTATTGTAAGATCCGCCAAGCAGTCAAAGATGTGATTGAAAGCGTGAATGACATACAAGAGTATTCATAATCAGAGTCTACAGATTTCACTCGATTTTTTTAATATTAAATTGATAGTTACAACCATAAAAAATAATTATAGGCCTAAATAAAGTAAATTCTCAAAGTCATTCTTAGTCTTTATTTTACAAGCTTGTTTTGTAATAAGAAAGGGCCTCTACACTCACTAATGATTATTGTACATGTCTTCAAGGGCAGTAACTTGCTTGCACTCTGTACACGTCTGCGTAACTGTTTTTAAAATACAACATACATTACCCCCATCCTCGCTACAATTCATTACATTCACTTTGGTAAAACACAATATTAATTTAGTGAGACTCCCCCCCCCCACACACACACCTGGATAAGAGCAAGACGTGTATGTCAGTCACTACAAGTGTTCACGCCTTCGAGTCCGCCTGGCCAGAAACTCCTCTAACCTCTGTACGGCCTTTTTAATCTTCGTTGAATAGTTCCATTTATAGAAGATCTTTTATCCTTTTTTCTTTTTTATGGGAGCGTTACAAGAAATCGATAAATCAAACAAGTGGGAGTCGATCTTGTCATTCTTTCGAGACGTCTTGTTTACTTTCTAACTTGGAAACTCCCCTCCGCCCCCCCCCCCCTCCTTTCACTATCCACTCACTTTCATTTTCAAAAACAACGGGTGGATTGTGAAACGGTGTACCTCGGTTGCTCCTGGCACTGCATGCACTCATTCAATATTTTTCTCCACAGCTTTGTTGACAATGGTGGATACAGTCACATGCCATTGGGGGCTAAATTTATTTTTTTTCGCAATTTTTTTTTTCATGTTAAGTTAATTACATGATGCTTGGTGGAGTGTTGTCGTTTTTTAGAACTAAGGAAGACGATCGGGCTGCCTTCTAATTGCATGCAAGGCTGACGACTCGTACATTATTATCAATTTAGGGGTCCGTCAGTTCGTCCTAAAAATAAGGGAACTATTGCAACAATATACAGTGATTTTGATAGGCCTAAATTACGAAACAATATACGTATTAGACTTTACTAACTTAGGTGGGTTTAGTACTTAGGCTATGTAAACAAGCAAAATATAAAGCACTTAAAAAACAAAACAAACTTGTCTAAGGAGAACTCCTCACTTACAACTATATTTTCATTAATTTAGAAATTATTCCCCTTTTTCGATATCAAGAAAAATAATTAAGTACCAATAATAAATCACTAATTAGTTATTTTTTCAATTGATTAATGTTTTTTTAGGTACAATAAATAATTAGTTGAAGTTTCAACTTGATCCGAGAATAGGTATGGGAGAAATAACGTGCACAATTATTTTTCTGAGGGGACAAAAACCCACATATTTAGCCATTATTGTCAATGCTGAATGATTAATTTTCCTTGCTGGTATCAAAGAAAATAATTAATTGACTAATTGTTTTATTTTTTCATTCTTAATTCATGTATTATCTCCGCCAATGAATATTTGTGAAAAGTTTCAACTTCATCCGAGAAGGGCTGTGGGAGAAGTAAACGCTTACAAACTGTAATCAGACTGACAGAGTGAGTTGATATAAGCTTTGTAAAAGTGTATGAAAATAATGAAGCTGTGCCCAAGCTTGTGTCCTCGGTTCATAAGGAAACTGCAGACGGTTTGTTTGTTTTTTCGGTGGTGCCCCCATTGACAGACGTATCATAAATTTATTTGGCCCTAATAATTAAAAAGGTTGCCTATCACTGCTCTGGGGGGAGAGAAACCGAGGGACAATTTACTGGGAATGTCTGGAAGTCATAGTGCAGATCTAGTCTCGGTAGAGTAAACATGTATCCAATGAAAAATTGATCTATTATCAGTAATATGTCACTGTTTAAATAACATGGGTTTTTTAAGCTGTGTGTACTTGCGTGTCCATTCTATCTGTTCTATGGTATTAACAAAAGCTGTTTTGACGTAAGTTCCCTATAAGTTTATCTTGTCAAATAAATGGAACAAGTCATGTTTTTATGAGTAGCCTGCTTGACAAAAAAAATATGGGAAAATATGTAATAAGAATGTTATTGACATGGGGAATAAAGAATTGGGGGGAGGGAATCGCGTTGCGTCTCTTTTTATTTTATTTTTTATGGGAATCTAGGTATTTGGTATAATGATAAGGCGTTGGAGAGCACCCTTAGCATCCCCATAAAGTGAGTGCACGTGTGGTTAATTGTTGTACGTCTAGCGTAACAACCAGCATCGATACTTTCTGCAGCTATTGCACCAATACCCAACATCTATAACTTTTGGGCAGTATTTAGTCTATATTTACACTTGACGTTCCGCTCCTTGGTGTTGAATATTTCTCGACCACACCGCCCATTGTCATTTTTTCGAAGAGTTTGAACATTTTCTTGAAATAAGTTATGTACTCGCGGTCTCTTTTATTAATACATTTGATTTCTTTTTCTATTCCAAGGTAAGACTACTTATTATTTTCATATGAAGGGCCATCAGAGGCCCATGACACTTATGTATAACCCATATATTTAAATTACTTTACGTTATAATATAATATATACAGTTTTACAAAACTTGTATCATCCTGTCTGGTAAAAAGTGTGCATTGAATAATTGTGTGCACATTTTCGACTTGATCCAAGAGAGGTAAGTGGGAGAATTAAGGTGTACAAAATTTCTACCAGACAAACAGACGGAGTGAGTTGATATGAGCGAGGTAAAATGTGAGAAAAGAGAGAATGTTGAGATTTAAGAGAACAACAAAGCTTGAAGCATTAGAAAAAAATTAAACACTTTTGAATGCAGTATCCGTCACCCTGTCGTAACTATATATATATATCATCCAGGTATCGATTACCTGCGGCCACACCCTGGCGCAGGAAATTATGGATTGGTTGTGTCAATAGTAACCGCTAGTTTATTGTCCAGTTATGGTTTGCTACTTTCATAATAATGGATGGTTCCAAATAGTCATTACTTGTGTTTTATTTGTGTTGTCTGGTCAAGCCCTGGGTCGTCTGCGATATGCCACCTATGTTAAAGTATGCCTGTTTAGATTAATTGTCTTCTATATAAGCAGATTTTGTATGGAATGATTGCCATTTGTTATTTATTCTTCTCTTTTAGTCTTTTCCATCGTGTGACTAGCTCTACTCTTTAAGGCTCTTTCGGTAAAAAAAAAAAAAAATGGAAATCGATTTTCTACTAAGGCAGACGTCAATAATTAATGTACCGTCTCCGAGACAAGATGAGGGAATCAATGAAGCAAAGATTGTCAATGTTTTGGGCCTTGTTAATTCTGATTTGATATGTTTGTTATTTCTATTGTGTCTCTTCGCTTTTATTGTTCTTTAGGCTATTTGTTTACATTAATTATTCTTAATTTTCTAGTTTTAAAATATTTTTGTCTATGTATTTACTCCTAGAGTTAAATTTTAGATATTTAAATTTTTTTATTCCAGTAGACGTGATAACTTCTGTTTATCCATAAGGAAATTTATCTTACAATCTGTGCATTACACCAAACTAAACATTATAACTATAGAAAACCAAAATATGAGCATTTTGAAAACCAACTAATCGGCTATCTTATAATTTACTATTTCTTTTTTATAACATTGTAAGTATCTGTATTTTTTTTTTTTTTTTTTTTTTTTTTTGGCCTTTCCTTGCTAAACTGTGTGCTCGGCCTTTGGCTTCGCTTCTAATCCCAGCTTCTGGGGCAATAGGCATGTAATAATTAACATCTGCCTGGATCTTTCCCAGACAAGTTAGTTTAGACAGGCAGATGGAGGCAAGCTTCCATGGGCCTAGAATTCCAAAAGTCTTAGACTCAACTCTTACTGTGATAGTGTGTTTGTTCATGTTGCATGTTTAATGTATCGCTCACTTTCTCTGGCTGTGTAGATAGTATATTAATGACTGTCTCTGGGGTATCCATCTCAATTATAGCAGGAATAACCCTTGATCTTAAACATGTGTCTCTTAACGTTCTCCTATTTCTTCGGTATCTTACCCCATGTGGAGTTTTTACCAGTAGCATCTTGAGGTCTCCGCTTCTGAGATGACCACTGCTGGCTCCCATAAATCTCCAGGTTTCTTTTGCATTCACACTTTGCTCTCTGGCTGAATGTGTGGTCGCTCGGTGCGTCTCGCTGTTTTATTATAATATTTTTCTGGATTATTTTTTTTTCTCGTTTTCCAAGAATTTTCCACTTCTTTTTTGTCTGGGATTTGAGGTCTGAGATACGCCCCAGTTGTTGGAAAATTTGTCCTCAAACGGGGCCCATGAGCATCGTTACAGGTGAAGGTCCTTTGGGGCATGTATCGTTTCGAAAGTGCAAAAGGGCCATATATGGGTCTTGACCCGACGTTCTAACTTATTAAGAATCTGTTTCATTGTTTGTAAGGCCCGTTTTGCAATACTTTTGGTACTATTAACCTTTTTCCTTTGAAAAGTAAAACCATTGCTTTCACTAAGTTCTTCTTTAAATCCTGAATATGCTCGAATTTCTTGTGGAATTTCAGCTCTCTTGTTTGGCCAGCCTATCATTCTTTAACAGCCTTAAAACATCATCATCTGCAGTGGCCTGCTGAAAAATGTTGAAATATTCATCTGACATAAGTAAACTATTGACGATGAGATGAACTTGTGCATCACAGTCATCACTTCAGGGATATGTGTATTGTGTGTGACTGTGTATGAACTGACCAGTTGACCTTCATTGTACATGGATGAGTGAACAGTGAAGAAAGTGTGTAGGTCAGAACTGTGTGGAAATGGGTCAGAAAGACAACAGGGTGCTGGAGTAAAGGAGACAAATAGAAAACTAATAACGCAATGTGTTAATCGAGACTCTTGTTGTTTAAAGTATGTCTATTACATGATGTCAGATTGACCGAATCCACCCGCTGGAATTCAGTGGCAACGTAGCAGAAAATTGGAAAAGGTTCAAGCAATCCACTTATATACATATACGCTAGCAAGTGAACTGGATACAAAAGCAGAAAGTACAGTCTATGACATTATTGCATGTGATCGGCCAAGAAGCAGTACTAGTCTATAACACTTTCCAATGGACGGATACTGAGTGTAATGAATGTGGGATAAGCAAGTCCTTCAATACACTTCATTACATTCTTAATAAGTTCGACAAGTACTGTCTGCCTGCAAAAAATGTTACCATTGAAAGACATGTTTTTTTTTTCAACAAAAGGAATTGAGTTGTAGCTATTTTGGCCTAGCTTATGGTCACATGTCACAAGTGTCATAAATAAAGGTCATTTCTCGTCGGTGTTCAGGTCAAAGCCTGTAAGTATAGTGAAGTCAGAAGGTCAAGTTGACCCCATTAAGGATTTTTTTTTTAATTATCTGCAGTATTGGCTCACAGAGTCAAATCAACGAATGGAACTCACTCGTTGCTGTTGAAAACAAAGACATCACAATTACGAAGAAGAAGAAGCCTACGGTTTCAACACTCGGGCGCTCGCTAACGCTTGTCACAGGAGTGAATCGCAAAAAAAAATATATTACTATTACCTTAAAAAGATGAAATTATGGGATACCACAGATGTAGGAGGACAAGACACGTGATCTTTTACATGGCGAGAACATTTCAACACACGTGCTTGTAGTTTTTGTTTCCCACGAAAGAAAAAACATACCCACACAAACACCACAACTGGTCATTAAAATCATAGTCCTGCCACAATTCGCTTTCGATTAGGCTAGTATTTTAAAAGTAAACCTATTTAATCATACATAAAACTCCAAAACCTTAATTGCTATGTCTATGATCACTGTTTAGGGAGTCTAACCTGATGTAAGCTGGGATTATTTCTAAGTTTTGCTCCTCTCAAATTTGTTGTTGGTTTCGTTCTACATAGCGCAGACTTTGATTCTATGTTATTTTTTTTAAGTTTAATTCTTTGTATAGTTCATACGTTTCTTTCTAAATGTTGGTCTACAAAAAAATTCACTATTTTAATCTCTCCCGCTCTTTCTCTCACAAACCATTAGCGTTTTCAGAGCGTACATGAAAAAAAAAAGGGGGGGGGTAGGAAGATAGGATATGGTAGGCTACAAATGGGAAAATTGCACAGTTTGTGTATATACTTTTACTTGCTAATTAATGATATTTTAACCTGATGCGACTCTCTTCCTTTTATTTCTCCTGTGAACCCAATAGAGTAAGGTGATAGTATAGGGCTCATGCATAGTTGCTTCTGTGATGCTGAGGTGTGGGATGCAAGCATTCTGTCCTACTTCTCTCAGATTCACACAATAGTATGGTTGCGCTCTGGGTTGTATTTCGATGGTATTGGAGTTTGAACTCTGCCCGCCGACAAGTGGGAGGTTTGAGCTAGGATGGAACGATCCCCAAATCTGAAGGAGTGAAACGTTTGAAACAATGTAATCTCATTTACAGAGGTTCTAATCTTTAGATGATTTTGAATGTTAATCTTTTTGTATTCATACAGTCAACATTGTGAGTTAAGATTTTAAATTATATACATGCTGACGGAAACAAATATCTTGATTCTAGTTAAGATTCCTTTTCATCTCTAGTTTTAAGTTAACAATCCATTCAATTGTTCATAATGCTGGCCCACAGAATGGTACTGAACTTTTTAAAAAAGTTGTTCAAAGTAAAAGTGTGTTTATGGGGTGCGGTGGCTGAATGGTTAAGCACTTGGCTTCTTCTCTTCCTCGTTTTCATTTTCATGTTGGAGCATTCAGGTGACTAGACCAATAGATGAGATGACTGCGCAGTGGTTTCCAAATCAGGGAGCTCTCCATATAGATTTCTTTCTTTTTGGGGCCAGTGTTTTGTACGGGCCTCTTGGTAAAGAGAGCAGTTTTGAAGGACACTTGTTTTCTGAAGCTGGAGTTCTGGATTTGAATCTCGGTGGAGACTGGGATTTTGAATTTTCAGGATTTTTAGGGCGCCATCCAACTCTAATGGATACCTGACTTTAGTTAGGTAAGGTAAAGGCGGTTGGTCGTTGTGCTGGCCACATGACACCCTGCTTGTTAACCTTTGACCAAAGAAACATTTGACTTTAAGATCATCTGTCCTATAGATTGCAAGGTCTGAATGGGGAACTTACTTTATAACTGTGTTGTAGCTATTGTTTGAACACCATTTAGTTCTGTATATTTTTATTTTTTACTTTTTAGTTGATTTAAGTAGCAATATGTTGTTTTAGAAATAGTTGTATGTATTTTGTTTCATACTTTTTAGCCCTTCATGTTTATAGTCTTAAAATATTCCCAAGTATCATTAGTGATATGACAGTGCATTACAGTAGTACAATTAGTACAGGGCTTTTACACGAGGTTAAATATGTTTTTGAACAAATAAATAGATTTGGTTTCTAATGCTATATCTGAATCAATACAAAGTATAATAAGTATAGAGATATTCTACAGTGTAAATAGATCAGAAGCACAAAACACTTTTAAACTATCTAGAAATAAGTTTTTCAATTAGTTTTACATTTTTGTAAACAAACATCCACTAGGTACAGACTCAAGAATTCACAAGACTCTCTCTAATCATGCTGACATTATTGTGATTCTTACTGAACATTTGACTATTGAATGCACATAACTGAACAATGGGGGCAGCAGCATCAACAGAAAATGAGGAGATTGTTGTTCCTGAGAGCAGCATGCCTCAAAGATCACAACCACATTTTTCTGGTACGTCTGGATCACAAGGTTAGTTTTATTTTTTTAATACATTATAAGTTAATCCTTAAAATGGATGCATTAGCCCCAAGTGATGTCTGAGTTCCAACGTCTCCCACTTGGGCACTGGAAGCAGAAGAAATATACATTCACATACATTGTGAATTATCTGGCCATGTAGTGTAATATTATTCATTTTAATTAGAGTTAAGGCACCTGAAATGCAATTCTAAAGTTAATCTTGCTACAAGAGTTGAATAAATGGCTGCAATGCCTCTTTTCCTGACTTAATGTTCCATTAATTAGGCAGTTTAGGTTGAATCCTTTTATTTTCTGTTACAATGACCTGTTTATCAGCTACACATTTTACATATGTCCGATATATAAGATAAGTATGTTATGAATTATCCTTAAAGTTTAGTTTGATTGTCTAACTGGGATAGGAAACAAGATAATTTATTTTGATGCCAAGGATCATGAACTACTGGCAGGCTGTAGTTTATGCAGCACAGCTCTAGCTAAATCGCATCAATCATGTAAATAGTAAACACACTTACACTGCTGTCATCAAGATACTCAATAATCATTGTCTGCTTCAACTAGCCAACTTTAAATTTCTCTATAAAGATTTCCTTTAGCAAACTGAAAGGACTCAAATTACATTTTCTCAACAAAAAAAAGCTATAACATAGTAACAGCAAAAAAAAAGGTTACACAAACATAAACTAAAAATTGGCCCCCAGAATATAAAAAGTAAAGACATATGCATATCAAGAATGTTATTATTGTATTGTTAGGCCAACTGGCAACGTGATAGTACAGGGCACAGAGATATATTAATATTATTATTATAAATTTGTAAATAACTTAATATTCATATATATATAATATTCAATTAATTGTTTATTTTGAAGATATAGTTCAATGTGAACATAGCCAATCTGATGTAATTGAATGATTATCTAATTATTGGTTTTGTAAAGGGTCAATCTTTCATTCAAGGATGAAGCATTTCCATTTGGTTAAATGTCTATTCTGTATTGTATTATCTATACTAAATGCATTTCTTTTTATAACAAAAGTAAACATTTTATTAAAAATGTTAGTAGCGGTAGCAGGTATAACAGAAAACACTAAATTTAGCAATACAAAAATTATTATAACATTTTTTTAGAAAAAAACAACAACCCATTTGGACAAATGTTAAAAAAATATACAAAGTAACATCCACTGGTGAATAAAGGGGGGGGGGGGGGGGGGGGGGGGGGGAGATGAAACAACTTAAAATATTTTAATCTGTTAAACATTGGTAGCCTAACAATGTCATTTTACATGATTTGGTAACTACAATGAACATTTTCAACAAATTTGAATACAAAATTTGGCTAGCTTAGCCCTTCCTCCTTTTTTAGGACCTTGTGCACCCCACATCTGGAGGAGTCTCTACACAGTTTGAGAAACGCTGCCATAAGAACATCACTTAATACATATAGACAATCTTACAGTCAATTAACTAAAATTCTACACCAACTTATATGCTAGTTTACAACAATAGTTGTTATTGTTAAAACGTTTCTTTTTTTTTTTAAACATATCCTTACTTTGGTGGCAGCAGATGTTGTCAAAATAACAAAAGATGGATTTTATCCAAGTGAGAAAAGTATTACAGAAGGGGAGGTAAGTGAACATTTGTGTTTGCTTAATTCGTTTTACTTTCAAAACCTATAATACATTAACAAATCTAATGTCACTTGAAGAATGAATTCTAAATTTCTTATAAAATTTCAGAAACTGTCATTTGAATAATTTTGAACAGAAATATTTTTTCACACTATGCTTTTCCACGTTTATTTTATCACTTTCCTCTGCCTCTTACAGCAGTGCATTTTATTCTTTTTTTAAACAAGTATCACTCTGTGAAGACCTGTAAACTGAGATACTATTGTCAATGAACCATTAATATTTGTCAGTGTTCTTTTGCAGAAAAGGTTTTTATAATCACTATAATGAAGGTTATTGAATCTTAATTATTAAAAAAAATGTTTAAAATAAAGTTAGATGCATAAATGTCAAACAACTTAAAATTTCATATGCATTTTTTACATAATGATATATATAGCTTCAAACACAGATTGGACAGTATCTTAAGGCAGATAATCCACACAGTCTGTTAATAAGTGTTAGGATCTTGTCCAATTGTTTTTATTTTCTCCTTCAATGGCTCTTTTGATGTTAAATTGTTTTGGCATCACTCAAAATTTTGCAATATTAATGATTGCTTTGTGATTCTCATACATATGTTTGCATTTTTCTGATGAATGTATTAATCTTGCCAACAATCCAGGATGTATTGTTTGAGTGGGATGAAACTGCTATTGGAGTGCCTAATTTAATTCAGGTAATTTCTGTTTTTTTTATGAAAGAAGGATTGTATTTGTTATAAATTATGTATTTTGTAATAAGTATATTTTTTTTAAATTAAATTTGTACAGATAAATATTGCAAAAATGTTTTTGGACAAGTACATAATATTCATTTCTAATGGAATATCTGAAAAGTACAAAATGAATAGTATTGGCTGTTTTTATAATTAAATAGACTTAACATTATCAAGGACAACTTTGAAAAATTCTGAATTTGTTTAGGTGGTGAATGATGGAAAAGAGTTGAAGCCTGTGGTTGATGGTTATGGAGGGTCAAGAGGACCTAATGGGACATTCAGGCAACGGTTTTACCTTGGAGGACAATATAAGTTTGCAGTGTAAGTTTCTGTTGTGATTTCTAATACTGAGTAAAAAGTTTTATCCACTGCATGACTTTTTCAAACTAAGTTATAATAAAACAGATAGCTGCCTAACACTCTGGTCTGTGTCATTTATATTTACTTTTAATAGTTCTTATAATTACTAAAAGAAATTACAATCTGCAGGATGAAAAAAAAAATGGGGGTTTCAGAGAGAGAAGGAAAGAGAAATTGAGCAGGCTGTTTCATTTCATTAAAACACACAATAATTCACAGGCTAAAAACTATGTTATGGGAATTGCTAAAATGTGACACGTATTTTTGGAAGTTAAAAAAAGGAGAAAATGTTCCAGCCATAATTACCATAATGTTGGAGCACGTCAATGTCGTAGCCGGTTTGTAATGCTAGTTTGAGATATATGTTTCAATATCATTTCATAAATGTAGAGCGAAAGAGTTTACTTATTAAAATTTAATTAAGTTCCTACTTTAATTTACAATAAATTAATGTTAATTTATAATATTTTCTGCAGCAATCCTATTAGATTTACACCATTTACTGTCACTGTCAAGAAGCGGTCAGATATTATAGTAGAAGTTACAGATGACGGCTTCTTCCCAGCAATCCTGGACATCAACCAAGGTCAAGGTGTACACTGGGTGTGGAGGTCATGTTCTGTCCCTCACACGGTTAAGGAATATACTTACTTAATTAACAAAAGAGCCTTTCAACCAAAGGATCAAAAAATTGTGGCTACTATTTCAGGAGCTTATCAACAGTCTTTCAGGTAGGCTGTGCTATCACTTATATTTTAACCCTCTTGAAGTATGCAGTCTCTTGGGATGCTACAATTGTCTTACTGTTCAGTTTCTTCTATTTCTATGTTTTTACTAGACATCATTATTATCTCATCTTGAGTAATCTTAAAGTGTTAATTGATGTAAATGTTAGACCTTAATTAACAAAATATAAAGCTTTTTGTTCTCATTAGTGAAAAATATCATATTTGAAACAAATATTATTGATATACCAATTCAAAATGCCAGTAATTTAAAAGGCTATAATGAAGTGGCGAAAGCAATAAAGAGGCCTTTAATTTTTACTGAGAGGTTTTGTCAGACAAGATTTTATAAAGTCAGTCATTGACCCAGATTGATTAGTTGAATATAAGTAAGATAACTATCTACTAATCGCCTTTATTTATTTTTATTTCTAGAATTTAGAGAATAAAAGAAAAAAAATATTGTATGATTTTTATCTTTTGTTTCATTTTGTTAGAAAACCTGGTATGTACTATTTCAAGACAGAAAGCTCAGAGCCAGGCAAATCTCCACTCTGTGTTGTGAGAGTCAGAAATGGAAACATGTAATTAGGATGCCTTAATGTTGTAGTTTGTTTGTTTTGTTCTATAATTTTAAGCTGTGTTATAATATGACTCAAGAGAAACTTGCTTAAATGTTTAATTGCTTTAAAAAAATACATTTATCTATTAGTTATATAGTGTAAGGAAATTTTCTCATGCAATTAAAGAAAATAAGCTATTTTCTTCATTTTTATACTACAAAATACTAAAAAGATATAAAGTATAAATTAAATATTAGAAAATGCTGAATCTTTAACTATATTTAAATCACTTGTCCATATACATGATTTTATATGTTTCAGTGAACATAAGATTGATGTTTTGGATCATACTTTTGAGCCCTCTTGTCTTGTGGTACAGGAAGGAGATAGAGTTTGGTGGGAGTGGACAAAAGAAAAGGTAGAAAATTGTATATTTCTTGGATAATATTAGTTTTTAGATTACTTTATAAAAGTCATTCTATATATATTGTAAAAGTAATTTAATCATACACTATTTTTTAACAGTGCACAAAGATGCATAATATTTTTCAAATCAATGCACCACCATTAGACCATGAAGCAGATTCAAATTTTGAGGTATTGTTCTTATCAATATTTGTTATTGTATACATAAATCTTTCTCATTAGTGTAAAAACAAGTAATATATAAAAAACTTTTTTAAAAAAACAAAATTCTCTTTATACCAACCTTTTGTAAGTTTTATTGCTCTTAATAAGTAATGAATGATAGATTTTTTTAAAAGTTGTCAACATCTTATCCTGCTGCATCCCCCCCCCCCCCTCCCAAAAAAAATTCTGGTTATGCAACTGTATATGCAAATGTACTCAAGAGTTTATTGAATTCTAATGACATGCCTATAGATCTAGACTTAGAAGATGGTATGCAAAAGTCAGTTTACTTATTAAACTCTTTAATGTATAGGGCTTACTTTTGAATACCAGCTAACATGTCTGTTTGAGATAAAGATTTTCAAGACCAAAATAAATTTTAGAAGACAATATTTCAAAAATTTATAATTAGAGTTTTCCCAGCTAGTATTTTTTTTTCCAAAAATATGCATCAACTTTTAA
Organism: Biomphalaria pfeifferi; assembly: GCA_030265305.1. NCBI lineage: Eukaryota > Metazoa > Mollusca > Gastropoda > Planorbidae > Biomphalaria > Biomphalaria pfeifferi. Next base: position 1,965,294 of record JASAOG010000121.1, on the reverse strand, counting down.
ATTTCTAGATACATTTTTACAGTTGTTTTCTAGAATCTTGTCCACCCACCCACCCACCCATGAATTTTCAAGCAGAATAGAGGAACTGTAAAAATATATAACAGTACAACTACACTTATTCTTTATATATTTATGACTGCAATATATATATATATATATATACTACACTGCATAATTTCTTTTTACTTTTGTAGGACATTTGTATATATATATTAAGATTAAGCTACAGATGCAAATAGATATAGAGTAGCCACATAGGGATGTTTCACAGCACTATTAGGCTTAATTATCTTTTTTTTTTTAAATCTTTTTTTTGGGGGGGGATTAGGATTTATTTGGATTAAAATTTTGTTTCTTAGACACACACAAAATTAATTTACTAATTTTCTTTTCCACATAACTATCAGCCAACTTCAGATGGTTTTCAATGGCCCCACAAACCAAGGTTGGTTATTTCATAAATAGCAGTTAACATACATTTTTCTTTTGTAATAAAAAAAAAAAAAAAAAAAAAAGATAACAAATGTGGCCCCCAAAGGTTCCACCCATGGTTCATCTGTTTGTTAAGCAGTTGATGACAAGAGATAGGTTTTAATATTTTTCACATGAATATCAGAAGCTATGAAGTACACATTCTTATTTCTCTACGTGCAAAATTACAATAGACATACATATAGAAAACCCTGCTGAATGAAAGTAAAAACATAGGACCTTTGGGCCAAAAGGCTTTCATCAGCTATAGACAAATGAAAAAGACAGCACTAATACTTAAACTAATCTGTCCAATTTTGTTGTTGGCTACTGAGGCAGAAAATAAGTGAACTCTGCTAGTGTAAATGCACAAGAAATCTAGAAGCAGTAAAGTTGGACCAGGATGAATGAATGGGACAGAAAATGGGAGGAGGATGTGACATTTTGGATGCCATTTTAAATGTGTTTTGGGTGTTGATACCATAACTGGATGGTGCCTGACAAGTTTGTTTTCAATTTGTATGCGAGTGTTTTTGTCATAGCAGTGATAAAGTGACAAAGTTATAAAAATGAATAGAGACTGGCTAAATTTTTTGATTTCAAATAACTCCAAGAACACCTTATGGATATTATAAATAAATACAAAATGATCACCTCCCTTAGTATATCCTCACTTGTTTATTACTATTAATAATCAATAGTTGTTTTTTATTTTAAAGTGTATTTTTATGAAGAAAAAAAAGCCTTATATATTTAATTTTAAAAACAAAGTGATTCATTCGCTTTTATAAAATAATAAAGTTCTTCCAACTAAACTTTACAAGCTGCAAAATATCATGAAATAAGATTTTCAATAGCTTTTCTAGTTTTTTACCTCACAAAATGAATTGCAACTTTTCCTCATTCAGAGCTGCTAAAATTATAGTTTTTTTTTTTTTAATCAACATTTTTCTTATAGCGGTATGTTTTCTAATTATATCTCAAAATAGAAAGAAAATAAAAAATAGATAATTCCTTTTAAACCAGCCAAGATATTTTATTCATTGCTTAAATTTATCATTTACTGTTCTGGAAAATCTCCGAATGGTACATAATCTATTACTAGACATTGATTGTTGTTTGTACATTTTTTAACTCCAAATATGAAAATTTTTTGCTCTTTATTCAGTAAACAAGGTTTATTAACGCATAAGTTTACCAAAGCTGGAGTCTACTTCTACTCAGATCGTAACTATGAAGAAGCTGCAATCTACATGGGAACTATTATAGTCAAGCCAAAGCCTAAAGAGCACGTAGTCAAAATAAATGACCTGGGATTCTCTCCAGGTTTGTTTATTATTCATGTTTTTATAAATAACTACATTGATTATTAAAAATAGATTTAAAAAATCTATTGAACTTCTATTTAAAAAGCTTGCGCAATAAAAATAATGTTTTGTTTATTAAATGATTTTTTTTTTATAATTTTACTGTATTTTAGATCTACATTTGTAATTCAAAGAAAAGCTACAGTAAAAGATAGGCAAGATAGCTAATAGAAAACTTAAATAGGTCCACATACAAAGGCATTGTTTTACATTAATTGTGACAAAATATGTAGTTCACTGATGGGTCCTTCTAGCCACAGGAAATATTGCACTCATCCCTGTGAACTTATTATTATTCTTAGTATGTGTCATTGGATTGCTTTGCAGAGAATGTTTCTGCTTAACGACATGTCTTTGGTTTGAATTTTGAATTGTTTATTTAGTTTTTTTTTTGGCATTTACAAGTTTTGCAGAGTCCATCAGCGCCATTGGTTTACTCTTACATATGTAGTAGTAGTAATTTGCATCATCATTTCATTAGTTTGCGTAATCAGTATTTAAATATTAACAGGAGTGATGACACTTTTTTTTTTCTTCATATAGATATTCTTAGAGTCAATACAGATGAACTTGTCTGGATGATATGGAACACAAGTTCATACTCTACTAGTGGCAAAGTTGTTCAAATTGTTGAGGAGGATAAGGTTCTAGGCTCAACCATTGAGACCAGAGACACTGAGGAAATAGGTCAGGGGTTATTTTATTAACATGTTTACGCCTACATATATCTAATAATAATAATAATAAGGCTTGTCTTCGAGTCCGAAGATTAATGAGGAATGCAGCATTTCCAGTAGCTATGCAGGCCCAGCTGTGACCTACATATTTTTCCACATCCAGGGCAAGCATGACTATTGTCCGCCAGTAGTCAATTAAGATTTTCTTTTCGTTATCTGTGTCTGTCCTTGGTAGCAGATTTTCTTTTGGTCTCAAATGTGTATCCTGGGGCCTTTGGGAGTGACCTCTAGCTTTCTCGTTCTGAGGCCGCATGCAACCAGGTGTTCTATTCTATGTCAGCTAAGGCAATACGGCACCTAAGCTGGTCTTTAAGCATTTCTGTGGGGCACCTCTGTTACGTTGACCATCTTTAAGCTCACCAAAAAGAACACCCTTGGCATACATTTATCCCCCAAACAGGATATATGCCCTGCCCAGCGTAACTGTCAAACCATAAGAAGTCCCTCTATACTGTCCATGCCGGCGTTTGCAAGGACATTTAATTACTGACACAATATAATAATAATAATAATTTTATTTATAAAGCGCTGTTAACAAACAAAATGTAGGCTCAAGGCGCTGTAATAACATTACAAACACAATCATGACAGCAAAATACAAGAACTAATCTAAAAAACTTTTAAACAAGTAGGTCTTAATGTTCTTCTTAAAAGTGGTATAGCATGTTGTCTGTCTGAGATCAATGGGGAGTGAGTTCCAAACCTTTGGTCTGTGCACTGAAAAAGCCGCAGACCGTAGCTTTTGAGGGAGAAACTTGGCACCACTAAAAGCGTTGAATCCATTGAGCGCAGGGCTCTCTGGGGGACAAATGGAGTAATCAGTTCGCTAAGGTACAAGGGCATCTCGTTGTTATATATACACTGATGACAAAGTGTGGCGACCTTGTAATCGATTCTCGCTTTCATGGGAAGCCAATGGAGCGTAGTAGCAGAATCTTGTCTTGTTTTTCTAAGTACTATTTGTGTGGCGTTGTTCTGTATAGGTTGCAGTTTGGCTATTTTGTCATCAGGTATATCTGCTAGCACGGCGTTACAGTAGTCAAGGCGGGAGAGTATGAATGCCACAGCTAGCGTTTTTGTTGACTCCGTTGTTAAATATGGTCGGATCTGGCCTAATCTACGCAGCTGCAGATAAAGACCCTTGCAGAGCTGACTTATGTGTGGGTCGAAAGATAGTGTTGAGTCGAAGAAAATTCCAAGATTCCGCACTACATGGACATAAGGAAGCTGGCATGTCGTGATAAAAAGAGAATCTGTGCTTTCAACTTTTGAGACGTTGTTATTATTAACAAAATAGTTCCATTGATTATTGAGCCTTTTAAAGTTATGGTAACAACCAGTTTCTCCATTCATTTTGTTTACATGACTTAGGACAACAGGAGGATCTAAGTAAGTGTGTAACTTGTCCACTCCTTCATGTTGCCTGCCCATCCTTTAATTCAACTGCCTATCTTTCTTTAAGAAAGTCCTCACTAATTATTTTTATATTGTGCATAACCATTGGGCTATTTAGCAGTTCCCTTAGGGAAAAAGTCACAAGTTTTGTCCTTCTGTCACATTTAGAGCTCACAAAATAGATGATAATACAATTTCACCATATTTTGTAATGAGCTAAGTTAGGTGCAACATATATTATAAATCTTCTGAAAGGAAACAAATTTATTTACAAAATGAATTATGCAAATAGTTTTTTCATACAAACATACCATTAAAAAACAAAACCTAAAATACTTGTACTAAGACTTTTGTGAAGGCCAACACCACAGCATGTAAGGACTGTGAGAACATTGTGGCAGACAGAAAAGATGGATAGTTTTATTATTAATTTCTTTTGGATCTGTATCATTCTTGTGTGAAACAGAGAATTTAATAGATCTATAATCCCTACAATATGATAATTACACATTTATTGCAACAGTATACTATTTGCCTTTATTTTTTTGTACAGTGGTCAAAAGGGACCATATCAACATTTCATTCATTTCATGCCATGTTACATTTTTGTTTTAGATACTGATCCAGTGAAAGCAGAAGATTTGAGAGTCATGACCAAAGCAGGCATAGCTTTCCTCAAGTTTTCCACAACTGGTGTATACACTTACAAACTTACAGACAAAACCAACAAGTGTATAAGTGCGATTTCCATGATAGCCAATCCTGGACCTAAGGTAACAGTTAATATGTACTTGCTCACAAAGTGAACTTCTTTGTCAAACTTTAAAATAAAAAAATGTTCTCCCACACACACACACACCATTTCAAACTAAGAAATGTAATTCATTGATCTTTTTTGGTATTGGCTATTTTTTCTTTTATGTTTGCTATGAGGGGAAATCTCTTGAAACAGAGCAGGTAATAAAAAACAAGATCATTTAGCCTATGACATTAACCAAAAAGATACTTTCTATAATATCTTAAGACCAATAGATTTACTTTCATTATATCTAAGTAGCGTTTAATTTCTGAAATATTTTAGTAAATATTAGTTTTTTTACTCCAACAACTGAAAAAATAAATCATAAAAGAAATTAAAGAATGTAATCATAATCACATAATTAAAACTTATAGGCTTAGGCATTTCTAATTTTACTAAAACATTATTTAACTGACTTAACTCATTAAAAAATAAAGTTGTTTTTGTCAATGATCTTAATTTTTTTATCTTTTATCAGTGGAATCTGTTGTTAAAGTAGCTATTGGTTGTAGGTTGCCAGTTTGTCAATTAGTCATTGTGAGGTTAAAATAAAAATTAAAAGCACTATTGAAAATCTGATTTCACCATAAAATGTGTTGTGCTCAAAATAGCTAATTGTTTTCTTCTAATTTTCTTCTAGTTTTAAGAATTTTAAATTTACATCCATTTTTTTACAGAAAGGTACACCATTTTAAAAAACAAGAATAAAACGTCATATCTAGTAGTGCTGTGGTATATTGTTTAATGATCCTGGAAAAAAGAGGAGAAATTTTTAAAAATTTAACAAAATATATATACTAAGAATATCCAACTTATAGTTTATATTATAGTTACACATTTATTTATTTTTCTTACCATGTCATATATCTTATCTTATCTTATAAATTATAGATGTTCCCTCCAAATAGAAAATTATTACATCCTAAGCATATCCATTTCTTAATCTTATTCTTCATGTTAATTAGAGACTTAAACTCTGCAAAGTCATAGGTTTTCCTGTCTGATTCAGGCAACCTGTTCTATGCTCTAGTAAGGGCAATAGGGAAAAGGGGCACTTGTAGAAAGAAGAAATGGGCCTTTATCTTTTTCATGGCTTAATAATGAATCTTTTTAAATAACTTGATAGAATAATTCAAATTTAAAATGTTTTTTTTTATTATATATGGGCCTGCATTCTTGAATAGAAAATGAAAAACTGTTTACTGTTCAAAACTGTTGACTGCGTAAGTAATACAGCTCACTTGTAAAAAGTATATGATATATTTATTGAATTTTCAAAGTTTTTTTTCTTTATTTTCTTACCAGAATCATACTGTAAATGTAACAGACTTTGGCTTTGAGCCACAAGTTCTCAGTATACGTCCTAATGATCGAGTATGGTGGTTATGGCAGCATGTGAAAAAGCAACATAATATTGTTCAGGTAGGACTACTATCACTAGCACATGTCATATTTTCTTCCAAAGAGGAACCTTCGTGGCCAAGTTCTTGTTAGTTTGATATAATTGCAGTTTCTGTAGAAATAGATTAGTGATGTGACATTTGTAGCCTTACAGGAAGTTTCTAGCCTTGCAATCACCTCTTCTAAGTAAGTATGACTTACTATAGTAAAAAGTGGTATTTAGCAAAATGTAAGTATGGTAACTGTTTTGAGAAACCAAGGAGTTTTACTTGAGAAATATAGTATAGTACTTACATTTTGCAAAATACCAAAGAATCAGGATTTTATCTTTACCTGAACTCTAATTCTTTAAGTCCTGAAGGGAAACTTCACTTATTGAAAAACTTTCATCTAACTAGCTTGGTTTTATTTGTGTAAAATTCAAATATTTAAAGTTTTGGGCTTTAAAAAAATTGTACGAAATCCATGAGCCCTGTATTATTATATTATTTCTTTTATTTATTCAGGTTTCTCACTCTAAAAATCTCATCCCTAATGGATTCTGTAGTGGTCTACCACGTGATGGTCAATCTGCATTTTATCATCAATTCTGTAATTCTGGAGTATTTTATTTTAAGAGGTACATCTTCTCTTTAAAACAAATTTTATGCTCTTTAACTTAAGTTTTGCCATAATTCAAATATTTGTATACATTTTTATTATACTAGCAGTACACACTGGCTATGCCCATTGATTTGTTCCCAGGCTTTATAATGGCCTGAACACCTCCATCTTTTTTTTTTTTATAAGCAGGCCATGTTTTAACAATCAACTTAACATATTTTTTTAGCTCGTTAATTAGTGTAACTGTTACAATTTTGTTTCCTTCTCTCTCTCTCTCTCTCTTTCGCTCTTTTGCTTTTGCTTTTTTTTATTTACCTACGTATCATTATTTTCTCCCACATAGACTTTTGACTTGATTTGGAAAGACCTGCTTCTAATGCTCCCCCAACACATACATGCTCTCATATTTTGGGCCTGTTAATTTTAGTATCACTTTGACTTATCCCTCCCTCCACCCCAACTCGCAACTGTGATATTAGGGATATATAAGTTGCCCTGTTATGATTCAGGATCTTGTAATGAACCATGAAGAGTAACGAGTTATCATATTCATATTCTGATGAACATCATTATAATTTTATTACATAACATCAGTAAGTTAAGTTTCACTTTCCGGCCTTGTGATCTATAGGGCAGATGATGTAAAGGTCATCTGTTTCTGTGGCCCATGGTTAATGAGGGTGCCATGTGTCCAGCACAATGCCTAACCGCCTTTACTTTTCCCCAACTAAAATCTGGTACCCAATAGAGCTGGGTGGATTCAGAGCCACCTTAAAGATCCCAACATTAAATTCTCAGTCTTCACCAGGATTCAAAGTTGGGACCCCTGGTTTTGAAGCCAAGTGCTTTACCACTTAGCTAACAAATATGTCTGTAAAATGGCTGTTATTTTTTCTGTAAAGATGGAGATATATTTAACTAACATAAGTCCTGAATTAAATATTACAAACAACAGACATCCCCTACAGAGTTTAATATATCAATAGCTCAGCTATACTTATTGAGAAGTAGGTTGAAACAAACCTGTCAGTGTTGTCAGTGGATTAATGACACCAAAATGTTCTCTGTAGAGGAAGTGATTTAGTTCAAGAAGAGTATCATTACAGAACTGGAATTACTTTCAGTCACAGACTTAGTTCTGAAAGACTTAATAACTCAGTTATTTCATTGGCCCACATTATTTTATTCCAATCAAATTTTTAAAAAATGTAACCTACTCAGCACAGCTAAATAAGAATATGATATATTTAGTCCAGTATCACTACAATAGAAACTCATGGTAGGTCCTATCTTCCAGCACAACTTCAACTTTGTCTTCTCAATATTAACATCCAACTTTCTTCTCAGTGCTACAATCGCTTTTCTCAAGGCTAAAATCAGGCCAACTTGGACTTCTACATTTCTGCCTTTTGATCACATGATCTTCATTCACAAAAACATTGAATTATTTCCTCTTTCTTTCTTTCTTACATTAGCTCTTAATATAGTTCAGTGATTTACAATTTTGGCTTTTCTTTTTCTTTTAGTGAGAAAATACCAGACATATATGGCTCTATAGTTGTTTCAACAGAGCCAAATGTAAGTCTTTATTTATTTCATTTGGCTACATTTTTCACAATGAAAATAATCATGCATGAAAGAAAAAGTGGAAAATACTATAGTGTTATTACTATTTAGTAAAATTATGTATTAGAAGCATGTTGTAGAATTGGATTGATTTCTGACAATCTATCTTAAGATATGCTGCCAGGTTCATGAAATAGAAGTAGCCCAGAAAGAACCAGAAACAACAACAGTACAAATTAATGACATAGTCTGCTGGACATTTCCTGTTCCTGTGGATGAAGATGTGGTTGCATTGAAAAGTTTAAATGAAGCCCTAAAATCTCCTTCAGAAAACACCAAGCTGCCAACTAAAAGGTACATTTGTGTGTGTTAAGAATATATTTATGATGCTTAATCTTTCTAGAATAATTTGGTTTTAGATTAATAAACTTTTATATGTGTTGTGTAAAAAGAACATGCATATAATTCAATAACAAATATAACAGGAGAGTGAAATACAAATGAGCAAAATGAATGATGCTATCGAAATGAGAAAAATAATTACGGAGAGAAAGAGTTAAGAAAAATAACATTATGGGAAATTATTATATGTTAAGAGGAATGCAAAGCAATAGCAGCTCTAGGTTTTATGAACTTTATAAAAAAAACTCATTGGTAGCTTATAAGTGTCCAAAGCAGAGAGTAAAAAAATTATTGTGAGAATTTTATAAAACAAAAATTATATGATGCAATTTAATTTTGACCTGCCATAAATTTATGTTTCAAAAAGAAATTTTTTAATTTATGGTTTGTGATCAGGTCAATATACTAGATACTGTTTAATTTAATTATATTAAAATTATTATTTCAGACGCTGCATAGCTAAACCAATAAAAAAAATAGGGATTACTCCATTTTTCAGCAAATCTTTTGTAAAGTTCAGTAATAACGTCAATGTAAGTATGATATTAAGACATATTTCTTTGAAAAAATGAAGCCAAGAAATGGATTTAAAAAAAAAATAATTGTAGTGTTTTGAACACTACAGAAATTCATAGGTTAAGAAAAATAAATGTAATAATTGTTGTTTTCAGTCACGGGGGGGGGGGGGGGGGGGTTAGTTTTTAAGTTATTTGGAAAGACTAACCATATAAAAGGAAATTTCAAATTAAACATTTTGCTAGAAATATTTCCATAGAGTATTTTGAAAGATTGAAAACCAAACTTTTCTTATTCTTTCTTACTTTTCTCTAGAAATCTGGCCAGTACCTAACCTCATATGATATGGTCAAACTATTTCATTTTAGATTTTTCTTACTACATTTAGTGTCTAGCTGAGTAAATATCCCTCAGGAAAGACCGAAAACATAATCTCATTTATTAGCTTCAACATTTCTTAGTGAGCCCTCATGACAGTTTAGTAATGTTTTTTCTCCAAAGTGATAAACTCCTTAAACTGTGTCACAGGTTGTTGTTTGTGATGAAAGAACAGACTTTGTTATTGTTAGGGTTTTTAAGGAATTTGGTTTCCGCCCTAAAGAGATCTACTTACAAAAGGTAAAAGCACATTACAGAATTGCTTTTCTTTGGATATTGTTAAAAACAAGATTGTTTGCATTATTTCTAAATAATGTTAAATTTTGAAATAATTCCTCCCCAGGGTCAAAATTTGAAGTGGACATGGATAGGAACTGATGAAGCTCACAACATCATTAATTTCACTTACCAAAATAGTAATGTAAGTAAAACACTTTTACTGATAGAAAGTTAGCAATGTAAAAACAAATTGTCTATATAATTATAACATTTTTAAGAAATGTAAATAGTTTTGTATTTGATACAAAATTTAGCAGAATTTCCAATCTTCAGCATTTTGAGGATTTGTGTTAAAAGTCATTGGGGGGGGGGGGGGGGGGGGGGGGCAAGGTGACTGTGATAAAGTGCTGGGCTTCAAAATTGAAGACTGGGATTCTGAATTTCTGGATTTTTAAGACACCTCTGAGTCCAACCAATTCTAATGGGTAACTGACATTAGTTGCTCTATTTATAATATATAGCTTCTTTGTAGTTGAAGATGAGCTTAATCTCATTTGCTATGAGCTTGAAGAGGGTTATGGAGTCCAATCCTTTCTTTGATGATCTTCATTCTTTGTTGATGGCTATTCTCTAGTCTCCTATCCTGAAACACTGACATTTGTAGCTTCACACCACAAGGAGTGATCAGGAACTTGCATTTCCCAGTTGGGATGTTGATTTTACATTCTTTTAGGGAGCTTTCCAGCACATCTATAAAAAAAAGTCAATTAGTGAAGCCCTTTTCAGGCAGACAGACTCATGTCCAGCCCATCAGAGATGGAACTTTTTTGCTTTGGCATGGATACTGTTCATCTGTGACTGCTGTAAAATCTCAAAAATTGGAATGAGGTCAAACCAATTCACCTGGTGAATTTTTCTTAGACAGCAGAGGTGGAAGAAGTTCAGCTTTTTGATGTGGGGCAAATATAAGGTCCAGGACTCCAAAACTTATAAGATTAAGGTGAGGACTAAAGCTTCACACCATTTGAGATAAGAAAAGATTTAGGAGTATTCACTGTTGTCTTGGACTCTTGCTTGCAGCATGCCTTCATGAAATTGATGCACCAAAAGACCTTCACAGTTGACATTATCAAATGCTTTGGTTAAATCTATAATTGTGGTATAGAGATTTGATTTGTGCTCTCTGCATTTTGCCGGTAGTTGATGGACTGCAAAAATAATGTCTTCTCTGCCTCTACCCTCCCTGAAGCCATATTAACTTTCTGGAAGTAGGCCAGCTTCCTGGTGGTGTTGAGTAGCAGCCAAGATTTTGAAAGTAATTGATAGGAGGGATATGCTACATTGGTTATTGCATATCTATTTCCTTTCCTCTTGTACAGGAGAATGACCTTTGAACTCTTTTGGTAGTTTCTTTTGTTCCCACATTTTTTGGAAGAGCTCAGTAAGTTTAGCGGTCAGTTCTGTACTGCCAACTGCATATATTTCAGCATGGATTGAGTCCTGTGTCTTAACTAACAAGTTAGATATGGCAGTTAATACTTTGTTAAGCCCAGGAGAATCATTAATTAGGGCTTGTTCCTAATGGGTAACGGCTTCAGTGCTGATGCTTGATCGGCAGTTGAGCATGGTGCTGAAGTGTTTGGCCTAACCAATGAGTATTTCCCCTTTATCTAAAAGCAGTTCGTTTCCATTAACACTAAGTATTAGCTGTTAGGTTGTGGACCATACACTGCTTTAATGAACATAAAGAATATTTTTGCATTGTTGTTGTCTACATGTGTCCTGAATTTCTTCTACCTTTTTGCTGATCCGTGACTTCTTCATAATCTGAATTTTGCTGCACCTCTCTTTTGGCATGAATGTAGTGTCCACTGTTTTGTGGGCAAGCTGGATTGCAGCCTTAAGCCTTGTAGTAGTGTAGCTTATGTTTCAGTAGCTCTTCGATTAGTACATTGTTTTCATCAAACCATTCTTGGATTTTATCACCACACTGACATAGTAATTTTGCCTATTGTTTTTTTTTCTGGAATATAATACAAGTCAGTTGTTCTATTTTATCCTCTTATCTTATAAGTTACAGATAGATGAATCTTCAAAAAAGAAATAGATAAAATTATTGTTTTAAAAATTATAATAATTATAATTATAAATTATAATAATCTCTGTATCTGCCTTTCATCTGCATCAACAAGTGTTTTTTTCATATCTATTTTTTGGGAAATAAACAATTTAGGACCAATTTTAGATTTTTACTTTATTTTAATTCTAAAAGATTATGAGCATTTGCCATAAAAAAATAATTTTACGATTTAACACAAAAAATCATCAAATATTATTATGTGTGTTATGCAATCATTGTTTTTTTTTTTAATCAAATTTAAGTATTTTATGTTCTAAAATAAATTGTTATTTACGTTTTATAGATGTTTATGCTCTATAAGTTAGTAAATAAAAACAGCTAATTGCATAAGGTCACCAAAAATAATTCAGGAAACAAAACTTTTTATCAGTCATATTGGCAGCTAGAGTACATTGATCCGATACTTTTTTCCTAGTTTAATTATATAATTTTATAGTCAGTGAAATGAAACTTAGATAATTATAAAGGGTGAGGGGAATGAATACTGTTGTTAATGAAATGCTGATTATAGAATGTATTTATTGTTGTTTTCAGTAATCTATTTTAAAAAATTGATATTAAATGCTAATTAGTAACATAAATAATTTTATTTCCAGTCATTCATAAGTTTCTATGGATATTTTCACCTCTATTTTTGTAGATAAAATGTAATTAATTCATACCATTTTAGTCTAATATGTTCTTATAATGACATACAGGATTCACAGGACAAAAACTCTGGAAAAACATATATTCACAGTGGTAAGCCTGTGATAAACAGTAGCTTTGTCTTTCCTTTTGATGACCCTGGTGACTATTTAATAATATCTGAAGGTGCACCTAGCCACAGCTGTAGTGTTCATGTCAAGGATTCTAGTAAGTGTTTCCTGTCCTTTTCAATTAAAATACAACATAACCACTCACCTACACTCAAAGTTTAATTCTTTCTATTCTTTTGTGAGACCTAAAAAAATTCAGGGTATGTATACTGTTAGTTAGAAGGGGGGACATGTTCCATGTAGTCAAGAAGGTTGGATTTTGCAATAAATTGGATCTGATATGTATTTCTAAGTGGAAAAAAGGCATTTTATACAATTGTTAGGAATAAGAACGAATTTTTTTATTGCTGTGACATATTTACTGCATCTATGCAAACATTTAAAATTTTGGTGAAGACTGGGATTTTGAATTTCTGGATTTTTAGGGTGCCCCTGAGTCTACCCAACTCTAATTGGTACATAACTTTAGTTGGGAAAAGTAAAAGAGGTTGCTCGTTGTGCTGGTTACATCACACAACTGATCCATACTAATTTATATCTTATACCACAACACGTAAGCTTTGTTTTTTTTTTGTAAAGTATTTTTTATGTTTTTCTTGTTGTATATTGTGTCATGAAATTAAAAAACTTTGAATTTTATTTTCTTCATTAAAATAGTTCCTCGGTCTTCAGCCCCTGACAATAGTTTCAAGAGTGAGTTAAAAAATGACAGTGTCACAGTGTTTCTAGAGACCACGAATCCAAATGCTGATATTTATTACACTACTGATGGGACTCTACCAGCACTCCACCTGGATGGTATAAATGTAAGATAGCTTTTATTTAAACTTTCATAAAACTCAATTTAAGCTGGATTGCTGTAACCTTCTGTACTCTAATTATTTCAATGGGTTCAATGATGTGTATTTTATAACAATGATATCTTCTCTCATATTATAATTCTGAGTGCAGTCCTTTTGAGTATGAGCTTATCAAATTTTTATTGAAAATTATAATTAAAAGTCAAAATTTAATTTAGTGAACGATAAACATATTAGAGCCCAAAAGCAGAATTATGCTATGGGTCTTATTCCAAGGCAAAAAAAAATATTTTATAGTTGGTTTTATAATTAATCATTTTATTTAAACCTTTTTTGTAACATAATGTAAATTTGCTGTGCAAGCTTTTAATAAAACAATATCTATCTAACCGCTAATCTTGTAAATAGCATTACAAGCCTGATGAAGGTATAACTATGAAAAAATCTGGCATTGTCAGAGCCATTGCTTTGGTGAAAGGAGAGGTCCAGAGCTACCAAGTCACATCACTGTGAGTATCTGTGTAGTAATTTTAATTGACACTCACTTAAATCTGTGTGAGAAAAAAAACACTTATTATTAAATATATCAATTGCGCTAATAGGCTATCATAATTTTTTTTATGAATTAATAGGTGCATGTAACATATTTTAAGATAATAACAAAATAGTAGCAAGATACATTATTTTATAATAAATACTTTTTCAATTGAATCCTAATTGATTTAACTTTGTGAAACGTTGCTTCTCATACGTTACTGTAGACCAATATGGATTGAGACAAAGGAAGAGGATGAAGAAAAGGATACAGAAGAACTAGAAGATGCAGCAATAGTGGAGCCACAGAAGCAGGTTTTTAATGAGATTATGTTGTTTCTGTATGGCTTAAAAAGTAGTACATTATCAATTTTGTAATGAGATACAATTTTGATACAATTTATTACCAGATTTAAAATATCTAAAAAAATCTTAATAGATATCTACTAATACTACCAATACTTTACTAACGCTGTTTTCTTTAAATAATAACTGGATTCATTGAGCCTAACACTATTAACATTCTTATTTATTGTTCTGTTTGTCTTTTTTCTGTCAATAAGCCAAAAGATAAATTTAACATTATCATAATATTATCAATCTTGTAAAAAAAAAATTTCAGTCACTCATTTTCTCTAGTTTTAAATTTATGATGTTAGCTAAGTGAAATTTTTCTATGAATGGAATAATATGTTTGAGTACAAATTATCACTTTCAAAACAACTAGTTTGCAACAGTCCGCATTTTGTAAACATTTTTATTTCTCAGAATGTACCCAGTTGGTGGCTCTGTCGTCCAGAAATACAAGGTTGTTTTACAGGTCCTGGATTGTTTGAAGTTTTTTGGAAACTGCCTGAGTTAGAAGAAGCTAAAAAACTAATTAAAGGGTAAAATTTGTTTGTTTGTAGCTTATAATTTCTCTTAAGTTTACTCACTAAAGATTTAGGCTGTTAAATTTTACCTTTTGGTTATAATTTTCTGATATCTGATAAGGCAATCATAAGGTTATCCAAAGAGCCATACTTAGTAACAGCTATTTATATTATCGTCCTATTTTAGGTATAACATATTTTTGAATGATGTCTCCTATTGCACCATGTTTCCACCATCAAACAATCGAGTTGGTCTGACAGGTCTTGCAGGAGGAAGAACTTATCAGATCTATGTTGTGGCGTACCCAAAGGATCCAAAAAATACTGAGATAAAATCAAAAAATTTGGTAAAACAAAATTATTTTAATTAAGAAAATGTCATTTATTGAAGCTTGTGACTTCAATTGTACTACTTTTAGTTGTTCACTATATGTGTGTTTTTCTAGAAATAGTGGTTGTTCTATAATATCAAGTTTGAAATGAATGAATTCAGCTGTAAATTAGTAATTTTTTTGGTTGGTCCTTTTTCTTTAAATTTAATTTTACAATAATATTTAATAATTTGCATGCATAAGATTGTCTATTTCATTTTAAAAAGGAATCTTCTTTTGTTTCTTGTAAATTAGGATTAGGCAAAATAAGCTTTGAAAATTTCTATATCACTTCTGTAACTCTTTCATTCTGATGGTAAACACACACATAACAGAAATGAAAAACACTTTTATATTTTAACCTGTAACATTTTAATTTATGCAACCAAAAATAAAAGGTATTTGATTAATGTCTTTGAAACAAAGAAACTTTAAAATATATTCTTATATATAATTTTTTTTTTTTTTTAAATTAATCTTTTGGGATTTTTCTGAGAGAAAATGCTTTTAAAAGATTGCTTTATATAATCTTTCATAAGACATATTTCCTATTAGCTTTGTCATTCTCAATATAATACCATTCTAAGACCAGAACTGTAACCCAACAGCAATGACTTCATTTTTCCATGTATCCATTAAATCCTATATTGGACTTAAGAGAATGATCAGACTTTCAGCTCCTTGCCATGTCTATAGACACATTTTAGGGTGGAACCTTAACTCAATAAAATGTTTGTGACACCTTAATATATATTTAGATATTGTATGAATTGTAAACAACATAAGGTGTATAATTAGTATCACTGATATTCTTTTTAAAGGTGTGACAACATTTGTAACTAATGTCTTTTCAGTATGCAAAATGTCCAATTTTAACAGAAGATAAAGGCCCAGTTATCTCCATTGTCAAAACTGAAAAAAGAGACAGCATTGCTATTGTTTGGATGTCCATTGACAAATCTGATTGTCCAATTGATGGCTACCTTGTCTTTCTCAATGACACCCAGTGTGGTCCAAAGGTATTGCTCCACTACAAATTTATTTTCTTTGGTCACAGAAAATAAATAGATATATTTATTGATGACTTTATGGTATAAATAAAATAAATTTTCTCATAATTTTTTTAACATGATTTTATATATCAACCTTTCAATATCTTATATTAAGCAATAAAGGGACCCCAATAAAAAAAAACAAAACACATGAGTTAACATCACTGGTGGTCGCATCTCTCATCATGAGCATGATATAGTAGAGCAACATTGTTTCCTTAAGATGAAAGGACTTCAAAATAAATCACAACAAAGGCTTTGTTACACAAAGATACATATATTTCATATGCAGGCACCATTCAGACTATTGAATAAAGCATGTATCTGACATGCAGTGTATTAATACAGATGCTGTAATTTGTTCACAAAAATTTCCTACTGAATATTCAACTAATTCACTTTTCTCATTTGTTGCTATTTATTTAGCTGGTCCCTGATGCTAATTCCAATAGATGTAAAGTTGTTATAGATGGATGCGATCTTGATATGAATTATAAAATCCATGTCCAAGCAGTTTTAAAAAGTAAGTTTCACCTTTGAACCTAAATTTTTTAATTTGTTTTTATAGGTTGTTGTTTTTTATTTCTATACATTATACATTTTAAAATTGTCAAATTGCTTAAGTCATTACTTGATAAGCTAAACAAAGGTCTCTTGCTGGCTGAATTGGTCGATTGTGTTAATGACATTATTCAAACATGTAGCTCCTGATCTGCTAGAGTTAGAAATAAATCAAGAACCCATTGTCAACCAAAATTCATGTGTCAAAACTGATTGCTAATCTTTTTTGGTCTTGTAATGGTTGAAACCATTTAATTGAATGCACATTTTTTTTCTATCAACCAAATTCCAAGGTTATAAAATAAAGCTTTCAAAAATTATAACACATTTATTCTTAAATAATGGATATAAATGTAATGCAAAGAGAATAAAAGCAAGGCATTTGGATCAAGAGGTAATGACTTACTTGATGTAACCAAACTCTACTCTCATCAGGTCCAGATCTACAATCATATAGATCTACTCAGAGCATTAGGATAACCTACTGTAGGGGGAAAAAATAGCATTTTTTAACCACACACTCTCTGCCCAATAAGTTTATAGGCTGTGAGTTTGGTTGATGTTAACAATATTGTTAGATATACATACGTTGGCTACACATTTAAGGATTTTCAGTAAAAATCTTGACTATATTGGATGTGCAGAAAAATCATGTCAGAAAATCATCTAATACTAAGTTATTTTTAAAAATTAAATAGCAAAAATAATATATGCTTGTTCTGTAAATAAAACACATATATCAAAAATTGTCAAAACCATCAGTTTCCCTTTAATGTTAGTGTTAAAGATTTATATCTTATTCTGTTAAAACAGTGCTTAGGAGTGCCCCATTGCTGGAAGTGTGGTAAATGCAAACCTAACTTAATCAATATGAATTTATATATTATCATCAGTGAATGCAAGAAATGGCTTAGCTTTTTTTTTACCAATATTACCTTTTTTTCTGGCCCTATGGGTGTATATCAACATCACTTTTTAACAGATCACATGGTCTTCATAGGAAAAATGTATTTTTTTTAATGGCCTTAAAATCAATTTTTTTCTTAAATATTTTTTTTATAAATTATTTCTACATGAAATGTAGAGGTGTTGTACAAGACTGGTGATAATTTGGACATATTTCTATTCCATTCAGATTTTGCAAGGACTCTGATCTCCAATACATTGTATATTCACTTACCTCTCAACACTGCTGACTTTGTTTACCCTGACATAGCAGAAAGAAGAGAGGATGAAGATTTATACAATGAGTATATAGAGGTGGTGGAAGGTAGTGGCTATCAAACAAACATTGACAGTAAGTGTTTTACTTAGATATCTATTTATTACCTAAATCAGTCTGCACAATTATTTATTTCTCTCTTATTGTTCCTGCCTTTTTGTTGACATTATCAAAATACTAGTGTATGAAATGTCAGGTTTCATTGCCTGTTTCTGTGTGACATTAGCTGAGTAAATGAACTAGACTTGAATGCTTCTATAAAAAAAAATAAAAAATTATGTTGTTGTGGCTGCATACTTGCAAAGAAAAAAAAATCTTTTGATTTGATTTTATTAGTAAAATTTGTTTTGGACTAAAAATTGGTATTTTATGATTATCATGATTTATGCATGATTATTTTTATATTATCTACTTTAATTTATTGACTTTTATACGATTAATGTCAAATTACTGATTGTTGAAAAATGAACCGAGCTTTAGATTGAGTTCTTATAATTGTTGTAATACTTTGTGTATGAAGAATTAGTTTTGTTTTTCTATATAATTCATATTTTTCTTAACTAAATGTTGTTAATTTTTGTTTTTGATGACACATATTTAAGTCTTGTCTCTATATTGGATTATTAAATAATAATTTCAAAGCATTATTTTTTCATTGATCACCCATAATAATATTTTTAATTTTTGTTTTAAAAAAGATATTAAATAGATATTCTTTAAAACAAAAATAGTATTCCTTGGCCCTCAAAATTGGTAGTCTCTGTATTTTGATAATTTGTGACATACTTTTAAGGAAAAATAAATTGTAGCTGTAAGACTAAATTAATTTTCTCAAAGCAATTTTCAGGCAGCAACTTTATTTTAGAATTATATTAATAGATCAAGCCAGTGAAGTTTGGGAGACAGAGACAGACACGACCTCAGGGCTAGGAGATAATGACCTACAAAAGAATGCTTTTAGAGGTAGCCATTATATAGCTCAACAATCTATTTCTCTTGACATCACACTGCTAGTGCTGGAGAAGTCTTAATAGAAATAACTCTTTAACTTTTTGTCTTGGGTACGAAATCTGTTTACAACCTTCCATTGCTCATGTTTCTCTAACAGATAGCTTGTTTCCCAAATAGAAATGCTTTTTTCCTTTTGTAATAACGTTTGGATTTTACATGTTTTATGCTCAGAAGATCATATGTGATTATGTGTGAAAATCCTTCAATAAATTTTTCACTCACTTTATATCTTGCTATGGTTTTTTTTTTTTTTGCTTGCATGAGCATAGTGATGAATTAGAAGTCAATCCATTATAGAAAGTAAATATTGTTTATGCACCATTAAAACTATTCACATTATGATCTTTTTATTTTTTTATTTTAGATGAAAGCTTAAAATTATAAAATTGTGTTTTCTGCCCTTTACATTTTTTATACTACCACAACCTATATAAATTGCATCTTTCTTAATGAACTGAAAATATTATAGTATGCCATCTGATTTACATATGAATATACCAATATAATGTGTGGTGTGATCTGTATAATATAGCATAAATTTATTAACCTAATTCAGTCTTCACCTTTTGAATATCAGTTAAGTGTATTCTCCTCATCCTTAACTTTCATTGGACAGCCATATATTATCATCAATCAATTTTTTTTTAAACTGATTAACTTAAAAAATGTAAATTTTAACAATTATTTGATTCTTGCTTCATATAAAGATTAAATCTTGTTGCATCAGTCAAATAATGTCTCAAATTATAGCTTTAAAAAAAAATTTTGTTTGTATAAGCAAAATCATTTTTTAAATACGATCATTTTGTTATCATTCTAGAGTTTCACACTTCAAATTACTGTTTGATTATTTCTTTTCATATTTTTTTTATCTTCCCAGATGGTGATCAAGACAATATCAATGGTAAGAATTTAACAAATATTCTTACATAGAACCGTAGTGACTGTTATTTGACAATACAAATTAAGCTTTAGCATTGAAATGTTACAATTGATAATAATTTATTCTCTATGGAGTTAATATAACAAGTCTTATTTTATTCTGGTGCAAGACTGTATAACATAAGATAATTTTGCAATACAGAAGTGATAGGAAATGTATCATTCTTGAATGAAAAACTAACAAAGAGTAAAGCTTGCTAGTGTTATGCTTGTGTTAGGTTGCATTGATTTACTCTTGAAGAGCTCTTTAGGTTTGCCTTTTGCATGACATCAACCTTTATTAGTTTGACAAATTTGAAGCTAAAAAATTACCATTTTTTACTTTTCACCACAATTCACAATCTTCTGTTTCTATTATCTGTAATCTAAAATCTGTGTCTCTATTCCTAGCTCTGTTACTGGTTTGACATGACCTACTTTGTGCCAATAAAATACAAATCCATACTTGAACTCTAAACAGCTTTTAATCATTTCTTACCAGCAAAAATTTCTTTAATTGCATATTTTTAAAATGTTTTATTACAATTAATTGATGTAGTCAGTCAAGGGATTTGTCTGTACTTAAGCATTTTAATATTATTATATTTTTGTTATATGTCATAAATTATTGTAATTGACATTAATTATCTATTCATGGTGAGATTTTGTAATAGTGAATTATATCTTAAAATATTATTGTGATGATTAATGATATTATTAGATGTAAATGTGATGTATACTTTCAACTATATCCCTTCACCCACAAACCTTAAAATAAACCTAGAAGCTTAAATTTGTAATCAATTTTATTTCATCATTTTTCATGAAAGTATTTGCTCCGCCCTGTACAATTACACCAATGAGATACACATCAAGAGGTGCACAATTTAACCAAACATACGCCAACATAAAGTAGTGCATTATTTAGCCAAATGACATATAAATAAAAAGGTGCAACTAAGTGGTGAAACTCCTACAAACTCTAACTTTAATTAGCTTTCATAACGATTACCGTTAATTCATTGAAAATTTTGATTCTAGTTTTTATTGAATGATATGTTAAGTCAACATTTTTTGTTGGTCGTCCTTAAGCTTTTATTTAGGAAGATAGTACTACAGAGTACTACAATAGCAAAGCTTGTATTATGGTTAACAGCCATGAATATAATTCATGTGCATTATGTACAAATGTGTTGTTGTTTTTTTTAGTAACATTCGTAACCCAAGTTGATTTTTCTCTCTCTTAGCTGTTGAACCTGAGCTAGATTCTGATTTGACATCTTTAGTAAATCGTAAGAGTTGTTTTAAATCATACCCAACACCGGCATCATATAATCAGGAAAAGCAGATACCATTTAATCAAAGGCCTTTAAGATTTTGTATAATCTCTCAAGTTGTTGGCAGACTGTGTCTTATTTTTAAAAGTGTCAAGTTTGCTAGAAGTCATAGGTTTTCAACAAACCATGTAAACCATTCACAAGTTAGAGCTCCAAGACATTTTCATGTGCCACCAACTAATGGAGAAGGTAGTGGCATGAAAAACTTCAAGGCCTCTTATCAAACAGCTCAATCATCCGACAGAAACATGGAAATTTTAAATGGGTTATTAAATCATCAAGATTTGGAGAGTCACAGGTCAAAAGTGAGAAACAGAAAGAAATACTTTGATGAGACATCTTCCATGGGCTCTTTTGTTGACGATGACCCAAGTCACTTATGCATTCAGGAAAAGCACTATTTCCAGGCAGGGGGGAGTGATGCCAGTGGTCATTCATTTGATAGAGGCAGCTCTGAATACTCACAGCAGGCTGGCGTTAGAAGAGTGTGTCCACGCCCTCCTGCTTATCATGCCTCACATGGTAATCAAAGTCAAGAGATGAAACAGGTTCGGTTTGCAAAGGCTGTTGAGAAACCTAGGAAAGGAACAACAGTCCTTTTTAATTCGGACTCTTCTTTTTCTTATGATGATGACAGTGTTGAACATATCTATCAGGCTGCTCCGCACCATCCAGTCAGTGTTCATGTTGCTGAAATGGTAGAAAAGCCTTCTCATTCTCAAAGGCGTCAGAAAAGATACTTTGAGGACTTTGACAGTGATCACAGTAACTATGATTACAGCAGAGAAGAAAGTACTGAGACTGACAACAATACAAAAAGAAAGTTTGGAAGAATTGTCAGAAATGCTCATGATGACATTGGATTTCAAGAAGAAATCATTTTTTATGGTGATATGCTTCAGACACATGGACATCTTCCCCAAGAAAGTTCTGGAATGCTGGCCAGATATTTGGAACACTTTGGAGTAGAAGAAAGGCAGCCTGAGCCTGAAAAAGAAGAGAATTATGTGCCTGCTAAATCTGAAAAGAATGAGCAAGGTAGAAAAAAAATGTTGGCTGATCACAAACTGTGTGCCAGGCTTATATCTCACAAATCAGAAATCACATTTCTTATGTTTCCAATCACATCAGAAGTCACTTTTTGTTTTCATTCAAATCAAAATTAAAATTGTGTATGTTTTTTTTTAGTTTCCAGTTACATCAGATGTCAATTCTATCACATTTTCTTTTCAAATGACAATCATATCAGAAGTCACTTTTTGTTTTCAGTTAGATCAGAAGTCAATTCTATCACATTTTTCATATTTTCTTTTGCTACATTATTAATATATGGACATAAGTTAACTTGGTCCGGCAGGGTTACATATTTGCATGTTTTTCGTATTTTCTATACAGTCATTTACCCCTGCAGCAGTAAATCTTTGTTTTTTGAGTCTATTTAAAGGCAATGCAATTTTAGATGAAGTTTTCTCTGTTTTATTTTTAAGAAATAGATTGCAAGCTAAAGTCTCTATTTATAATTATTTTTAAAATATATATACCAATCATTGTGGAAATAGTAGATTTCAAATTACAGTCTCTGTTTATAATTACTTTCAAACTATCTGTACCAATCATTGTGCTTAGCTGAAGTTATATTAACTAATAAAATATAAATAAAAATTTGCCAAGAATTCTTTCCAGATCCTGATGTGACTGTGGCACCAATAGTTCTCCTAGGAAGTGATGATGAAGATAAGGAGAGTGTGAAACATCTCAACCAAATTGACGACTCCACAGTTTTCTTAGATGCTGCTTCAAACAAAGAAACTGTTCAGGTAAAGTTCTAAACCTTTTCAATTTTTTTAAATACATTTTTTTTAATCAACTTAATATTTTATACTCAAGTTTTGAAAAAGTGGTAAGTTTTTGATTATTTGATATTGAATAGAAAAAATAAGCAATTTAAAAAACATTATTGAAGTATATAATATATTTCTAAAGTTCATTTGGATTTTTGTTCAGCTACTCCACTTCAAAATGAGACAGTTTGCCTCACAACCTAACTTTGATGTTTGAGATGGTAAAATATTCACTTTTTGACCATTGATTTTTTCATTGAAATCAACAGCATTAAGAACTCAGAAAGTTCCTTAGATTCAATTGATTAGATAAATATTTGACAATGGAACTACATATTTTGCTCTCTCTCCTAGACTGGTGTTGAGAGGGAATTTATTAAGTTGCTAGGATCTGAACCAGGAAGTAAGCCTGGAATGGGATTGGCTATCATAGAAGTTCAAAAATCTTTGTCTTTGGATAAAATTGGCCACCAGACATCATTAACAGTACCAGCAGCTGACTTGAAAATGACCAGGGTCAATGAAGGGGAGGTAAGCATTAACATTATTTAGAAATAGTTATATGCTTGTCAGAAAATAATGGTTCTTTTTTGTTGTTGTTGTTTTTTTACTTTTTTTTTTGTTGCGAGTTTTAAAAAATGTAAAATTAAAACTAAATCACCTTCACCTAAGCCTTAGTCTGTTGGACTATTGGGGCACCACACAAAATCTGTCAAAAGTCTTTCTACATTCCTCTCCTCTTTGACTTGGATAGAATTTTATTCATATGCAGGCCTGTCCATTCTTTGATGTTATCTTCTCATCACGTTCTTTGTCTTCCTCTTCTACTTCTTTCTGGTACAGAAGGAAGGTCTTTGCAAGCCTTGAGGACCTAGTGATGTGGCTAGGTAAAGAGTTTGAGTTTATTTTTAATGACAGTGTATTAATACTGTTTCAAATATCTTCATTCATCATGCGGTCATTGTAAGTGACACCTAGGATCTTTCTGTTGCATCTTAGCTCCATTGATAGGATCCTCTTCTTGAGATCTGCTATCAGCATTCAAGATTCGCATGCATATAATAATGTGGCTGTGACCAGTCTGATGTTAGTGTCAAGGGCTATGTCTTTGTCTGGACAATCTTGATTGACAAAGGCAAAACTAAATATTTGGTTTAAATAATTTGAATATTTTTCTAACTTTTCTTATATTTATTTTAATATCTTTTCCATCACATATGAACATGTTTGTTTATTTTGTAGAATTTAAAAAAAAAACAATTGGCTGTTCAATATATATCTATATTCACACTAACATTATACAGTTCATACATTACAAATTTATTATACTTGGTGTAGTGTACACAAAATAAATATCCTATGTACCATTAACATCATGACTATAGGTTTATGTTTTTTTTGTTTCTGTAACCAGCTGGTCCCAGGGGATGATAATGGCCTATTACCCACCCCATCCATCATGGCAAGGTCAATTGATAGGCAGACCATGGAGGTGGGCTGGAGGCTGACCCGTCAGGTGGAGGCTCCACATGAGTTGCAGTTGTATGTTGTCAATGTTATGGGCACCAAATTTTCCAGCAATATTAATAGTGACATCAGGTAGGGTAGTTTTGGTCTATATTAGTGTCATCTTTACTATAACACTCAAAATATTTGTGTCTCTGTGTTTAATCAACCATATCCACAAGACCAAGGTTTGGACAAACACTATGTGCCTAACACAGTAGTCTATATTTTCCACATTAACTTGGAAATGTTGGACATGCGCCCTGTATTATTCACTTCAAAACTTTGATATCTTGCATGTCATGATGTAGTGAGAACCTTGTGTAGAATCAAGGCTAAAAGCTAATCACCTGCTGTAGCTTAAGAGACAAAGCCAATTCATTACTTCAGCATTAAAAAAAAAATCTGTTTTGCATGTAACTCTGTGTGATTTATGATAACTTGGACTCTAAGGATATTGAATGAGCCAAAAAATTTAGTCATACTGAGCTTTATTTTCACAGATGTTTTTTTTTAAAGGCAGAAATATTAAAATTAAATGCAAATAAGACTAAGACTGCTTTATTAATCCTTATGGAAATTTGTTGTGATTACAAGGACTCTTTTCTCATATACAAACAACACAACAGAAACATACACATAAATAGAACAGAGACAACATAAAGAGTTCATTCAGTGACCACACACAGGCATCAAAAAATATATATTATCATTAGAAATGAAATATTTTCAATTAAAAAATATTTATGAATTTGGTATAAATGTTTTTAATATGGTTCTTATAGAATCCTTAATCTTTATTTTTCTAGCTATGAATGTAATCTTGTTGAGAATGGGAGACAAGTTCGAGGTGTGCAGCATTGCTGGAATATTGATAAGAAAAATGAATGCATAGTCCAGGGCCTCCTCACAGGAAACACCTATAGAACATATGTTGTATGTAATTTCTGTATGACCTCAGAAGGTGAGACTTGTGAGACACAAACCTCATCGCCAGTTCTCTATTATACAATTGTTGGACCACCAAGCCCTCCCACTATACAGACAACTAAAGTGGACACATATCAGGTAAGTCAGACCTTGTTATCCTCCTTACCCATCTCAAACACACACTGTTTGTTTGTTTGTTTTTTTGTGTTTTTTTTTTTTTAATTCTGCATTTTATTTAAATCCTATAACTGTTTTGCATGATAATTTATTTTGAATAGGTCTGCCTTGAATGGGCAGAGCAAGCCAATGAAAAAGGTCTTCAGGTTAGAGGGTTTCAAATCTATGTTGATGAGAAACCTTTAGGTAAAGGTCGCAGTGCAGATGTCAGGAAGATGACCATCAACAATCTTGTGCCTGGTGAATTTTTCTTACAAATCCTAAACATTAAAAAAAAGAAAGAAAGAATTCTTTTATAGGCTACAGTTTTTATTTTTAGTAAACTAATTAAATCCTAGGTTTTATTATTCTTTTTTAAATTTATTTAAAATTATCATTCTTAAAATAATGTTTTGTGTTACTTTGAATGCAATTTATTTCCTGCAGGGAAGACAATGAGCATATATGTCACAGCCTTTTCAGAGTTTGGACAAGATGAAAGTGAGCCATCAAGAACTGTCCACATCACTTGTCCTCCACGACCAACTGCGCCAGTTATTTCTCAGCAACCATCTTATAAGAGAGGCTCTGTTTTGATTGGGTGGACCAAACCAGAAAGTCAGGGGCTCAACAGTAGAGAGGAAGCGATCTCTTTCTATGTGTAAGTATATCCATTTTGTAAGTAGAAATCTTTAATGGATATTTACTTCTTTTATTTTCTAAAAGTGTTTTAATACAAAATGTTAAATTATTTTAGAATTTACTTGGATGGCAAATGGCATGGAGAAGTCAAATCCAATCAGCTATATGATAAGCAAGGCTATCGTTTCTACCTGACTGACTTATCCCCAGAGCAAAGTTATGATGTATCAGTAAAGGTAAAAATAAAATACTCATTTTAAAAATATCATCTCACAAAAAAAAATGAAAAAAAATTTGACATTAAAAAATTGGGAGTCCAAGTTGTTATTATTTGTTTGTTTTTTTAAATTGCATGACTAAATCTGTTATCCCTATTCTTCTCTTTTACATGAGGCATATTGTCTTATTATTCTGAAAAGAAAAAATGGTTGTGCTAATACTCATTGACCATAAACAGCTGGAGGGGTATAATTGTAAAACATTCGTTGTTATTTTACCTTTAATAGTTATAATAACAGCAATGCCTTCGACTTGACTAGTTATAAGGAATTGATAATAACAATTGTTTTGCCATATATATTTAAGAGTCATCTTCATTTGATATATTTTTGTGCTAAAGGCTGTAGCAGGGGAAAGAATCATAGACCAGAAGGGCCAACATATTTACTGCCTCTCTGAGAGTCCAATGTCCAACATCATACCAGTTATGGCTCCTGCTGCTCCAAGGTCACCAAAGCTTAGGCTGGAAGGTCTTCATCCTGAAGGTATAGACGTCACCTGGCAGATACCCCAACAACTGGGTGATGCATTTATTTCAGTAAGTCCTAGTTAGCATGCTGCATGATTTAATCTTCAGGATCTCAGTGTAGCAACCAAGCGATATGTTCATTCTCCTAGCACCGTATCCTCCTATATTTATATCAGAAGTGTGTTATTTACACACACTATTTAATGGGTTAATGTGAATTGTAAAAAATATATATTTCCAATTTAAATATAAATGATATAGATTTTGTTTTGCTCATATAGCTTTTAAAAATGTACTGGCTTATATTTTCTTGTTGTTTTTTTTATTGTATTTAATCCACTATTGAAAACATATATCAGGGCTATCAAATGCTGAAAAATGGCAAGTTGTATGGTTCGATTATCCCCCCTGATGTAAACAGTCTCAGTATTCGTGATGTGATTCTTGGGGAGAAGATTGAGCTTCAGTTGATCGCTCTTACAGAACATCCTGTTGGCAAGTCGGAAGGCAGCAAAGATTCAGGCAGAGGCACTTCAAGTCAGGAGGAAAAAACACCAGGTATGTTTGTCCTCATTCAACATCTAAAAAAAATATTTCACTTTTGAAATGCTATTTGAACTTTAGCTTTTAACATTTTTCATCTCTTAAAAGCATGTCGCACATTTTCTTTAAACTTTAGACATCTTCACTGGGGATCATTATGCTGGTTGTAAACCAGGTCCTAAGCTTGTGGTCCACTACACTGGATTAGTCAGTCCTCCATCAGAAGTATGGTGTGAGAAAGCTACTGGTCATTCACTCCTAATTGTCTGGACAAAAAGTAAGTTGTCTAGTGATATTTTACTGATATTACTATTCAGTTTTAATTAATAGTAGTACTATACATTATTACTACAGCCCTCTATTTAAAATTCTAATTATTTCTGATAAAATTAGTACCTTAGAACAGATAGTTATAAAAATAGGATTTAAATTGATTATAGCTATATTAGGACTTTCCACACACAAAAAAAAGAATTCCTGAGCATAATCATTTTGTATTTTATTTAAATATTGAAATAAAAAGTCAAAATTACAATAAATTTTCAGAAAATGAAAACAATTAGTTCAATATTCTTTTTTACATTGTCTTTTTTTTTTCAGAAAATGAAAACAATTAGTTCAATATTCTTTTTTACATTGTCTATTTTTTTTTCAGAAACTATCAAAGATTAATTCTTTTATTTTTCAATGTGTTTTATTTGTTATATATAAAGAGTTACAGCCAGTATTGAAAGAACAAAAGTGTATTTTACTTGTTATATACCTATGTAATTTGTTGGGAGTTTTTTGAACCATGAAACCAGAATTATTTATTCTATAATATTATTTTCGGTGTATCTTAAAATAGATAGTGATACCAAAGCTCACTTTGTAAGGCCGGATAGTTATCAAGTGACCTGGTGGCCTGGAGACAGAGCAAAAGATGAAATACAAAGTGACAGTACTACAGGTAGTTTTAAAACTGATTAGTACCTAGAAATATTAGTATTATATAGATAAGTATTAGTATTATATAGATAATTATATTTAACTATGAATCCTTCTCATTGTTTATTAACAAGTATTGTTTATTAACAATTTGAATATGACACATTTTGTGATGAAGCTCTTTAAATTAACTTTTGTTTTTCAATGCATGTAAATTATTATAATTTGTAAAATTTTCATAAAAAGGAATAATTTTTTTAAATATTATTGTTCTAGGTTGATAACTGAATAAATATATGTCTATTCAAATCACATTATCTTATGAATATACTAATAATTTTTCTCAAAAGATGATCATCTTTTAATAAATGGTTTACGGCCATCAACATCATATACTGTTGTAGTGGAAGCTCGAAAGACAGAAAAATATACAGATTTCGATGAAGCTTTTGGTAAGGCTTTTTTTAATATGCTTTTAAAAAAAGGCTATCTATCTAGATGTTAAAGGGAACATCTAGAACATAAAAAAATAAGTATATCCTAAACAAGGTGAAACTCAAATTGTTGTAGATGGAGATTGTTATTGTTTAACCCATTGGTTTTACACACAATTAAAAAACAAATATAAATAATCCTCTCTTCTATTACCACTATTACCAAGCTCATTAACTCATTTGTTTTTTCTTCTTCCATGTATAATCACTTTTATAATTTAACAACTTTTTTTTTATTAATAAGTTATTAATAAATTATAAGAAATTCATGATTAACTGTTATTAAAATATGTCTCATTAAAATATTTTGTTACACGTGGACAGAGGATGATAAAGCTGAGGGATTGAATTCATTCATTCTGTCTTCCAAGTCAGAACAACTTCATGTTAGGACAGCAAGCCCACCAGATCCTCCATCTAATGTGGGCATTGTGACCATGACATGTCACAGTGTTAAGGTTGGCTGGGACCCACCAAGGGAGCATGGATCTGAGATCATAGGTAATGCTTTCAACATAAATTTTTAAAATTAAAAAAAGAAGTTTTATTTAATGAGGAAATTTCCAATAATTTTAAAACTATCATTTATTTAGAGTCAAACATTTAAATAAAATGTTATAAAACACTAGATTGAAAGCTACTGTACATAGGATATCTGATTTTGTTGAATTTAGGAATCCGAGTTGAATGTTTATCACAAGACCCTGACAATTCTCAAGTTGTATCAGCAGACACACTTCCAGATGCAACCAGTGCTGATTTAACAGGACTAAGTGAAAAAACAGATTACCTGTTAAAAGTCATCACTGTAACAGATGAGTACTTTGACCAGCTTCCAGAAAAGAACAGACTCAAACAGATGAGAAATTTCCCTCCAAACATTTCATCCGTTCAGGAAGAGTCGCAGTGGTTACCTTTCACATGCATACTCTTTAAAACATCAGGGACAGAAGCTCCCTGCAATGTCAAGGTCATGAAAGCAACAATGACTGCCTTGACCTTGAACTGGACACCACCTCTGGTCTATGGCACTAACAAGCTGACTGGCCAGATTGTGCGCTGGTCAGTAGTCAGGTCAGCACAGCAGAATAAAGACAATGATCTCCACATTGCCAGCCATGTTAAGCTTCTGCCTACCGAGGACACACTTACAATTGATGACTTGCTGCCAGGTATCCAGTACAACATTGTTGTTGAGGCCGTAGTCAGTGTGAAAACTTCCCTGGAACCAGAAAAGTGGGATGGTAATAACATTGAGAAAAACAGACGCACTGCTCACGTTTTATCTAAACCTCTGCTGGCCAGGACTAGAGCACCTATCGACCCACCACAGTTGATGGTGACCTCATACACCCAGAATAGTGCAACTTTGACCTGGGAGAAACCAAAGCTTGTTACTGTTGTAGGGAAAGATAGTGATGGAAATCCTAAATGTTTAAGAAGGTAAAGTTAAGTTTATATTGAGGAGTAGATTAGTATATCATTGGTATTTTTGCAATCAACCTATTTATGGTTTAAAAAACCAAACTTCATACTTTACTGTTAGATTTTGATACTTAAGTTTATAAATTGTGGGATTTAGAAAATAAAAAGAAATAAAAGTGCCACTTTCTCAATACTTTGTGCACCAGATACCTTCAAGGTTACAAGTTAGAGATCAATGGTAAACTTCAGACCTGCATAGGGCCAGACTCTACGTCTTGTACATTGACCAAATGTAAACCTGGCAGGAACTACAGTGTTGTGCTTGTGGCAGTCAGTTGTACAGCAGAAGGAAGGAAAGCAAGAAAACAAAAGGTGAATATCTTCTAGTCATTTCTGATAGCCCAATGATAACTGATAGCTTTAGAGGAAAAAAAATGTTTAATCAGTACTCATCTTGACTTTGGATCCGACTTAGTGGTGACTGACTAATGAAAAGAGACAATGGAGTATTAATATTGAGCTTTTTTACCTATACACAGGGGATAATGGATATTGGTAGAAGGGGGGAATTTTTTTATAAAAGAATCAGCAGTGATGATTCAATAGCTCATCCTTGGATGGAATTATGAGTAATAATGTGAAAGTCTACCTCGTTCTAGATTTTTCTCTTTGTGCTTACTATTCAGTGCCATTCTAATAAATAAATATTAGCTAAGAATAGTTGTAAGAGAGCATTTTGTAAGACATGATTCGCTGTCAAAATTCATCCTTCATGATACAGTAAAGATAGGGTAGAAGAATGAACCGGCCTCTCTCTTGATATCCGCTATAAAAAGCTGCACTAGTAAAAGTGAAGGGATTTTTTTGTTTCAATTAAATCATTGAACAATCTGTAACTTTTGTGAAATATGCATGTTATGTTCAAGAGAAACTAGGGGTATGATCATATATCTTGTGTGCTATCATATAAATGTTTGCTCTAATTATGTTTTGTTTTTTTATTGCACAATTGTAAAACGAATTTCCTCAGGGATAATAAAGATTATTATTATTATTATTATTTGGTTACACAAACTGTCACAGCATCCCTGCAACAAAATTCAAGGGACAGATGAGATTTGATGATATAGTTGTAAACTCAACTTCTTAGTTACAAGGAAAATTATTTTGTACTTTCCAGTGAGAAACTAAATTAAGATTTCAGTTCACACAATCAAAATGCTAGCTGCAATGTTTTTTTTATTTCATAGTATGAGCATTTAAACAAGGAATCGAATTCCGGCAATGTGGACTATATGAGTTTATTGCAAGAGGATGAAAACTTAGATGAAGCTCCATCAGATCCTCTTAGTCTTGCACTCCCTAGAGATCAAGATGGTAGGTTTATAAGACACAACTTTCTCTCTTACTTTTGATCTGTCTTCTATATTTATATTTATGTTTATATCTATTATCTATTTCTAAATGTAGTCAGATCAGGTAAATTGGACCACTGGCTTATCATATTAACTTCGTATTTGGACCAAATCCTAATACACCAAAATCTTATCTTATGAAATACAGACATTACTTTAAAAAAGAAGATGATTACGTCTTACGCGTATTCCTAGGTCAATCTAGTCATACATGTTAATAAGTGACTTAAATTGAAATCAAATTAAATTCTTGTTTAGCATGGGATAACTCAATGGACTGGACTGAAGCAACCTGTAATGTAACATATATAAATAGGAAAAGTCAGATGGGCTCTTAGATATTTGTTTATTCAATGATATTCTTTTTAAGAGAAAACAATACTTTTAGCGTTTTTAACCCTTTTGTGCATAATTATAATATTTCAAAGTCTCTTGAACAAAGTACACCTTAGCAGAGTTTCAGAATTTATTGTGGGTAACTTTTACAAAGCAGGAACCTCAGGGAGATACAATATTGAAATATTTCTCAGGATTTCTGGAGAGTTTGGAAGCCAAGTTCCAGCCAGTGTCAGAAAAAGATACAAATATATTTGGTGACATAGAACTGAGTTGGAAGCTGCAGGGCAATGTGAAGCTGGTCAAGCAGTTCAGTGTGGTCTGGTACTCCATGGAGGACAGAGTCATACAAACCAAGTTTGTCTCTCCAGAACAGAGAAGGTGTACCATTCCTGTTTCAAGAATTAAGTAAGAACCTACTCTTCTGATTCCAATCACCACCTTTATATTTTCATTTTCTGAATCATTGCACTGTATCCTCAAAGCTTTTTAAAATGATCTATATTATATTTCTAAGTTACCATTGACTAACTGATTGATGAAGAGATCTCTTAAACTGTCAAACATATTCCCATGAAATTTCGTGCACATGTTCTTTTTACTTGCTAAGAACCAGTTTTGACAGATTGCCTGACCTTGGCAAATGTAATCCTTTTTTATTTGTTTACCAACATTCAGAACAATCTACACCATGAAAGTTGAACCAAGCTATTACTCTGATGTCCTGTCCCAGCAGTGTCAAGAAATACAACTTATGGTACCTGGGCCACCCGATGCACCTCAAATATTTCTTCGCTCATTGGACCTAGATGAATTCTCTATTGAATGGGGAGAGCCTAGTCTCTATGGGGGGGTGAAAGTCAAAGGTTACCAGGTAAGGATCTGATAAATTTATTTGGTGTAGTCCAATTTAATGATTTCATGTCTCTATTTTCAAACTCTATTATAATATATAATGGCTTGTTTTAAGAATGTGTGTAATATATCTATTTGAAGAGTAATGTCTATAAATCTGCTTTGGCTAAAAGAATGTTTAATCTTTAGATTTTACTCAATGACATCAAAGCAGGCAGTGAGTTGACACCAAGACAAACTAAAGCAACAATCCCATGTAAACCAAAGAAGTAAGTCTTCATCTAAACAGAAACCCTCCCCCTTCCTTTTACTTATACATACTAAAACTTTGTTACTGATAATTTATTTTATTGGCTCAAAATCTCATTTTAACCTTACAGGATGAAAAATAGAGAAGACAAATAATTGTATTCATATAGCCTTAGTCAAACTTCTAAAAAATAATTATCTTATGGTAATTTTAACTTTTTCAATGAAATTTCTTCAGATTAATAGAATTCTAAAAATCATAACTATTACATAAAATATCTCTGTTTAAAATAATTTCTTTTATAAATTAAACAAAAAAAATAAATGTAATACTATACCATTCTTTATATAACTTTCTTTCAAGAACTTATCGTGTAAATGTGGTTGCCTTGAGTGACAACTCCCTCTATGGTGATTCCCCAAAGTCCAACACACTTGTCATCAATTCTTCAGGCCAGGCTGGGACTAGCTTTGAAATGACTCAGTCAGATGATTATGGGATACCTGTCAAGGTGGTCAAGGTCTTAGAAAATAGCATACAGCTGGACTGGAGCAATTTCATAGAAAAAGAAGAAGTGGCTTATTACACCATTCAGTGGAGCAGTGTAGCTCAGCCTGATGTAAGACATTGGATGCACTTTATTGTTTGAACACTTTATCATTAACATTCTCAAAATGCTGGGGGGAAAAAATCAAGACTATTACATTGTATGTTTTACATTGTTTTCTTTGAATCAGGAAAAAAAATGACAAAACCATATACAATCTTTATTTTTTCTTAGTGTACTGTTTTTTCTGAATTCTTTTTTCAAGTGAAAAATTATTTATAATTTATTCTTACTGTTTTGTATCGACAAAATAATAATGAAATGTAATTTTGCCCTTTATTGGATATATTAGTTTTTAAATCATTGACAAAGTTTGTGCTTAAAATGTAGTTATTTTGTTTTCCTTTTATCATTTTTTTTATTAACTCACTATATTTATCCAAAGTACTTTATTTAATTGTAGCAAAGGGAAGTCAAATTGTCCAAACATGACACAAACTGTGTGATCAATAAATGTCTTCCTGGCACTACTCACTTCATGAGAGTGATTGCTCTCAGTACAGATGGCCAGATTTTAGAAAAGTCAAAGCAGATGACAATACAGACATCAGCTCCACCAGATGTACCAAAACTTTCTGTCAGGTCTGCCTATAGTTTAATGAGACATGTTCTCCTTTTTGTTATTGACAAATAATATATATTTTAAAAATTGGTGATGATAACCCTGGAAACAGTATAAAAGTTATCTAAGCTGATTTCTAACAGCAATAAAGCAAACTTATATAAAAAGGAGGTTTTGATAGTATTTTTTTAGCTTAGAATATCTTGATTTTAATCTACAGGTTTCTGATTTTAAATATATTTTTAATTATTTGTTAAATTACGAACAAAAGGGTGTTTCCAAGCAAATGTTTTATGAGGGATATAATTTGTTAACTTTCTGAAAAGCAAATTTGCCTTGTGTAGTATTTCAGAATGTTTGACATTTGTAATCAATTTATATATGTTTACCAAAGTAAACATATTTGATCATTTTGATTCAAATTTCTTTATTCTCAAAACAATCATAGCCCACATACTTTATTTATGCAATGAGCACGCTTCAAATAAAAATTTAAAAAAATTTGAGATTATTTTTATTACAAATATTCTATTCGAAAAAGCAATCATTTTATTTTTGTTAGTTATATTTGCTTAAAGATTTTATTTTTTCCCAAATTCAGTAACAATTAAATAATCTTGTTTCCATTTGTATAAATTCTTTAAACTTATCACAATCAATAAATCACATTATAAAAATGCACTTTATTATTTGCCTTACAGGGCCTGCAACTTTCATTACATCGCCATTCAGTGGAATAAACCAACAACTTATGGTGATGCTCTGATTACTGGCTACAAAGTGTATGTGAATGGCATCGTGGAGGCCATCTTGAATGCAGATCAACTCAGTTACACATTTACTCAAGGAAAATGGTGCAATGAATATGCTTTTCAAGTTCAGGTAGATCACAATTTGTCATCTTTTTGTGATAGTTCCTTTCTTTTCATTACTTATTTCAAGTGCCTCCGTCTGTCTGGTAAAAATCTTGTACACATTAACATTATTTCTCACACTTCCTATTTTTGGATCAAGTTGAAACTAAGCAAAATTATTCATTGACAACACATGAAACAATAAAAAAATTAACCAATTAGTTATTCAATTAGCCGTTATTAATTAGTTTTGTTTTATATGGGAAATGTACTAAAACTATGGTGGGCAACCCATGCCAATCACCCCCACACCCCAACAAACAAGCTAAAAGTTTTAAAACTAACCATAATTTATTTTTATAAGTATGCATCAGCCTTTCATCATGAAGTTGTGATTTTCCTTTTTTATCAGGTTAAATGTCTTAATGATTTTTTTTATCCCAATCTTTTTCTGTTTTTATTTAATCTAATTGGTAAAATTGAAAAAAAAAAACAAGAATATCCATATATCAAAAGTCTTAGGGACCCATGGCTCCCTTTCAATATATGTTATGTTTGTAGAAAACTAATTTAAGATATTTAAGTTATTTGAATGATTTACATTACAATAAATAAAAACCATTGACAGGTATCAAATTAAGCTGGCCACCAAACATATTTAGTTATGCTTCCATTTATCATGATAATTAAATAAATTCCAAGATTTACAATATTTTATCCTAAATACTTTCATAGACATTTTTGACACCTAGAGAATTTTTAGATAAGCATATATGGTAAGTGTGTTCCTTTGTAATGCATGAATAGCTGACATAATGTTGATGATGTGCCCAGTCAAGAATGAGAATTGCGGATAGCTTGGAGGTTACCTTTCTCTTTAATAGAGCTTAACCATTAGCAATATTATGCATTCTTGTTTAGATCAACATATATGATAAGTGTGTCCCTTTATAATGCATGAGAATGAGAATAGCTGTTAGCTTGGAGTTACCTTTCTGCCTTTGTGTTTAACAGAACTTAACCATTTGCAACTTTATGTAATCGGAATAACTGAAAAATTTTAATTCACTTTTATTCTTTTTGTTAAATTCTATTCCAAGGGGCTAATTCAATACAAACAATATTAACTAGACATAAAGCAAAATCTTGTCATTAAATATGTTAAATTAAAAATGATCTTGAAAATTTTTCCTGTAATCAATGTTCTACTATTGAAAGTAATAAAATTTATTTAATGTTATGTCAATATTTTATTTGACTTTGATTGCTTGTAAAGCTTTAAATCTTCTTGCAAAATGTTTTTTTGTAGTATTTTAAATTTTATTTTAGCTTCAGAGCCAACGATCTTTTTAGCGGAATAACTCCTTTTATACTACAATATTTTGTCAAACATATTTCTTTAATTCAAATTATCTGTCTCTTCTTTTTTTGATATATTTAATGATCTTATTCTTTGACTTTCATACAGGCTTTAACAGCTGGTGAAACACTGAACAGTAAACCATCAGAGCCTTTAATTGTGACATGGCCTGGAAGCAAGCCACCAGAACTCAGACGTCTTCCTTCAGTCAGTAGCTCCACAATACGTGTTGCATGGAGTGAACCCTATCTAACCGATGGAATTAAAGTCAAACATTATAAGGTAATAAAACAAAATGATTCAAAACTTTACTACTGTACAGTTTTACTAAGATTATTATTATTATTTAATTTATTGTTGTTTTTTTTTAATTTTTTATGTCATTATTATCATTGTAATTGCTAAACTGCCACTAATGAGGCTTCTGCCTTTAGATTTGTTGTAATACTTGGCCTTTTTTTTACATTGATTTTCTCCTATTCTTCTTTGTATAGTCAAGAACAAGTAGAAAGAAAATGTCCATATTAATAAAACATATACTTGTATAAGCTACTAATGAATGTCCATATTAATAAAACATTTACTTGTATAAGCTACTAATGATTGCAAATCTGAATGATAAAAAATATTTGCGTATAATTTTGTTTTACTCTAGTTGTGTTGTGTTGAAGCTGGAAGTGACCAAATTGTCCAGAGTGTTGGCCCCATACATCCAGACTCTAAGGAAGGAGAGATAAAAAATATAAAGAAAGGCAATTATTCTGTGTATTTAGAAATACATGTAAGTTTAAGTTCATAGAATTAAATAGTTTTCATTTTGATTAATGTTTTGGGTTATTATGGGGTTTTTTTTTACTACTGTTCTAGTTTGATTTTCTTGGTTAATTTATAAAAAGAAATATAATTGCATTTTTCCCCACAGTTGTATGGAACTGACACTGTGATAAAAACTGAGCCATTCCCTATGCAGCCAGCTCTATCCCCTGACCCACCAAATATATCAGTTGCACTTGTTGGTCTTGAAGAGAGACGGCAGATAGAAAAATTTACCTGTGATCTTGTCAATAAAAGAGACAGGTGAGGAAGGGTTGTAGCTTTATTTGACTTCTAAATTAAATACATTCATTCTTCTAATAGCTATGGACTTGATAAATTACTTTTCTGGTGTGCTTTTATTGTAATGTACGTAAAATATGGTATTTATTATTGCTTATAGTTCTACATAAAATATTTACCTTATTTTTAGGTTGATACGAGAAGTTGGTCACAAGCTAAAGAAAATTATGGCATTTATTATTGCTTATAGTTCTACATAAAATGTTTACCTTATTTTTAGGTTGATACGAGAAGTTGGTCACAAGCTCAAGAAAATTGGAGCATTGACATTTCCAATGAGAGCAGAAAAAAATGAGGTTAAAAAAATGTATATTATACATAAAATATTTAAGTCTGTTTCAATGATCTTAATTATGTGTTATTGATTTAAATAAAATGTTTTCTTGTTTCAGGAAGTTGTGATGGGAGCTCACTCTCTCACCCATATAGAAGAACTTCTAGAATCATGTTTTAGTTCTCTTGACAGCTACACTGGTCAGCTGACAGCTTTAGTCAGTTGGCAGTGTCCACAGTCAAATCCTGACATGCATGTGTCAGAGTATAAGCTGCTTGTAGATGGCAAACAATATGGTAGCTCCATTCCATCAGGGGCAAAAAGTATTCGAATTCAGGTCTGTTATTTTGTTGAATATAGCAACTATCATTGCTAAAATTTCAATCATTCAGAACATCAGATACTAAAATAAAAGTAACATAAAATTTTAATGCCCAAAAAATTCTATGTTATTTATTTTACTAACATAAGTCTGTAAATAGTTTCAGTTTGCTTTGAATTTTAAAAGACCCTAATCATTATGACCTACAACTTTCAATTCAATCAAAAACATTAGCCATTAGTAAACTTTTTAATATATAATTTTCTATTGACATAAATGCTGATGTTAAGTCATATTTTGTACAATAATTGTAACAGTTTCAGTTTTGTTTTTCTAATTGATATTAATGCACAAAGTTGCAGTGCATTGATAACTTAACTGGTATTTTTATAGAATATGATTTAATAACAAACCATTCTAACCCAACAGCTTGGCCTTGAGCAATCCAGTTATAAAATTACTATGGTGGCATGCAGTGACAAGCCACAAGGTACCAGTGATGAATCCAATGCTGTTGAGGTGCTGGCTTTAACTTTCAAACCATTTACTTATTATTGTTACCATGGCATTCACATCAAAGATACCAAGTAAGTTGTTATATTTTCCTCCCTTATCTGAAATGGAAGAGCCTTTGTATAAGAACATAGAATTCATAAATGATCCATAACAAGTTAATGTGATTTTTTAAATTAGCATTTTTTCCCATTATAATAAGGCATTTCAATATAGTTGCAGATACTGGTAGTTAAAATCATTCTTTAATAAACATCATTTTAAAAAATGTATTTTCTATTTTCTTTTTTACATTCTAGGTTTCATATGTATATATTATAATTAAAAGAGTACATATAAATAAGACTTTACAACAACACTTAATACAAAAAATAAAATATTAAATCATCTTAAAAATAAATTGTTATGGAAATCTTATTTTTATCTCCAAGATATCCTAACAAGGGTTGCTGCAAATTTCAAGACTCCATCGCATATGAACGTCAAATAGCCAAGAAATTGGCAAACCAAGGTTTGCTTCAGAAACATGTCCCACCACCCTCCTGCAATGTTTTGGACATTTTTGAAGGAGATTACAAACCATTATTGTCTGTGCACAAACCAAGTTGTCCAACTGTTATGCTCTTTTGGACGCCATGGTGCTTGTCGTCTCAAAAATTAATGAACAATTTCACTAGATTTGCTCAGGAAAATAATTCATTGGTAAACATTTTTTCTTTATTTAAACCATTAATGTTGAGATAGCTTTATAACTATAAGCTTTCTTTACAGCATAACATTTAATACAACCTGCCGTATAAAAAATTATGTAACACTTGTAATATACCATATCATTTCTTTTATAGCCTTTCACTTAAAAAGAGGCGTGGTGGCTGAATGGTTAAGCAGTTGGCTTCTGAACCTGGGTTCAAATCTCAGTGAAGACTGGGATTTTGAATTTTAGGATTTTTAGGGCGCCTTTAAGTCCACCCAACTCTAATGGATACCTGACTTTAGTTGTGGAAAGTAAAAGCAGTTGGTTGTTGTGCTGGGAAACGTTACTTTACTTTCACTTAAAATGCTTTAAAAATATGTAGTTGAAAATATAAGGTGGTATAATTTTGATGGCCAGCTGATTATTGTGTAGAACTTTTATGCTATAAATGTTTTTGATTTTTTTAGATGTCTTACATAGCAGTGTCTTGTGGCATGCCTGGGGTTTTAAATGAAGGAAAAAAATCCCTGAAACAGATTATCACTTCAAATGGCTGGTTTGAAGACAGGGTCATTTGGCATGTGACTACAGAATGTGGCTCAAATGCTTATAGAGCTATTAAAAAACATGGTGGGTACAAGAATTTTTTCAACCTAACAAACTTTACACTTATAAAGTTAATGTCTGTTATTTGTAACACATTAGCACTTTTATTTTATTTGTGATTTTAGATTCAAAGACAGATAGACAAAAAGACAAGTCAATGGATTTGGCTGATATTCTTGGCATAGCTGGAGTACCAACCTTTTTATTTATACATCCTGAAGGTAACGTTTCTTTTTAATGTGTGCTTTTGTTGAGAATTTTCTTTCAGTTTTCATAAGAAAACATAATATTCTAGGATGAAAAGCTAATTTATATTATTATTGGCAAAACTTGATGGGTCTAAAAAGCTATTGTGAAAACCAAAAGGAAACTAAATATTGTTTAAAGAAAGGGATGGGTGGTTCCTATGCTTGATGTTATGATGACCATAGCTAAGAAAAAATGTGGATTTTTTTATCATGAGTATCATCTAATTGAATCTCTTTATGTCAGATGAATTGTTTCTCTGTTCTTTTTATTGTCTAGCTTCAAAACTACTCTACTTACCTCAAATGTAAAAGAAAAAAATTTAATTTTCCTTTGTTACAAAATATGCGGATTATAGTTGTAATGATGCTTTAATAAAACAATTATAAAAAAGCATGTCACCAATGACAGCTTAAAAATATAATTGTTAAATTTTTACAAATTAAAATCGTGTAAATTATCCTTGTATGTATATAGAGAAATCTACTAGAAAAACAGATTACAATGAAAGTTTATTGAACTCTTGCTATTCTCCTTTTTGTAATACAAAAATAATTTAATAAACAAAAAAAGAAATGTACATCTTACTCAACCTTCACAAACTGGTAGCTGTACAAGTCAGATTTGTTTTTTACTGTCAGATTAAACTTTAAGCATAAATAAAAATTATTTTCAATGAAGTTTGATTATTAGTATTTATCTTGAGTACTTGTTTGCTTTGATGTAGGTTACATAGCTTGGCATGGACGCTACTGTGCTTATGATTACCCATCCTTTGAAGCCTTTATGAAGCACACTTTGAGCGAAGTATTGAGACAACCCTGCTATGTTTTCCATTGTGACAGTTGCAAGGGGGAAACAACAGTAGATGAAGTTATGGGTAATTCATGATTGTAGTTTTCTGTAACAGTGATAGAATTAACAATTTTTTACCTTTAGTAGCTTGGCTTCCCAATTGAGAGGTCCTCGATTTTAGATCTATGAATATTGGAATATCTGAATTTCAGGATTTTTAGGGAACCCATTAGTCCAACCAACTCTAATGGGTATTTGGCATTAGTTAGGGAATGTAAAGATGGTGGGTCATTGTGCTGGACATGTGACCTCATTAACCATGGGCCATAGAAATTGATGATCTTTACATAATCTGCCCTATAGATCTAAAGGGGTACTTTTCAGTTGTAAAAGCTCAATAAGTCTAATACATAAGTTTATCTATAAATGTTTTATTTAGATCTTGTCATTTTAAATCTAAACTTGTTAAAAAATGTAATAAAAGTGATAACAAAAAATGATTTTATAATTTTTAGCGGCCTCCGAAAGGGAAAAGACACTATTAGTTTTGTATGGCCTGTCTGTCCTGTTTAGATCTCAGAAACTAGAAGAGAAAATGGAAATCGGACATCATGATATTTTAGATCATTCAAAGTTCTGATGCAACGGCTGCTTTTTTCTTTTCTGAAGGCGAAAAATCTTAATTTTTTTAATCAATTATACAAGCATTTTTTTTTCATAAAAATACACCATTTTTACAACTATTCACTATTACTAGTAAGGGAAATGACGATTTACCATTTTTGCAACACGTATATGCCAATAGTTTTATATTTTTGGTCAAAAAATATTTTTTTTTTACAATTGTATTGCTAAGTTATGTAAGTTCTGTCATACTAAATACTACATTTACACAAAAAAATTTTACTTTTTTTTTAAAGCAAAAAAAATCTATTTACTATGCAAATAAGTTGGACATAATTTAAAACAATTAATAAGTAGTTTTTCATATTTATCCTCTGAGCTGCAGAGTGATCAAATCACAGTGGAACACAAGACTAAAGGAATTATTTTTTTTATGGAAATGTTTTTTTCTTGAGGCTTTGAATAAGAGACTGACCCTTTACAAAACAATTAGATCAATTACATACTCATTATGAGACATCAGTTAGGCCAAGTTCACATCTAACTTCGCATTCACTTTCACCTATCCCTTGGTCTGCTGGACCTTTGGGGCACCACACAGACACAGGATCTGTCAACCTTCTTTCTCCACTCTTCTCTGTCATTTGCCTTTGATAGAATTTCATTATGATATTCTTTCTGAAAATATTGAAACCTGCCTTTTTTCCTGCCTGGGTGGACCACTTTGGGGGCCGATTTTGAGTTTGTGTTTCCACACAAACTGTCTTTGTAACCTTGTTTCTTTGATTAAATTTAGTTCTTCTATTTACTAATGAAACATTTCTATAAATAGCCCTTCAATTACCAAGTGTCATTAGTGCATCTCAGACACGTCATCTAGCAGTCAGAAGCCATTCACCTACCAGCTCCTCCGACAGAATATCCAGATCCGACATGAAATATGCTGCCATCAATGGCTACACTAACAGTGTCAGTGGGACAGACAGAGTGTTTGTGACAGAGACCTCTCGCCAGAGGTCTTCAAGTCCTCGCCTGCGACCTCCAAAGCGAAGTAATATTTCAGTGAACAGGCGACCCTACTCAGCTACAAATAACGATGCTCAGAATATGCTTGATAAATCTCCGTACTTGGCCTGTGTGGCACCACATATTCACCAGCCACACAAGTTAATGCTTCGGCCAGCAAGTGCCAAGAAACTAATGCATTATGTGTAATTTTTATGTAACCCTTCTTTTATATAATATTATATACAAGAAATACATTTTGTTGAACTTATACTATTCCAAAATTGTTTTATAAAATCAAACATTCATTTCTATTTTGTAACATAAAACAATTTATCTTTGATATATACACTTATGTTCTATTCATTAATGTTGTTTTTTTGAGAATATATAAATTTATATCATTTATTTCAATACACTTTTGTTCCACTTATGATTATTAGCTCTTAGTCATCATTAGGGTTTTAAAGTATTTCGATTACAACTAGAGCAACAGTTGGAGTCAAATTGTATTTATAAAAACAACAATAGAAAGTTCATGCAAATCATGAAATTTAATTTGTAATGTTTTTAATTTTTTTTCTTTCCCACATCTAAAGCATTTTATTTACAAGATGAAATCAAAACTTTATACAGATCTCATGGAACATTTTAGCTCAGCATGAAAAGCCTATTGAAGACTAATTTTACACATTAATAGATCACTTATTTTTTTACTCTGAAAAGGTTATTTTTGTTCATATTTTATTATTGTTGCATATGTAAGTTATTTTTAACTATTGTAATTGTTATAAATCTCATATAAACTGTGATATTTAAATTTGTTTATTTATTTTGCATACATGTCCCATTCCCTGTTTATTTATTATCAAGTTATTTTGATCACTATTTGTTCACAGCCCATTACTGTAATTTCACCACAAGCTCATTTTTGTATATTTGAGATGACT
The DNA here is from genome assembly GCA_030265305.1 of Biomphalaria pfeifferi. Lineage (NCBI taxonomy): Eukaryota > Metazoa > Mollusca > Gastropoda > Planorbidae > Biomphalaria > Biomphalaria pfeifferi. The sequence goes on along the minus strand of JASAOG010000121.1, from coordinate 1,921,265 downwards.
GTTTCAGATATTTGCTTCCAATGGAGTAGTCTAGTGATTTATTGCTAATCAAAACAGCCATTATCTTTCAGTTCCTTTGCCTGAATAGAAAACATATGCTAACTCTGCACAAATGTTAATTGTATTAAGGATTATTAGCCAATGAAGTTATAAAGGATAGGGAGACATTGTCACACATCCTGGAATTTCATTGCAAAATTCTTGTACATCCATGCAATAAAAAGGCCAAAAGAGGTGGCTAGAAGATAATTTTTTTTACATCACTTTATCAGATTTAGTGTTGCTTCACAGTTTAAGATGCCTTGTTAACGTGTTTAAACACAACTTCCTACTGATACTACTAACATCAGTATAGTAATTTTGTGTGCTATCATATTGCTTTATTTTATGAATTAATTGTTTCTTTAAGACATTTTTCTAGTCTCCCCCTTCTCTTTGAGATTTTTCATTTAGTCCATTATAATAAATATAAACAAATACTGAGTACTCCAATAAGGCTGCTAATTGAAAATTAATAATGCTAGTGCCATATTCTTTTTTTTTACTGAACTATTTATTATCTGCAATTTTGTATCATAATAATTAATAATACACTTTTTTAAAAATACTCTTTATCATATTCACCTGGTCAAAAGAAAATTAAACTTGGACTTCTATTGTGTTGTTTGTTCTAGTACATTTTTTATGTTTCTCAGGTTCAAATAAATCGGGAACTTCAAACTAGCTGAAAAACATTCTTTTCACAGTAAATCAACATTATACACTTCTACAAATCACAGTTGTGCCAATGGAAATGTTTTAAAAACTATTGCGAAGGTTGTTTTGAAATTTTCACTGGTTTAAGGTTACAAAAGCAGAAACTTTGGCATAATGTTAGTTGGAATGTTTTTATGTATATTTAAAAAATGTTAATCTATAGGCCACATGGAGAATGCATTGGAATAGAAGCTAGATGATATCAGATTAATCAATTTACAGAAGTCAAAAAGTATTACCTTTTTTTAATGAGGTATTTTTAATTATCATACTTAATTAAATTGCTTTAAAATAGATAATAAAAACATAACATGGTTTTAAAATGTTTTAAAATTTATTGACAAAAACATATAGTTCTTCAAAAAAAAAAAAAAAAAACATCTCCCACACTCCTAAATTTATAAATTAAACTGTGAAAGAATGTATTTACTAATTTCATTTTCTTACTTTTTTTTTATATTCTTGAGAATCACACACACAAACACACATTAAAGGTTCAAATGTTGTTCTTTTAAGAATGTATGAATTAACCTTTTCATTCACAAGTTCATTAAAGAAATAGGTGTATAATAATAATAAAGTAATTGGCAGTTAGAACAGCATTCACCATGGTCTTTCACAAACACACAATTCTTATTTACATGTTTACAATAAGTAAGTCTTAGAAAATGTCTAGAAATTCTAATGACCAAAAACGGGAAAGCTTAAATAGAAAATAAATATGTTTTGAGGTTGGCATTTTTAAAGTCTTTACAATGACTGAATTTTTTTTTATCAACAGCTTTTTTGCGTAATGTAATTTTGTTTCTCATTTTGTATTGCACATACAGCAAGTCTATTCTTAAACTGTGTTTACAAATGTTGTTACAATGGTGTTGATATATGTAGACTTAATTAAGAAAAACTTCATTATAAAAACGTTGATGGTGAAAGAAAAACAAACATAATTTGACTATTTGGTTTTCGCTTGACTTGATATTCAACATCCAGGCTCAGTTTTTGACTTTCTCTTCAAGACAGAGTTTCACCTTTAGTTACCTACAAGAGAAAACACATTTTTTTTTTCATTGAAAGTATTTTCTAATGCAGTTACTATTTTTACATATATTGAATTTTCACTAAGAGCAGTGTTGTAATTAATTACTAATAAAAATCCTTTAACAAAGCAAAAAATAATATTATAATGTAGTAAATAATGAAAAATATTAAATCTGTTGAAGAAACAATAAATCAGACTATATGGAAGTCAATTAATTTGTTAACATTTTCTTTAAATAGCATGCTAAAACAGAATGGAGTTATTCTAAAGTGTTTTATAACACTTAATGTAATCACTCTGGGGTTAAGATAACTTCCAATTGCGACATGATACCGACTTTTCTCTATGAAGATATGAGTCACACTTGTGCATATGATAACAAGATATTGATGATAACATGCCAAGCAAATGAACTGTGGAATCCAGCAACTTTAGTACACACACAATGTAACATGCAAAATCTGAAATAGTTTTCAAAGAATTTAATTCTGACTTGTTAGATTTTCTTTTAAAGAAGCATTCCAGGAAGAAAAAAAAAAGAAAACATCAGAAGGCATTTATTGATTCATAAATGCACCAGATTTCTGCAGAAATTTTTAAAAAATCCTAATCAAATTTCAGGTTTTCCAGAAAGTTCTCCATTAAAACTCATTGTTTGGTGAAATGTATAATTCTAGTAATAAAGCAGTCTATCAAGAATTAAGATGTACAGTCACATCTGTACATAATGTGTTTTAATTTCTAGTGTTAATTGGACTTTGGCTGGATAGCAATAATAGCAGTCATTTATGTGACCTCTTATAATTCATATTAATTTTTTTTAAAACTCTTTCTCTCCTAACTGACGATACCAGCGTTGATTCCACCAGAATGTGGTAAATAATTATGGAGAGAAAGAGTTAAATGAATCACATAATGGCATTACACAGTCATGTTGATGTCATTCCAAACAATGATTGGGTTACTGACGCTTCACCATGTTTTGGTACACCCTAACAACTGACACCAGCTAAGTGGAACAAACTTATCTAAATAAGATGTAATTATGTAGTATTTTTAACCTAAACAAAAACTGTCTACACATCCAGATAGTCCAACCATCTAGAACATTTCAAGATACAAGCAATAGTTGACGTTGCCTGATAACACAATTTCAATGGCATTCATCAAATGTGTACATTTTTAGCAGCCCCCAAAAGGGGAATAGACGCTATTAGTTTTGTGTGGTCTGTCTGTTCGTCCAACCATACTGTTTAGATCTCGTAAACTATAGATGATATTTTAGAGCTGTCAAAGTTCTGATGCAACGATTACTTTTTCCTTCTCCGAAAGTGAAAAATTTAATTTTAAAAATCTACTATGCAAGCAGTTTTTTCATACAAATACACCATTTTTACAACTATTCACTATTAGTAGTAACAAACACAGGAGACTATTTAGTAAGGGAGATAACTATTTACCATATTTTTGCAAACCGTTTTAGATTTTATGTCAAAAAAAAAATTTTTTTTACAAATTAATTGCTAAGTTAAATAAGTTCTGTCATATTAACTACTACATTTACAAAAAAATTATAAGTGAAAAAATCTATTTAATATGCAAATAAGTGGAACATAATTTAAAAACAACAATTAATAAGTAGTTTTTCATATTATCGTGTGTACTGCAGTGCCACTAGGTTATCACAGGATACCTTACTAGAGTAATTTTTCAATATTTTTTAAGTGAATTTTTTTTTCTTGAGGCTTAGAATACCGGTAAGAGATTGAACATTTACAAAAGAATTAGATCAATTAGATAATCATTATATGACATCAGTTAGGCCAGGTTCACATCTAACTTAACCTTCACTTTCACCTATCCCTTGGTCTGCTAGATCGTTGGGGCACCACGCAAGATCTGTCAACCTTCTTTCTCCATTCTTCTGTCATTTGCCTCTGATAGAATTTCACTCTTATATTCTTTCTGAAAATATTGTACCTGCCTGAGTGGACCACTTCGGTGGCCAATTTTGAGTTTGAGTTTCCACACAAACTGTCTTTGTAACCTTGTTTCATATGTTTCAAAAATGTTTAATCAGAGCAACCCATCTAACCCCTATGCAGATTGATTAAAAATTGACATAGCCATTCAACACTCCATCAGAGAAATAAAATTGAACCACAAGTGCAGGACATTTAAAACATGTTCAGAAAAAGTTCTTTGCTGATCAATAGTGGATCATCAACAGACTGATGTTGTGACAATGAAGTAGTGTAACCTTACAACAACAATATCCACAAACACAAAATAGAATTGACATTAGTGCTGGAGGACTGATGCCAAACAAAAATTGTAATTACCCCCCTCCCATAATTAGGATCATTTGATTTTTTAATTTTTTTTTTGCAACATTTGACCTTTAAACTCACTCTGTAGTGTTTTTTTTTTTACAATACCTCTATTCAAGTCAAAACTTCATGGAACCTGGACAGATGATCTCAAAAACTGCACTAATTATTTTCCTAGAAATTTAACACTTGATGTTTATCGCTGAGAAAAGAATTACTAGCTCCTTGGTCACATGGGGATAACTCTAGTTTGACGTTAAAGATTTTAAAAGTAAAAAAAAAAAAAAGAAAGAAAATCTAGGTCTACATCCAACATCAGTTTTGAAAGGACTATCGCATTTGAGAATTCCCAAATGTTAGGCATTATTGATTAAAGAGTATAATAAATTAATTTTGCTCATTGTCTTATAAGTCTAGATTTAAAGGTCTATCATTGGAATTATTATTTTAAAAAAAACAAGAGATAGTCACACAGAGTGTACTGAAAATGTGATAAATTTAAGGTTGCTTAAATTTTATTGCAGCTTATAAGCTTTGCTTATATTTTTATGTAAATCTAATATAGATTACATCTAGATTCTAGTTCTAGAAGTAGATCTAGACAAGAGTCCTAAATCAGAACTTTAGGTCTATTCACTCTAGTGTTAGATCTAAATGTCCATACCAATAAATAATCGCACAAGTATGCTTTGCGCGCTGGCCGAATCAGAAAAATGGTATGTTCAGCCAGCTGACAGTATCACAGATTTAATATCCAAATTGAATCAAATATTTTTTGAAGATTATTTTATTATATTTTAAGTTTAATAGGTATTGTCCAGTGGCGTAGCATCCATGGAACCAAGGGGTTCAATGAACCCGCGCCCACGACCATTAGGGGCCCACAGCCTGTGTCATAGAGCCATATGGCTCATAGGGATTTCATAGTAATTGGGATTCGTGACCAACAGGGCCCACATGAGCCTATGGGGGTGACACCAAAGTGGAAAAATAATTGCACTTTGGTTTGATTTCCAATTATGATCTAGTGTTGAAGAAAACACAACCACTTACCTCGCCCCACAATTTCAAAACTAGATAATTGGCTTGTTGAGTAATGCAATATTAGCAAAATACTAAAGGAAATCCAATACGCGCCATATATGCTAGGATCCTCCTCTCTAGTTTTGCAGTTAGCATCCAACATTTGCAAGCAGATAAGAATGTGGCTATGAGCAAGGAGCGCATCAGTCTGATTTTAGTGTCGAGGGCTATGCCTCAAATCATATTTGTGAGAACCAAAAATCAGCAGTAACGGCTGAACAAATAGTTCAAGTAGAAATCACGATTTATCTTGAAATATATTGATGGTGCTTCCAATAAGAGACTATTATTTATAAGAAGTAATAACTGAATTGAGTGTAATGACATTATTACTTACAACTAAAAAAAAGTACACCATTTGCATTAGAATGTACTGATACATAAAGACTACTCGATTTCTTTTTTCTTATGGGTTTGGGGGCCCCACCAACATATTCTTGAACCCGGGACAAGGTGCACCTTACTACACCACTGGTATTTTTTTTTTTTAAATATATTTTTGAATGTTTATCTTTTTTTTTTTTTTAAATATATTTTGATAGAATAACGAAAGTTGTTTTCCAGCTTAGTTGAATAAATATAATATTAAAATCATGTAACTTCATAAATATCAATCTATTGTTTTCAAAAATTATTGAGAAAACCAGCATTATCCAGTAGGTCTGAGTTTAGTCTGTACAATTACATCCTAAATAAAAACAAGCAAAATATTTTTTTTTTATTTATTTAAACAAAGCTTATTTTGAGTAAAAAGGAGAGGACCACCCTTTAGCTGCCAAATCTCTAAATATTGCAAGGTTTATCTCCCATTTTTCTCTTTAGAAAAAATTAATTATCATTTATTAATTGGTTAATTTTTTGGATTGATTTATGTTTTGTCTTTGACAGTAAATAATTGTGAACAATTTTAACTTTATGTGAGAATGGGAAATCTGGCAAACTTATCTATCCTTAAAACCAAATGAGATTTTGTTTTCTAATCTGGTGAATGCAAAAAAAAATAATCCAAATGAGATGTTGTATTATAATCTGGCAAACCTATTTATCTATCTATCTATCCTTAAACCAATTTAGCTTTCTATATCAATGGCTTAAACAATAAATTTATACAAAGCTGAACATTCATAGCAGGCATGAAAACTACTTTCCAAGGTGCAAAGTCACTTCAACAAAAAGAAAATGGCTAAGAACAAAAAAAGATGCTGACAACTGTTCTACTTATAAGGAATAGCTCACACTAGCTCAGTTGCAAAGGATTAAAAACTAAGAAGACCAGAGAAACAAAACACAAAAGCAATTACAAGTACAAAAAAAAAAACTATTTAAAAAAACTACAACGGGACACTCAAAAAAACAAACATCTGAAGATGTGTTTTACCCAGCCTGAAAACAGCAGGGTGTGTGTGAGAGATACAACTCAAACATAATTTTCAGAACCTATCTCTATTTCATCTAAATGATTCGCTGAGAGGGGTTCATTTTGTGCAATCTGGAACAGATACAGGACACATGTACATGATGTAAACATTGAAGAATGCATACCTACAAAAATACATTGGGGGAATACAAAATGATGTAAAAAGGTATCTAATACAAAAAAAAAATTAAAAAGTAGGACTAAGGTAAGCATGTTTAGCTTCAATGATTAATGACTAGAATAGCATATGTAAAGGAGTAGAATGATTAAATAAAAAACACCTGATATGCCTTTTATCTGCCCTATATTTCCAAATTCTAATTTCAATCCATTTTTTAACATAATTTGTGTGAATTTTGGCAAGTAGTTTTTAAATGAACATTTCAGAACTTAAATAGGACTAATGCATAATGGCAATGTCTTCGACTCCAAAGAAACTATTACATTTGAATTAGGTACCTATCAGAGTTGGATGGACTAAGGGGCGTCCTAAAATTCAAAATCCCAGCCTTCACTAAGATTTAATTTTCCCTCAGTTTGGAAGCCAAGCATTTTACCGCTCAGCCAATATAAAAAAAATATTGAGCTAAAGTAACTGAAGTGTGTCATAGCAAATGCTGTATCAAGCTACTCTGAGTGATAATGAATTTTAAAATTTTCATAAAGTGAATATGAGAAGATCAGGGAAACTGGGAAGCAAGAATGATGTAACATCTCTAAAGTCAGGTACAGGGTATGAGAAGGCTCCTGTATTCGACCAGTATTATAGAGATATCTTATTAATGACATATTGATGATGTGCCTATTCACACCCAAACACAAAAAATAATTTCCTTATTTTTTAACTTTATATTGTTGATAAATTTAGAGAAAAAAAAAGGTAATGGATATATTAAAGAATATAAAAAAAGGTCTTACTCTGGCCTCAATGTATTCAACTCGTCTCTCCAGTTGTGTTAATTTCTGATTGAGAAGTGCAAGCCTTGAACGGCAGGAAGTATCTGCAAATATTTTTAAAATATTTTAATGCTAATAATAACTTTTTAACTATTTGAGATTAAATTGCATGAAATTTTCATCAGATATGCTGACAACCTTCAAATTCTAGTACTGGAGACCATTAAAGCCTTCAAGTCCAGTGCCATTTTTTGCATTTACAGTGGGTCGGCATCATCTGATTCTGGAAGAGCAGGCTATCTAACCTACATTGAGTTTCTTGGCTCTGACTCAGTCAAAATCTTTGAACCATATGGTAGTGTTTGCAGTTTTAATGCAGAGGCCAAGTTTTGGACAATCTCAATAACTTTTGAATCAATAATGCTACTGCTAGCATAATTAATTTGGTGTTGTTGGCAAGCATTTTTCATCCTCTTTCATTCTGTTACACATAAATTTATTAAATTACATTAATTAATGGTATTTTTCAAAATTGGTGCAACTACTCAGTCTACTGATAACTGAACTAGTTACTAGATCTACTCTAGGACTCGATCTAGAATCGAGTCCGAGAGTAACTATAGGTACTTTGGAAAAAAATTAAAAATGAATATACATTAAAAACACACTAGTTAAATAAAGCTTGTTGCAAGGATTAAAAAGACACCAAGTTTATCCTTCTAGGTTAAATACAAGTGAAGTTATGAGGTTTTATGTGTCAAAAAATGAACTATAGAAAATGTCTGAAAAACTGATCGAAAAATTTATTTTCTTTCTTTGAAACCTCATAACTTTTTAACCTTACAAGATGTAAGCTTCAGATTTGGAACACTTTATACTTCATTAAATCTGTTATAATTTAAGCCTAAATATAGCATGCCAACTTGTGTTTAAAATACATTTTTGTACAAAGTTTGTTGATGTATGAGTTTGTTTGTTTTTTTTTAGTCGTATTACATTTCAATGACGATGTTGAATTTCTTTTGATCCAATCATGACAAATAAGTCAAATTTTAACCATTAAAGCTATAGGAAATAAACCACAAATACACATGTAAGATTTATGCTTTAATTAGTTATGTATTATTTTTTAAAATATTTATATAAATATATTATATATGTGAAATTGAAATGCAACAACAATAAAAATATAAAAAAAAAGGACTTTACCAAAGACTAAGCTTGACAGAGTTGATCAATACATATAATAAATTATATAAACAGGTGTAAAGAGATACTCTATAATATATTTATATGTTTAAAAATGTATATATTAAATTTACAGAGACAGTCGAAGTGTTGTCGAGATTGTGAAACGGCAAAAAGAAAAAATTTGATTGTATGAGATACATTTAACTAAACTGATAATATAGAACAATTATGTGAAAATTGTTAACATCTAAATCATTAGTTTTAGAATAGCTAAATTGCAAAAGCTAAATCTTATCGTGGTTTATTATTTTATACACCACCTGAATTTAGAGAGTGTCAATTTTAGCAGAAAAAATCTGTACACAACCAAAATAAGAAAAACTGATACAATGCTGCATCATCTTAGTACTGTAATTATAATAATGTTACAAAAGTGGTAAAGTGGTTTTAACAAAAAGTTAAATCTCCTAGAACTAAATCTGTTAATAATTCTATTAAAGTAACATTCGAGTCTTCTGCATCATCTTCTTCTTCTTCATATTTCCAGTATGCAACTTTTAAACTCCCTTGCTTTTTAACAGAAAATGATAAGATTCTACCCACGTAGAGTACATCTTTACCCATTTCATGCCAAATATGTTTAAACAGAATTCCATCCACTAATGGAGAAGCATTTAGAAGAAGACAGACTTTCTCCTTTGTGTCCTCAGACAGTGAAGAAAAAATAGGATTAGTCATCACTAACTCTGGAATACATGTCGCTATCAATTGTTTCATTTCCTTCCCCAATTTATTTCTGTCAGCCATGTCTCTCCTCTGTCCATTTTCCCGAAGCCTCAAAGTAATTATCTCTTCTCAATCTTCTGGTTTTAGCCAAACTTCTCAATGTATTTGCTCTAGCGATACTAAATTTTACAATGTTGTCTTGCTCTGTAATACTTTTGCTGTAAAGCCAGTTTAAGGACTTGTTTACTTTAGCCTTGGCCTTTCCATCCACATAAGTAATTTCAGCATTGGGAGCAGCTCTTCTAGCCATTGCATCGAAAAGACCAAGTGTTCTTTTCGCCCAGATATTGTGTGCAGGTGCGCTTGAAGCCGCTTGCATTAATTCATTGGTTAGGGATGACAAATTTCCATCAATATAGCGTTCATATTGGCGAAGAATTACAGTCAGAGTGGCATTAGCAACTTTGTTTATGACTTCATTGAGCTGCTCTATGTTGACATGATCCACAATGTGTAAAGCTATTAATGTTTCATCATGCTGCATCAGAGGACGGCCGAATGCATCATGTTCAGCTAATTGGACAAAATCAGGCTCAGCTATAACACGTCTTATGAAGCTTAAAGCATTTTGGCCATCTAGAAGATAAAAAGAACAAAATTTAAAGGTGTTATCTCAACTACTTTATTGCTATATACTAATATGAAAAAGGATATAAGTAATGATCAATTCAAACAGATAATAGAAAATATTTAATAAATAAAATTACCAGATCAAAGTGATTTCTTTGACTGTCATCCGCATAAAAAAAGACATCCATGGACCTGTTAATAGTTTGCCCCATAGTCCAAGGGCCTGTAGATGGATCTGAGGACATCATTTACCATATCCGAAAGAACAGCGATTCTCATCCCATTGCTCCGGCAAGTCTTTTCGAGGTAGCTAATCAAAAGTTGTCTGTGTCTAAACACTATGCCAGCTGAACAGAACAGTACATATAACCGATTGCCGACATATCCGGGAAATGTACTGCAAGATAGAGAGTGATTCTTTAGGAACTGTTTAAATTCTGATGGATCACCCTTGGCTTTGTACCTAAAATAAGAAAGTTTAAAGAAATTAATACCAGTTACAGTTTTAGAGATTTAAATTACTACTTGCAAGTATCTCCCTAATTTAGATTTCACACCATACTCACCTCAACTTTGATATGGCATATAAAAGATTTGCAGCTCTGCAATCCGATCCAAATACTGCACTTGGAATGGCTGAATTAAGCCTAGACAAAGCCTTTCTTGCCTCATGCGCGATGCCATCTAGAGGATGCAAATGGCAGTTTAGCTCCAACAGCTCTTTCTCAAATAATGCACTGAGCTGTTGAATAGTTGACTGCAGCACTGTCTGTCTGTTAAGGTTGACATGATTTTGCCTGCCATTTTTTGTTTCACAACGTCTCTACAACAGTTGTGGTATAGAGAGTATGTGACTGACAAGTCACCTATAGTGTCTTTAACATGTTGGACATAATCCTCTGTTTTGCCACCAGGAATCGCAGTAACGCTTGCAGTAAGGGATTGCTCTTTAGTGCTGAAATGGACTTCATTAATGTGGCTACCCTTTATTGTAGTTGCATCAAAAGAGAGAGTTACTGCCTCTGATTCAATTATAGCTTCTGCCACTTGCAGTTCAGCAATAACTCCCATTTCTCTGGCCATCTGTGATATGGTTGATGAAGTTGGAAGATCTTCAAAATTTATTCCAATCACAGATAAGCAAACTCTTAATACCTGTGCAATGGCATCAACTGGTACATTTAGTTCCAGGCAGTGATAAATAATGATGCGAGTGCTTGAGCTGTAAGTTTTTTTATCCTCTTTTGTTATTATTTGTGACATTTCACATGAGACAACTTTTTCTTGCAAGTTTTCAATCATAAGTGACTTTTCAAGCAATAGCTGTTTGTATTCTTCTTCTGATTGTTTTAACTTGGAGACTTTCATTGTGAGGGCATCTATCTTTTTTTCACTTTCCTGTTTTTTTTTTACATAAATGTTGACATTTTATGTGTGAACGTTTTAGAGATCTTTCTAAAGAAATGATTTTCGTCCGAAGGTCTTGCATTTTAAATTTGTAAATTGAAATCTTTGATGTATTTCTGTTTAAGAGCTGATTCACTTTTCTCACCTCATATTTTTTTCTTTTCTCTCTTTATAGAAGGCTTGCTTTAATTTATTATTAGATGCTTGTAAGTCTAAGTTAGTTAGCTGCTGGACTTGACAAGAGTTTCAACAGCTTACTTCTCTTGTTTTCAGCATTGGGAATCTGTCTTGTTACTGGAAATCTGAACTCTTGGTTCAAAAAGTTGACAATGATATTCCAATTTTTATTAATGTTTTTCTTGTAAAGTGTCATTTGGTCATAAAGGCCAACAACCAGTAAAGATACAGACGTAGGTTTGCAGTCTTGTTTTTGTGCCAAATCGATAAGCTTGGTTCCAAAATGTAAAGACTTTTTTCAAAAACAAAATTGTACACAAAGGCGTTAGTGAATTGCTTATCCTTTAATGAGTCCATAAGAAGTTGAAGATCTGCTTAAGTTTTAAGAGATGCCATGGTCAAAGATAATGTGTGATATGATATAGATCTAAAAGAAAAAAAAAAATTAGTCATACATTATTCATATAGATGTATAGAATGTATATAGATCTAGATTCATCCAGCATTAGCTAACATCTAATATCAAATAATTGCTAAAATATGCCTTAATAATATTGAAACTAAAGATCTACATCTAGATCTATCTATACTATGTCACTATGTGTAAGGGAAAAAAAAAGTATTTAAATCTAACTTTTAGACCTATTAATTTATTATTTAACATTATCTTTTTAAAATATATTCTTGATTTACAGAAAGAAAATCTATTTTTTACAAGAATAAAATATATTTATTTAAAAGATGTCTATAAAATAACACAGATTGGAATGGATTGTAATGGGAGTCCCTTTTTTTCCATGTAGCCATTTTGAAAAACTTCTGATGTCGGCGTTATCGATAATAGGTGGTCAAAATCGATGTACTGGTAACACATGTTGGGGTGTTGTTGTTTTTTTTATTTGGAGCAACAAATTACCTTTAAAACACCAAAATTATTAAACTTTATGCTTAGATTCATTCCTAAATGCAAACAAAAACAAACGAGCTTCTTATATTATGTGTGGAAAGTAAATGCATTCTTACCTTAGATTCAATGTCAATTTTCAAAACAAACAACAAGATGGTTTGTTGACAATGCAGTATGCTTTAAAACCTTAAGAATCCTCCTTTAAGATAATTGAGATTTTTTCAAACAATGAAACAACTAACACTATGGGTTGGATGAGGCTACAAAGCTGATCTGAAACTATATAGCACTTAGTTTAGCAGTTTCCAGATGGGATTGACACGGATGTTGAAGTATCTAGTAACTAATCTAGATATAATTTCTAGACTAACTTAACTAACTACTTAAAACAGACTAAAGTCTAAAGTAGATCATGAATCTAGTCCGAGGGTCTAGGACTCACTGCTAGTCAGCCTAGTCTAGACTCTACTTAGTAACTTAGTATCTAGAATACTTAAGAATATATCTCATCTGAATTATAGATTCTATCTTAGCAATCTAGATTCTAGTAGATAAAGAATCTTATTTTTTTAATAAAAATGATTTTTTTAATTCTTTATTCTAGTATTGTAGTATAACTATAAGACAATATCATGAATAAGATAAGTAACTAAGTAATTCTAAATCTAGACTAGATCATCTAACTAGTAGAGATGTGTAGTCACTAAGTCAGTGTTACGTGTAGATCTAGATTTAATCTAGAATTAGAATTAGATAAGAAGTACAAAGTCAAGTAGGCTAGTCTAGTCAGTCTAGAATCTAGATTAAGATTTCTAAGATTTTCTGGGTAAAACTTCTTTTCTCAATTTCTGGTATTAGATTAGATCATAGACTTGCAAAATATTACACGTACCAAAAGAATTCAAAAAATCTGTTATTTTTTTAATACTTCCAGTGATAACTTCGACATATTCTCTGTTTGCCCAATCTTGCTGAAGTGGTCTTTGATGAACTGGTTGTTGATGCGCCATTTTTCTTGTTGATTTTTATTTCCTTGAGACAATTTTTATGTTTTGTTTTTATTAGTGAACCCAAGAACTGTTTCCAAAAAGTCCCAAGATTCAAAGATTATTTTTGTAACCATTATACATGGAACTATTTTTTAATTATAATTTTTTTTTTTTACTAAAATATGCAATGCATATTGAATATTTTTAAAGAAGCCTAGGAAATGAGATTCAGGATCGGTTTCTTTCTTCTAAAATATGACATGCTTTTAGACATAGGCCCTTATAAGTGGTATTATTAAAAGGTAAATGAATTTTTATTAAAGCTACTTAAAAACACAGAATTATAATAGTTGTATCAATTAGTTTTTATATGTCATTAAACTCAAACTGTAATAGATCTAGAGTAATCTAGACTATTTATAATAAATTGATACATCTGTGCTATTATAAATATTTTTACCAAAAAAAAAAAAATTTTTTTTGAAAAGCGCATTTCATGCTTTTATCTTTCTTATGATCCTATCGCTTGTTTGGACCATGCTGGGAAAGGTGGGGGTGCTGGGGGGGGAGAGAATTACAGGGGTATATATATTACCGTGATAGCTTTTTAATGCATTTATTTTTTAAAATTCCATGACCTGAATTGCAACTAGGGGACTCAATTTAAGTTTCCTCTCACGCCAACACACTACATATATATATATATATATATATAATCACTGTGCTATGCAAAGTGTTTATGAAAATAAAACGTTTTATAGATATCTTGGGACTTGCGAGATGCGGTGGACATCAAGTGGACAAATAATCAATGATGGCAAGACCATAATATATTCAGGACACGATAAGGATCACATTTGTGGTATAGGCATCACCATGTCTAAAATAGCAGCTTCAGCGCTAATTGATTGGAAGCCAGTCAGCGACCGCATCATTACAGCTCGACTCCAAACAAACCAAATCAAAATCACTACCATATGCCCCCACAAAGGACGCAGAAGATACAATCAAGGATAATTTCTATAATCAACTTCAAACCACACTTGATGAAACACCCTCTCATGACCTAATTCTACTGATAGGAGCAGACTTCAACGCCAAAATCAATCCCAACCGAACTGGCGTTGAATACGTAATGGGACCATATGGCTCTGCAGAAAAGATAAGTGATAATGGCGAGCGCTTGATTTCTCTCTGCGCATCCAACAGCCTTTCAATTGGAAACACATATTTTAAGCAAAAATAAATACACTAAAAAACATGACGATCACCAAATGGAGAAACCTTAAACGAGATAAATTACATTTGCATCTCCAAACGATGGAGGTTATCTCTATTAGACGTGCGGGCCCGCAAAGGAGCCGATATATCAGCTCAGACCACTACCTTGTCAATGGCAAATGTAAACTCCGACTGAAACGCCAACCAAACCGAGCCACACGACCCCGCTTATTTAATGTAGACAAACTCAAAGACTAATATTGCAGCACAGTTCCAATTGAAACTAAAGAACCGCTTCGAGGCTCTTGCAAAATATACTAACCCTTGAAGTAGAGTGGGTCAACTCCACAGATACCACTATTGAGTGCGCGGAAGAAGTTATTGGAAGGAGGCGAGGTTCATACAAGGAACGGTGGATACAAGACAGAACATGGAAATTGATCGATAAGAGCATAGGCTGCCTTAGCAGTGGCGGGGTCCTAAGCGCATGTCATATGCAGGGCCATAAGAGACTAGGCCTACTATATATATTGTTATAAACCTGGTGGTGGCACAGAGAGGGGTAGTGGTGTGTGTATAGTCAGCCGACGCAAATCGCCCCAGGCCAGCGCTAGACGAGCGGTCAACCGTGACGAGTTACAACGGTCAGCCGAGTCGAGTGTCAACAGGACGGTTCGGGAAGGATCGCCGTCGTGAACAGAGCTCAGGAGCGTCACGAGAGTTGTAGTCATCTGACCACCTAGAAACGTCGAGCTGCGTTCTGTCCGGTTCGAGAATGCCAGTAGGGACCCTATATAAGAGCGGAGGTGTCGTAGTCAAGACGGTTCACGACAAGAGTTCAGAACACGGTCGACTACAGCACAGTTCAGCGGTGTGGTTCTGTAAGGAGCATTTTACGATGGTTCAGTGCGGAGTACTATCAAGTACAGTTGAGGCGAACGGCGTCTTGATCTTGGTCTGTGATCGAGTCCGACACAACGAGCCTAGTGTTAGAAGTCAGTCCTGAACTGCTGAACCCAGTGCAAGCCCGGAACGAGACGGAGAGGCCAGTGCAAGAGTTGATACGGCGGTACGGTGTTATCGGAGAGATATTTGTACAGTCTTGTGTTACGTGCTGCCAATGGTACAGTATTGGCTGTTATTTATTCAACTATGAAAGTGTTACGTTACTTTGGAGCCCTGAGTTGTCAAGTTCTTTAAGTTGGTGGTGTATGGTGCAGTTTGCAGAGAGCCTGGATAGTGAGATTCGTAACAATATTGTACCAAGTCACGCTAACTGATCGTTCGCTTATAACGCTGAAGGTCTTTTTTTTTTTGTTGTTACAAAGCATGCTATATTACGTAAGTACTGTAGGCTACTATTGGCCTTTTAACTACATAAACTCGAAGTTATCTTCACCTTAAATTCTGGATCTGATATATCCACAAAACGCTATGTAAAAGACATCTGTTCTTTGTGGCTAACATCAAGCGTGCAGTCAAGGATGACTGGAAAATACGCCATCAGGTCTTTCAGCTCGTTTTGAATCCTATATCCGAGGTACTGATCGTGAGCTTCCTCGTTCTTAATTCTTCAGAGATGTTCTTGCATCATGTAACAGGGTTAGGTCGCATTTGTCAAACATCTCAACCAAGCCTAAAAACTGACCACTGTTTGGTGCATAAAGTTTCTCTGTGCCCCGCACTTTTTTTTTGTTTGTTTTTTTTGTTTTGCAAGGTGCTGAACGATCGCTAGAATTCTGGCTAAGACTCTGTGCCAATGCAGTTTTTATTTTCGAATTTGTTCTAGCATCAAGTCATCCATTGCGCTACCATTGGACATTTTCGTTGTTTTAATCCAACCACGCTGACACATACTTATAAATATGCATAACATGGCTGCATGGCAGTGCGATATGCGCACTGGGCTGTTGTTCGGTCGTCTCGATGGTCCTGAACTAATGCAATTCTAACCATAACCGATGGTCCCGGGTTCATACCTTGCCGGCTGCCATCCCGAGGGAGATTTAGACTAGATTATCTTCAACTCTGAAGGAACATCCGAAACATTTAAAACATTTTATAAACATTTTAACGCTGCTTAAATTTATTAATAAGATGTTTCCAGTCGTAGCAGCTAATTGGCCTCCAGTAGATTTTGTGCCAAGCAACTTACTAGGAAAAGAAAATACTGTCTTTGGTATAAGAACAACGTGTACAGTGGTCCATTGACTTTCACAGGTCCTACTTTCTACTAAAAAAATACATTTTCTATAATGAAACACGGCCACCCGATGTATATGCACAGCAGCCTATTGGAGAAAAAATGAATACGTCATCGTCTAACTTTCTGGATGCTGATTGGCCTAAAAAACTGTACGAGCTATGTCACAGAACCAAACAAGAAATCTTTCTCACACACCCTAGTCCCTTTTTTCTAAGGCTGATTAAAGTAAGAGTATATTATACTCTAATGTGATATAATAGTACTGTATGACTCTTTATTTACGAAATAACCGATTTTGATTGGTTGCTTCCGTCTACGTGTTGTTTTTTATGCTAAGGTAAAATGTTAAACAGTGGTAGCCGCTCGGAATGTGCAGGTCATAAGATCAGGGGCGGACTGCTATATGGGCGTTCGGGCAAATGCCCGGTGGGCCGGTACCCAAGTGGGCCGGTAGAGCCACCTATTTGGGCCTTTTGGGTGTCATTATGACACGTAATAAATTAAAGTTTTATAATATTCTCTAATAAAAGTGATTTTTGAGCGTCGTGTTCAAAAAATCTATTACAGTAAAGTGTAATAATAATTTAATCTATCACATTTTTCCAAAATAATGTATGCCTACTATAGTCTACATCCATAGAGAAAAGTTGCGGTGGCTGCGTGGTAAAGCGCTTGGCTTCCGAATCCTGGTGAAGACTGGATTTTGATTTCGGGACCCATCTAGCTCCAATGGGTACCTAACATTGGTTGGGGGGGGGGGGGGGGGGGAGTGAAAGTGAAGGCAGTAGTTGGTCGTTGCTGGCCATATGACACCCCCCTCCAACACACACACACACCATAGATCGCAATTTACATACATACTTGTACCTTTTATCCTTTTAAAAATTAAAAAGCAACATGAGGTCTATATGATCTTGTATATTTTCTTATCTAATATCAATATGATATACAATTTATGGACCGGATTGTAAAGAAATGCCTTCTGACACTCAGTCCGCCCCTGCATAAGATGCTGTCTTTACCGAAACTGAACGGTATTTGAAACCAAAAATGTCTTTTTAAGAGCTTACATGTTAATTGGTATCATATAGATGCTAGGAAATATTGAGCAACAAGTCCTAGCTTATGAGAGCAGGTCTGGTTTTCGAACCTGACGGTGACAAGGAAATATCCTATCGTGGAACCTGGGACGGTTGCCCCACTTGCCACCCCCTAAGGCCGCTACTTGATGAGAGGAAAGAGGCCAAACTTAGATGAGATCACAAAAAATGAAACACAGTATCGCAGTCTGTAGGGAAGCAGATCTGAAAGTAAAGAGAAGCTGTTGGCGAGATAAACGGGACTTGATTGAACAGAAGGGTCAAGAGGCACAAGCAGCTGCAAGCAGAAATGACACAAAAACTCTCAATCGTATTGTTCGAGATCTCACTGGAACAAAGAGTGGACATGGAGCACAGAAAAAAAACTTTGTTAACGAAAGAAGAACAGGACGCAAGATGGGTAGAGCACTTTAAAGAGACGCTTAACCAACCGTCGCCAGACCTAACTTACACATTCAAGGACCCCTCTCCGGACAATGATCTCAAGGTCAAGACAGACTGTAAAGGAGCTTACCATGGCTATTGCAGTGCTAGAGAACAACAAAGCACCAGGGCTAGACATGGTGTCAGCAGAAATGCTAAAACATGAGAGGAAGTGCATTTTTAACAGAATGACTGATCTCCTAAATTTCTGTTGGCGAACTTGTAAAGACCCTGAGGACTGCCAAAAAAAAATGATTGTAAAGCTTCCAAAAAAGGGCAACTTAGCAGACAGCAACAACTGTAGGGGCATTACTCTCCTCTCTGTCCTGGGCATAGTTTTCAGCACTGTTTTGTTGAGACCTCTTCAACTATCTGTAGATGAGAGGCTCAGAGAAGAACAAACAGGCTTCCGAAGAGGCAGATCATGTGCAGAGCAGATCTTCGTTCTACGAAATATCATAGAACAAAGTCTCGAGTACCAACAACGGCTAACGATCAGTTTGTCTGTGGCATTTTACGTCTCGAGAGACGAGCTTTTCCCTTTGCAACTTCTTGTGTAACTAAAGAGGCCAATTCTTGATACACATCTGCGGTCGCAGGTTGGGCATATATAATCACCAGGCGCCGTTGCATTTTCACCCTTCTTTCTGCTTCTGTTGTGTATGGCATCTGCAATCCGAGACTCTTCCTTTATGCTCTCTCTCCATGTGGATCTATCCAGTGCTACTTTTTCCCAGCTGCTAGTGTCGATTTTGAAGAGCTTCATGTCGCGTTTGCATAAATTTCGTAGACTTTAAGAAAGCGTTCGATAGTGTCCACTGAAAATCACTATGGAAAATATTTAGAGAATATGGCATTCCAGAAAAATTCGTCCAGATCTTACGACACCTATACAGTCAATCTAGTTGCTGCGTTAAAACAGAAGAAGGAACAACAGATTTATTTAGCATCGAGACAGGTGTGAGACAGGGGTGCATCTTATCTCCCTTCCTTTCCTCCTAGCCATCGACTACATAATGAGGAGAGCAATGAATCAGACTGCCTTTGGTATTCCATGGCGTGAACAAAACCGAATGACGGACTTGGACTTTTCCGATGATGTTACACTGATCGAGGTTCAAATAAATGCATACAAGAAATGACGGAGAGCCTAGATACAGAGGCACCTAAAATTTGTCTCCGCATAAACTTGGATAAGGCTAAAATTTTGCGAGTGGGATATAAGGCAAAGGGTGCCCCGTCAGACTTGGCAAGTCAAAGCTTGAAGAGTTGGACAAGTTCACTTACCTTGGCAGTATCATAAAAAATGATGGGGATGCCTACCACGATGTAGAGTGCCGAATAGGAAAGGCAGGGAGCATTTTCCTAAGGCTGCAGCCTATTTGAACAAGCCAAGCCATTCGGCTCTAGACAAAAATACACCTTCTCAACACAATTGTCATCCCAACTGCAACATATGCATGTGAGACATGGAAGTCATCTGTCAAAATTGAGAAAAGACTAAATGTGGCTCAACAAAAATGGCTGAGACGGATTTTGGGAGTCAGCTACACAGATTGGGTCTCAAACAAGGAAATCCTATGCCTAACTGGGAGTCGAACACCTAGTGAGGTTGTGACAGAGCGTCGCATGAGGTTTGCGGGACATGTTCTACGACAAAATGAACTACGCATACCAAGAGTTGCGATAACATGGAGGCCAAAACGAGGAAAGCGCAAACAGGGACGTCCTCGTATAACTTAGCGCCATATCTTCATGGAGGACCTCAAAACAGTAGGCACCAGATGGGATGAGGCTTCAGCAGGGGCGGACTGGGTGTCAAAATCGGCCCAGGCATTTCTATACAATCCGGCACCTAAATAACATGCGATATGGGGGACATCGAATTATGCATATCCCCAAAATAATTATGTGACAAAAACTGGATTTACCTAATGTCACCTCTGTATTTTTGACATCATAAATGTCACTGTGGTTATGTTTTGGTGCTGTGATATTATTGTCGGTTTATCTATGTAGGCGTGGTGGTGACATTGGGTTCATATTATAATTCACAGAATAAGGAAATGACACTTGATGTAGCAGACACAAATAAGTTTAATTTAAGTAATAACACCACATATTGAATATGATACACAATTCAATTCAGGAATGACCAGTATTAATCCTCTATAGAAATATGGCGAATATAATGACAACTTAGCAACTAATCTATAACCAACTTCTTTAAACAACTGACTCAACTGACTATATCAAGTGACTCTATCAAGTGCTTGCTACCAACTCCCTATATTGACTGACTGCTCTTAACCCTGGTTCACTTAAGGTCAAAAGTGTTCACCTTAGGGCAACATGAGTTGTGAATAACATTCACAATATAGAAATAACATTCACAATATTTAAATAGGGTTTCTACACTATGGAACCAACTTTGAGGTGGGGACACCTAACATAATACATTTCTACCAGTAAACACACCACGTTATATGCTCTCAGAGAATCAGGTTTATTTGTTTAAAGGTAATCTAATATCCTTGTGGAAAAAACAAATTCTGTCAAGATAGTTTTATATTTTAGCAAGTTCTCTTTGTATTCCGGTTTAAGTCTTCATCTTCGTTGTCTTTACATTAGTGTTTCTTTGTTGGATAACGTGGCTTGATCTCCAGGAATAAATGACGTTGTGCCTGTTCATTCATAGAAGCTGTCAGCCTTAGGTTTAACAACGTTTGTTGAATATTTTGTGCTTGCGGGGTTACAAAGGTATAACTCTACTGCATTTATTTGGCAAAGGATTCCAACACTATTTGCTTTTTAAACTTTTTTTTCTGCTTGTCCTTTGTGCTTCTTTTTCGACTCTAATGCATATTGACTCAAAAAAAGGTTTGGTCACTTTGTTACACTACTCAAGATAATAACTGTGTAATTGTGATGATTACGAGATTATGTAATAACTCAACCGTATCAAAAATTATTCGATTATGAGTAACATAACACTGGAAGCGTTGTGATTGGTCCCTTTATAGATTCATCCGAAAATATTCACACCAACGTGAACTTTATATCTTTATAAGAAATGTAGGCCTTATGTTGCTTGTTAATCGCTTAGTGTGTAGGCCCCTATATTGGATGAAGCCTATAAAAAGCACTGTATGCGGATGTAGGCTATTACATTATTTCGGAAAATGTGGCCCTAATACACTGTAGAGTCTGAAAATCACGACGCTCTGAGTGCTGCTTTAATAAAAGAATATTATAAAATCTGTTTACATTTTTATACAATTCTTAATGGCATCAATGCGACCCTTTCACTAGCCCTACCGGCCCAATTGTGCAAAAAATTGGGTACCAGCCCACCGGGCTTTGGCCCGAATGCTCATATAGCCAGTCCGCACCTGGGCTTTAGACTGCCAATGACAAATCATTATGGAGATCAGCTTGCCGCCCAATGCGCCGAATGGCGCGGGAGGACCTAAGTCTAAGTATTTCTATGAAAAAAACAACAATAACATGATTTACATATAGCCGTTTTCTCTAAACTTTGCAAGCTGCAAAATATCACGAAATCGAATTTTCAATATTTTTTCTCTATATCTAGCCTTTGAGACCTAAACATGACAACGGACTATTAGACCGCTATAATAACCATGTTTAAAACCCCAGATTTACTATTTTATACCTAGAAATGTGTTAACTGCCATGTCGATCTTTTCTTAGCGGGTTGTCTATACACTAATAAATTTAACCCCAACCCTAAATGTTTAAGGTTTTTTATGTAATTCAAAAATTTTACAATAAAAAATATATCATTAACATTAGACTTCTTATCTAGATCTAGCTTTTAGTTAGTTTTTTTTAATAAATGTTCTTGTATTTTAAGATATTTTATAAAGATTTCCCCCTTGAATGGCGGCGTTTCCGGCTATGTTTCGAATTGTAGACGACCAATGTAAATAAAGTAGATTGTGTCTAACACAGTGTCTAATCTTGATCTAAAGACTCATTAATGTTCAAATAATCTTTTAGATTTTTTTAAGCAACAAGAGAAAAATAAAAGTCGCACATCTACATCTATGGCTTCCGCTTTAGAAAATTATGTAAATAGTATCCTTTTTTTTAAAAAAATATGATTCTTGCTTGTGTTTTTTTAAATTTAGAACTAGATAGATCTAGACTAGTCTAGAGAGGCTCTATACTCTATGGTAGATTCTTATAACTGAACACCGACTTTCGGGAACTAGGTCACATTTTTATTTGGTGAAACTGAAATCAGATTCTTATTCTGCAACTAAAGGACTATAAAAATAGCTGTGTTCCTTTGAATTACCACTCATAGTCAAGATTTTATTTTAAAATAAATTGGGTCACTTCATGCTCCTATTTTGAACGCAGTTTTTGGGCTTTCTCCTTTAGTTGAGGAGCACTGCTGTTGAACACCACTATGTAATTGCTTATAAATTATATCTGTGTTACTTAAAAATTATTTAGATTGTAGTAAAAGAAGTAGATTCACTTTTGCAATATGTATTTATAGTCTATTTCCTCATACTCTCTCTCTCTCTTTATATATATATATATATATATATATAGGCTATATATATTGTATATAGTTTATTTTTTTAAATACCTATATAATCTATGTCTAGAAACAGACAGAAATAAATTTATATAGATTATAGAGCTATAAATTAATTATTTTAATTTAATAAACATGATATTTTCTACTAGGCTACTTATATTTTCTCTGTCTTTCTTTTAACTCCCATCCAAGGACCCTCTTATTCTTTTCATAATTTGGATGTTCGTTTTGTGAAACCTTAACATCCCCTCCCTCCCATAGATGCTTATAATTCGTTTCATGACTCTCTCCCCCTTCCCTCCACTGCCTGTTGGATAGTTTGTGACACGCTGAGTGTATACCTCTCCTCACCACCAGCTTATCTTGCGTGATCACATGCAGTGGGCATGATCTCTGGCTTCAATTAGCAGCCCACACTTTTTCTTTCATTCATAAGTTATATATTCTAGATATCTCGATCTAGGTCATGTTTATTCATTAAAAAAATCATAGATTTATTAATCCCAATTATATTTCTTAATACGATTTTGCTCTGTTCAAAAAGGAAAATAAGCTGAAATTATTATTATTTGTTTGGACACCCCCTTTTTAAATTTTATTTAACAGCTAACGGTACAAATGTGATTGGAATGTCTTTCTAAAGATGTTTGGAAGCTTATTTTGATATGCCCATCAGCCTATGATCAAACAGGCTCATAATATAGCCTTCATCCCTTATATGGGTATGAATTGCCGGGGGAGGTTAAAACAACAGCTTTACATACATGGTTACCGAGAATCTAAATAACTGTCATCTGCTTTGAAAAAACGGAACAAAATTACCGGAACTTATCTAAAATTGGACATGCGCAGTTCCGAAACGTCTTTTTTAGCTCCAAACATAAAAACAAATGAATTACAAGCAAAAAAAAAGCGACCCGTTCAGAAAGGAGAATTCGATGGAGTGTTCAAACATGTGCAGTTCCGAAACGTCGTTTTTAGCTCCAAACATAAAAACAAATGAATTACAAGCAAAAAAAAAGCGACCCGTTCAGAAAGGAGAATTCGATGGAGTGTTCAAACTATAAGAGCCTCCTCTAGTAGACTACTAGATAGGGAGGAGAAAAAAAAATTATATTTGAAAAAACAATTTTTTGTTAGTACATCATTAAAATACTTTAAAAGAACTTTCTAATGGTGTATAAATTATGCTTGTATGTTTAACATAAAGAAAGTTATGATTTTTTTTGTGCCGTTTTGACCTAACATCGGTTGACATGGAAAAAGTGAAGTGAGAGCTTGTTGCTGGCTCAGCCGACGAGACACACCCCCAAGGTAAAAAGTTAAAAAGTTGGAATTGAGTTTTGTAGACGATAGATCTACTTATTAAATAAGAACTTTAATAGTAGATTTTGTATTCGTAGTAAATTTCTAGCTCACAATTCTGATTTCATTTATATTTATGAACTTCAGTTGTTTAATATGTAAATATTGATGAAATAAACAAATTATCGGGTCTAGATCTACAAGAAATATCAGAGAGGCGGGGACAAAATGGCGGCGTTGTGATGGCAGAAAAAAACAAAATATTTAAAAATTGGGATCAAAATCGCCTGAAACAATTTTTTTTCGAATTTTTTTTTAAAAAATTGCAAGGTAAAAAATCTTTCAAAAGTATCTAAATCTGTAGCTAATAATATCTGCTACAAGATTATAATTTCATTTGTTGGTGACAAACAATATCTTCTATAAAAAAAAATAAAACCTGAAAAGTCCATTGAGGTCAATGTTATTATTATTTTTTTTTTCAAGTTTGTTCGATGTTGACAATAGATCGAGCTGAAAATTTACTATTAGCAGGAAAAAAATCAACAGGGTACGACTTTTCTGTGATGAGTATCAGCAAAAATAAAAATGTATATACTTTCAATGCAAAAAAACAAAAATGTTCTCCATCATCAAAAGTAATCGAATCCACTCTTTTTAGCAATGATATCTTTATATATGGTGAGCATAATCGATTTCAAACAAAGACCTATGTAGCAGTAAGGAAAACTCTTGTCTCAAGTTTTTACGTCATTTTTTGGACACCGGAAGTTCCGGAATTTCACCTCCCTATACTAGAGTAACTTACGTTTATCGAACAAGTTAAGCTCAGTCGCTGACATTTTTTATGTTTGAATTTGTGTATCTCTGTAAGAATTAGACCTAGAAAAAAACTGATTGTATGTATGAACTCCTCATTCATTTTTAAAAAGTAGACATGTTTTATTCTATTTATTACTCAAAGTTATATTTGTTGTTAAAGTGGGTCAGGTCAATGCTTTCAAACATCGAACATCGTTTTACAGCTACCTTCAAGAATCTTATCTTATCGAACATATTAAGAAACTATCGAACACACGAGAAGTATGGTGTTTCAAAAGTGTTATAATCTTTAAATTTTTTTTATTTATATCATTTTCTTTTTACGGCTGAAAAGCTATGGCACCTATGGTAGCTTGTGAGCTTTGTTACCTATAGATGTAGATAGATCCGCCCTCCCTAATCCACCTGGTTGACCAAAAACTAAAATGTATTTTAGAGCATGTTTAGTATTTGTCACACACACACAAACAACATATCTATTATATCTATCACCCCTAGTGTTTGTGACCTAATTAGTGGCTTGATCGTAGGTACTCGATTGATGGCTCCTCCCCCTTTCCCCTCAACATTGTTTTTACAACAACTTGAACAATGTTTTGGGGCTGTGTTGATGGCCTGGTTTACACCTGTGTGTTGCGCTATCACTGACCATATTATTTTTGTTGTGTGTTATTCTGGTGGCTGCGTTTAGATTGAGCCTTGAAATTTACGTAGTTACTTTGCACTGAAAAAGTACGAATGTTGGAGAGTGGAATTGTGTAAGAAGAAAGCGCGGGTAAGGGGGTGTAGGCAGAATAAGAGAGTGGTTAAATGTGTTATTGTTATTACTTTGTGTATTCCTGATGTTTCAAAGGAGTGTGTTTGTAGTGCATTATGAGCTTTTAACCCTTTATCATACTTTATGGCAAAAAAAATAAATATATATATATATATTTAATTTTATAGACCTGGCGCCGCACGTCTAGATCGAGAAGCACAACTCATTCTACTCTGTGTATTTGAGGCTGACGTCACATTTTAATGGTCGATCAATTATTGATGATCTCTTGATACAGTGTCTTGACTGTTCCCCCGCCCCCCTTTTTTTTTTTACCTGCCAAAGACATTTTTATTTCAAAATACCATATATCTACATTCTATACCTCCCCCTTTCGTTTTATTAATATCTCTTCACATCAAGCACATGCGCTAGGTATTGGTTTACAACACATAATTCAGAAGTTAATAGAATGGGGCATCTGAAACAAAAAAGAAAAACACAACAGGATATGTTCAACTTTCTTTGTCCTACTGCCATCACAACGTGTCATAAAATCAAGCTTTTAAAATGGGTGCAATTAGTGCATATCGATGTAAATCTATTTACTTATAGAGAATATTTACGGTAAACCACAAATAGCTGATACAAATTGTAACACAAGAGTAATTTATATCTGTAATTTGCATTACATTATTTTAAAAAATAACAATTAAAAAAATTTAATTTAATTATAATATAATTTAAATATTTTGTCTTCTTTGGGTTATATCCCTTTGATGTTTATTTTTAACATTAAAATGGGGTTCAATATTTTACGTAGCTGAGATTGCTTATAAAAAAACAACAACTATCAAACACCCCCTATTTAAACCTCAATTTTCATGTTTGGGTAGCAAGGGACATTTAAACCAATAGTTGCAAATGTTTCTCAGCCTAATTAGAAGCATAATATATAGGTTTTGTTGAGCTGAAGCTTCATTGGCATTAAAAAATAAACCTTAACCCGAGACTCACTTTACTCTTCCCAAGAGGTAAAAAAAAAAAGATGTTTTTATACCAACATTACCAATGCACTTTGAATATAAGTAAAAAAAATTATCCTCGGGTGAAAATGAAACTAAATATAACTTAACTATAAAGAAATGGATGATGCACAATAGGAATGGACTAGTTTCATCATAATCATCGAAATAAAGGAGAATTTTAAAAAATATAATGGGGTGTTCGATAAGTACCTTAACATGAAGGTGTTCGATAGACGTAAGTTACTCTAGTTACTAAGCCATGTCCAATTCATCTCTATTGAGCTGGTGTGTTAAAGCCTGTGAAAGTGCTATTAGATGCTACACTATTTTTTTTTAATTAAACAGTAACTTGTATATAACATTATTAATATATAATATATAAATAAAGTTCATTTGAATACTTAACTTTGTATGAAGAAATGGTGGAAATAGTGACTGCTGATGGACGAGTGATTGTGGTAAGTACATCTTACAATAAATATGACAATTTTATTTTAACCCTTATTAGCATTGACAGGGGTATTACATTTTAAAATCATTTCTAACATTCAAAGTCTTCTTTTAAAATCTAGATCTTGATTTTTTATATATAATTTTTTATGTCTTGAGCACTATATTATGTATCTAATCATTCTTTAGACTGGAAAATTTTCAAATCACTCCCCCTCCCCCTGTACCATTTGCAGAAATTAAACTCTAATGTGACATTATATGTAATTGAATAACATTTATAACTGATATTAATCACATATTAAAAACATTCTTTAGACCATTCAAATTTGTAAAATCCCAGTCATTGTGAAAGAATTTCATTTTAAACTATTCTAAATAAACAGTTTCATTCACTAGAATAGACAAATAAAACACAAACTAATTACATTGATATAAAAATTGTCAAATGTTGTTCCTATTAAAATATTGGGGGGAAAAAAAGAAATTGTATTATGCTACAACCTTTTAAACACATTTTTTTTAACTAAAAAAATTAAAGCATGAAATCATATTAACTGACTTCATCATCATTGGATATTTCTTTATACAACGTTGAAAGATTTTAATCTGAATTGTCCTTTTTTTTTCTTCAAGGGGCTGTTAAAAGGTTTTGACCAGACCATCAATCTTATATTGGATGAAAGTCATGAACGAGTCTACAGCACTGGTCAAGGTGTGGAGCAAGTCATTCTGGGATTGTACATTGTTAGGGGAGATAATGTGTAAGTCTGTGAAACTAGTCTAAATCAATGTTCTTGTTTTTTTTTTTGTTTTGTTTTTTACAAAGCTTATTATATTAACTCACTCTGTCTGTCTGGTAAAAAGTTTGTACCTCTTTGATGCCCAATATCAAATCAAGCTGAAATTTTGCAATTATTTGTTTTACCGGACAACCCAGAATCAATTAGTTAATTAACTATTGGTAATTAATTATTTTGTTTGGTGTCTCGAACACCACTGAAGTGGTGGTATAAGTTGAATAAATCCCCTTTAGGAGACTTTAAAGTAAGTTTGAAACAAACAATTAATTACTATTTTCATAAGCACCTCACTTGTAGAGTGGTTAATATGTCTGCTTGTGCCATGAGTTTGAATTCCCCCCTATTTTCCTTTTTTTTTTTAAAATGCTTTTAAATTCAATTACAATAAAAATCCGCCCATTTATCCCCTTCTCTCCCCCCCCCCCCCCCTTCCTTTCCCAATTTTCCCAACTGGTCTAGCTAGATAAGTAAAAGGATCATAGCTAATTGAGAAAGCTAAAACTAAAAGCATGAAATAACACTAAACAAAAAACATTTGGTAAAAATACTTCTAATCACACAGAATAATTAATACCAATACACTTCATATAAAAAGCTTTTTTTTTTAAGTATTTTTAAATGTTTTTCTTGTTTGTTTGTTTTTTTGTTTTTTTTTTAGTTGTGGCCCTAATCTGTATTCAATTTCAAAAAGGAAACAAAAAATCTGGAGTTCAAAACCATAGAGTTGAAACCATTGATCACAAATAGAACTCAGAAATAACACACCTTGCCATAAAATTGGGTTGTATGGACAGTGTTATAAGAACTTTTGTAAATCTTAAGATTATAACACTGTCTAATTACCCTCCCACCATCACTAGACTTTGACTTTAAAGAAATAATGTAGAGATAACTTTATTGACAGGTAACTGTCAAGTGTATGGATGTCTAGCAAGGCAATTTAAAGAAATACCCATTTTACCTTTTTGTTATTTTCTTGCTTTTCATTTTGTTAAAGAACAGTAAGAAAAATACTGCTTAATATATGGACATTTTGTTTTCCAGGGCAGTAATTGGTGAAGTTGATGATGATACAGATAATGGACTTGACTTTGAAAGTATCAGGGCTGAACCATTGAATGCTATTACACATTAAAACAAACTATTACAAATATTTCAAGGACTTTTTAGTTTTTAGAAAGATAGTACAGAATATATTGTTAAGCATTGAACCAATGTTCTTCGGATGAATTTTTATTCTAATTTTAAGTGGTGGTATGTTTTCTTATTTACTAGGAATTTGAAAAAAATCTTTTATTCACTGGTAAAACTGTTAGATTTACTCTATTGAAAAAAATAACTATGATACAAAAACAAATGTGATCACTATCATTTTCATTATATCAAGGACTTACAAGTAGGAAATTATTAGATTATTGTAGTGGGAATAGCATTCAGACAAGTTTTTCAGTATTGGATTCAACAGCCAATAATGTTAAAGAAAATTTCTACAGCAAGTTTTGAAAAGTTGAATGTCTCATAGAGTTAGATATTATGTGTGCAAATGTATGTTTGTGTATATAGCTGATTGATGACGTTGCATAAGTGTATCAATATTTACCATACTTTTAAATGCCATTACAATTTTTTAGCATAAAACATGTTGATTTGTATCCATTGGAATGTGTTTTTGTTTTTTTAAAATTGTATAACTATTTTCTTGTTACCATTTATTTTTATTGAATAACAAAACAAAAACCTGTTGGCCTGGTATTGTCGTGTTTCAATATTTTGAAAATAAATAGACTCATAATTTGTGCCTGTGCTTTTTAATTATTGTCATTTAGTTGGAGCTAGATAAAAAAAAGTTTTATACATATAACCTTATAAGGCAGCAATCTAATACATTTAAGTTGATTCAGTATTGGTTCACAAGACTCATATTTTTTGTTATATCTCAGCTTAACATAGTAATGGTTAAATGAAGTTCTCAACAGCAGAAAACAATCATGTTTTATTGGCATTCTTTAACTATGATTAGAAACAATACATTTTTAGTGGTGAAAGAAAAATTAAAAGCCACTACTAGTTATGTGTTTGCTCATGTTTCAATTGTGAGCTAGTAGGGCGCAATCATCGGGATAGAGAAGCTCTGTTATGATCATTTCTTAAGTTTTTGTATGGGATGGTAGATGTCAAAGATTAAACACATGATCTCAGAACGCTGTCAATGAATTTGCATACGCTGCCGCCTCTCTCGGTTTATCTATAAATGGACATCACCTAAACGTAGTAGACCACATCACATACCTAGGGAGTATAGTATTAAATGACGCCTCGCTTTCTAGTTGATAACCATCTGGCCAGGGCCAGTACTGCTTTTGGACGCCTTCAGGCGAGAGTTTGTTGGAATAAATCGCTTCCCCTGCCAACAAAAATCAGTGTCTACCAAGCGTGGTTCTCTCAACCCTTTTATATGGATCTCAGACATGGGTACTATACAGAAAGCAACTAAGACTGCTTTCACTTTTTTTTTGGTGAGCTAAAAGGTGGATGACATAACAGAGGTGCCCACGGAAACGCTTTAAAGACCAGCTTAGGTGCCAACTTGCCTTAGCTGACATAGAAGAGAGCACCTGGTTGAGTGCGGCCTCAAAACGAGACAGCTGGAGGTCATTCACAAAGGCTGCGCGATACACATTTGAGACCAAAAGAAAATCTGCTGCCGAGGACAGACGTAGATAGCAAAAAGAAAATCTAAATCGACCACCGCTGACATTAGTTGTGCTTGCCCTGGATGTGGCAAAATATGTAGGTCACAGCTGGGGCTGCGTACCCACAGGTAATACTGCATTCCTCATTAATCTTCTGAATCGACGATAAGCTTTATTATGTCTCAATTATATTTCGAAAACTAAAAACACTATTGAAAATATTTGGTAGCTTGCTAAAAGAAAATATTAAGTGCAATAGCTAATATGGTCTGAAAGCGAATACTTTTGTTTTCAAAATTTAATATGCAAACCATTTTTTTTTAAAAATATTAATACACCATAATTTCAAAAATAATACTTAAAGAAATTATAGCATTTTATCTTATATAATACAGATGTTACTTCAAAAAAGATAATGATTACGTCCTACGTGTCATGCATTTAGTCACCATATTAACCAATGACCTAAATTTCCTGGCTTGTACAGTGTGTACTATGAAAAGTATTCAATGAAGAGGAAAAGGAAAGGCTAAATATTGTTTAATCTACTGTCTGCTAATTGTTGATATTTTGCAATTCTATTGATAATAAATTAATTGTTATCAAAACACTTGGCAGTATTACTGAATTACTTAAAAAAAACAACAACCTTGCATACTTAAAAACATTTCTGCACTATAACAATAACTAGAGGAAATTGTAATGTTGACACATTGAATCCTATTTTGTCCCCTTAGTTCAGCCATTGTGCTTGCTAAAGAATGAGAAGGGTAAGTGACACTGAGTACAAATGATGAGCTGTTCATTAGGTTAAATTTTGGATTACTGACACAATTTCAGGTAATTTATTTGAATTTCGATCACCACATGCAGGAGTTTTTTTTTTCCTTTTTAAGTTCCTCTAACTGGGTCAGTAGTGTTGCAGAGGCATATTTTATTGCATCAAGTTTTGCAAAGCATTGAAAATCTAGGAACCCTGCTTAGTACTCTTATTTTAAATGTTACATGTTAAAGTTAAAACATGTTAAAATTGACTGATAATAAATTTTCCTTAGACTTTTTATTTAGGATTTAATCAACTTACTGACTACAGAACACCTTCAAAAACTTGGGAGTCTAATTGTATTCGTCATACTTTTTATTTAGGATATAAGGTGATGATTCAGTATGCTGACTATGTAACACCCTCAAAAACAATGTTCCATAGAGTCAAATAGTAATATACCATTGAAGAGAATAAATATGACTTAGTCAGTGTACCTTTAAAAACAACTTCATGCTAACAAGCAACAGCTCCAAATAGAAGGGCAAAATAGTTTACCTAATTCCATAAGCTAAAAATACTTTAAAAAAACAAAACAACAACCTTATAATAAGTGTAGTTGTATCAATTTGTTTGGGTCAGTCATTTAATTAAATTTGTAATCTAGACTCAATAATAAATGTGCACAATTTTTCAAATTGTTTTTGTTTAGCGCAATTTCATGCTTTTAACTTTCTCCATATGCTACGATCCTATCAGGTGTCTGGATCAGTGGTCGGGAATGGGGGAAGAAAGAAGGGCCTATCTGGATGATCGCTTTTTAAATGTAGTCATTAAAAAAAAAAGCAACCTGAATTTGAACGGGAAAGGAGGGGGGGCTTAGGCGAGACTTGTGATGTGACAACAAGCTATTGGTCTAAACTGCACACTGGTTGGGATGTTGAAGGTCAGTATTCAGGCCTTGTATAACGAATGGTCTTGGTTAAGGCCTCCTCAAGCCAATAGGGTAACAACTGTGCTGGGGAGCTCTTATGAAAATAGGTTTTATAGATATTTACTTTTTGTTTTCTACAAACAATACAGAGGACTAATTATACCACCTTATCAATCAAGTAAAATTTCTTTCCCTTGTTAGAGATACCAAACAAAGTAATTAATTACCAATAGTTAATTAAACTGGTAAATTTTTTTTTATTGATCCTTGTGTTTGCATTTAAAGATATATTTGTGCAAAATTTTAGCCTTATCCGAGATTGGGTGTAGGAGAAATAACATGTACAAATGTTTTATCAGACAAATTGAGTTGGTAAAGCTTTGTAAAATAAATAAAAAAAATGAAAGAAGCTGCTCACAATAGGATTTTGTCTTTTTCAGTGACCTTAATATAATACCAGTCGAAAGTTGGTAGATTAAAAACATAACAAATTAAGTGACAAGAATGAAAGTCCTTTGATTGGCTGTAGTTAATACTGTCAATCTTAAGAAGAGATACCTCATTTCCTTAATTCTCCAACTTAGGTCAAAAAATATTTTTTTTTACATAATTCTTCCTATGTTTTTGGAATACCTAAGCAAATAAGAATAGCAATACTGCATCAAAATGTTATCCATTGGTTTTCAGGGTCTACAACATAGAGGAAGTTGAGACCTAACAAATCAGTTACAAGATTCTTGTCCATTAAGTCCAAAAATTAATATACATACTGGGTACTAGTTATAATCTTCATAACACTCTGTCTGTCTGGTACAAATCTTGTACACATTATTTCTGACACTTCCCATTCTGATGACCAATTAGTTTTTTAATTAGTAGTAGGCCTAATTAATTTATTTTGTTTTA
Source organism: Biomphalaria pfeifferi (assembly GCA_030265305.1). Taxonomy (NCBI): domain Eukaryota; kingdom Metazoa; phylum Mollusca; class Gastropoda; family Planorbidae; genus Biomphalaria; species Biomphalaria pfeifferi. The sequence goes on along the minus strand of JASAOG010000121.1, from coordinate 1,887,729 downwards.
TATAGAAAATTGGGAAATCATGCATTAGTGAAAGATGGCATTAAAAGTGCAGGTCTCTCCTTTTTATAAGCTTTGTGTTTTAAAAAAAGTTTTTTTTATATATAAACTTTTTCGTTCTCATTTTACATGTTGGTGGGTTCAGATCAGTAATCCTATATCTGAGATGAACCGCACAGTGTACACACATAAACAGCCTTTTCCTTTCTTTCATCTTGGATTCTTAAGTATATTAAATAGTTGCAAAGGGTTAATAATTTGACATACAAGAAAGACATTTAAGATATTCAAAAACAAAATGAATCAACAATTAGATCTATGTACTATTCATATGATGTCTTTATTGTTAAAGCACGCATTTTAATTCCGATGTTTTCACTTTCTAAGATCATACTAAATACAAAGACTGAAGGCAAATGCTTCAACAGTTTATCAATCGCACCAATGTTTGTATTTTTTCAGCTTACTATTCAACTGTTTAAGGCTTCGTCAATAAAAATAAAATGAAATCAAACTGGCACCAATGTCATTCATAGACACATTTCTTACAATTCCTGGAAAACAAAGCTAGCTACTTGTGAGTGATGGCATTAAAGAATATATCTAGCCCAAATACAAACACTTTGTATTATCAATGTTTTACTTGATGGAAAGTTTGATGGAGTTATAATCCTTAGACAGCATTCTTCACATTTGGGCAACTCTGAGAAAGTAGGGGGCTTAATGTTGTACACACATAAATACATACAAACTTTTAAAGTCAGATTATCTTATTAACATTTGAAAAAGATTCCTTTAAGAAAAGTTAGTTTCATTGAATGTACTTAGAAATAAATGCAGATAAGTTTATCAAAACCAATGCCAACTGTGACAATGTCTCATTAGCATTCAGAACTCTCTTGTAAAAGAAGACTAACAGACGCATCTTGTTTTTGTAACCATAGCAATGTGATCAATAACCAGTAATCAACAAGAAGAATAACATATAGAACTACTTTCAAATAACCAGACTACAGCTACATTGTCCTTCTTTAGTACACAATTAATCCTACATCTTAAAATAGCTAAATACTTTTATACCAAAAAGATCATTAAATTGTGTATATTAAAATCAATCAATTTTTGGTACACTACATAAAAGTGCACAGAAGTTCTACTTTGGTTCAACTAAAACAAGATGGTAATGATTATCTATTGATATCTATACAAATTTCATGAACAATATGGTATGCCTAATCAGTAATAGATATGTTTACATAGTACTAAGTGAAAGTTGTTTTTTAAATTTGATGATCATAATTTAAAAAAAAATGTATACACAAGTACTTCCTTCATTAATGAATTCTATAACCTAACCAGCAGCATATGCTGCTAATAACATATTGAGAATTACAAAAAATCAGTTCACCAGGAAAGGCAAGTGGTTCGGTACATTTTTTTTGGTTCGGTACATTTGATTTCTATGGTTCAACTTTATACATCCAATTTAAATTCCTGTAAATGAAAAAATATATTTAAAAAATTGCAGTCTTCTAGCCTGATGCTCAGTGTAATGTTTCCAAGAGAAAACTTTGTAACAAAACGTTGTGTAAATAGTTTGACTGACATGCACAATAAGACTACCCAGTCTAAATATGGCAACAATGTGATGAGATCTATGTAATAGAACCATTGGTTTGAAAAAAAGACACAAAAAAAACAATATCTGCCCAATAAAATGATAACAAATGAACACAGAATGACAAAGTATATGTTTAGGCATGTTAGATATAATATGCTCTCTGTGACATTAGATACATGCAGTATTACATTAAACGTTGAAAGATGTCTCCCTTTTCAATGCAAAGCATGGGAGGAACTTGAGTAGGTATATAATAATCCATTCTAAAAAAAAAAAAAGATAAATATATAACTTAACATTCTGATGAAAGCCAATGCTCCAAGCCCAATGTGGCACTCTGGCAATATGCAGAACAGAACACAGATTACAGAATAAAACTTGTGTCATTTGTTTTATTAATTCTTTCCTAAGAAATAGTGTCTCACTATTTAAACAAACATAGTTTTAAAAACATTAAATGTTGTAATTTTAAATGTGTAGAAACTAAATCAATAGACAAAGGCAACATTCTTTGATGTATAACACATTTATGGCTTGATGAGTAGAATGTCATTTAGTTTAGTAGTTATATCCTTTAGCTGATGAATTTAATGTTAGAATTTAGACACTAGGAACTAGATTTAAAAAAACAACAACTTAAAATGACATACAAAAAAAACCTCAGTATTCTGCTCTGCGCATTAACCAATACATATTTTGGTCTTGATTTTCCCAAGATTTATATTAAAAAAAAGAAACAAAGCCAAAAAGTGCAAGTCATTGAAACATAATAAGGTAACATTTGTACAAGTGTATATAGCGTAATGTATGCCATACATACATATAGTACAATAGTGTCTAAGTATGCAGTGTATGTATCAACATTACATAACACTGACTCCAAATGTGATAACTGCACAATGTCTTGAAATTCTCAACAAAAAAAAAGTACAACTGCTCAAAATTTTCATTGAATTAGGTTCAGTAAGTGACAAGAAATTCAACAATGAAAACAGTTATAAATCCTAGCTTCAAAGCATTTTGTATATTGTGTATCGTATCAATGAAGTATAATTATTTACTAATTTATGATAATATGATAGTTATACAAATGGTAAAAAAATAAAATAAAATAGAAAACTTTTCTAGCTTGAACTAAAATATGACATTTAATGCTTTATTTATAAATAACCTAATACCAACTAAAAAGATTTATTTAAAAAAAAAAAAGATGCAAATATCTTTCATGAATATATTATCACAATACCGTAGATGTGGACAAGTATGTGGCAAAGCCTGTATAACATTTATTTGGCCATAATGGCACATAAGAAAAGCTAAAAGAAGTGTTTTGAGAGTTAATTCTATCAAAGTTTATTATCCAACAAAAACAATAGTTTTATTTACAACAGACATATTCAATAATACATCAGGCAAAATTTAACACGGCTTTTCATTATTCTTATAAGTGTATAACTAAGTTGAGAGATAAGCAACAAACATTACAGAGAGCAAATTTGGTCTTTCCAGTCATAAACCTGGAGGCCTGAGTTAGCGCAGTTATTGTGTGGCATGTAAAATAAGCTATAAATAATCTAGCTAGCTGGTAAAGCTAGAAAAACCATCCCCTCCCTCCCATCTCTGCACACCCGAACATTTAACAATTGTATGATATGTAAATAACAATATTGTTATTTCTGTTAAAACATATAACAAGAAAAACTTCTTTTATAAAAAAAATAAATAAACAACAGAGAATGTTGCCCTGAGCCTAACCCAGAAAAACTTCAAATTTTATAACATTTCCACTTCTGTTTTATTAATTTTGTCCTCCACTAGATCTACGAGACAAAAAAATTCTTTGTTTATTGCTTTAACTATAGTGGTTACTATCTTTTACAAATAACCAATTTGAACATTAAATGTGATGATGGTCCACAGAAAGGTACCTTAATCTGTAGGACATTATAATTGTGTTGCATATTATCATGGAGTGATTTCTGAGAAACTGAATGAAAAAATATGTGAATTGGTGAATTAGTCTTTTATAAATAACATTTAACTTTGAACATTTAAAATCTGTTTCTAATGATATTCTATTCAAATATTGCTCAACTAAAATGGGAAAAAAACAAAAACACTACAACACATATTAGAAATTATACAAATTAGTTTCTACCACTATCTATGGGCAATCATCACATTTAAAAGATGTATTATGTTGTTTTTTTCTTGCAAAATTATCCTTTTCTTTTTTCGTTGTTGTTTTTTTTTTAAAGAGAAATACAAATATAGAAGACATTCTAAAATTGTGTTGATTAACATTTGTCAACACTTAAGGAATTAATCAACAAGAGTGATAATACCTGCCTCCAAAACATAATTAATATAACATCTATGTACACATATACAGAGGTTATCTCTGTGAGAAACATGAAAAGACCATCCTATTTTCATATAAAAATTCTGATAGCCTCTGGCTCACTGCTAGCATCCAGAAGAAAATTGTAAACTCTAGTTTTGAAGTAACATAAAAGTACATTACCACTGTTTTCCCACCCCTATGTTAACCATAACGTTTTCATTTCTCTGTACAAATAATTTAATTTGACAATGACAAATACTGATACAATTTGATTATTAATCTGATTATAACATTGAAAGTTTCCAGAATTGATTCATCAAAAACTAAATCAATTAAAGATGCAATGCTGTCATTGTTTTTAAATTTAAAAATTTTGATATTTTAAAAAGTAAAAATACATTTAATATTCAATGTATTTTTATGGCTTTTTTTATACGGGGTGCAGGATGAGCTTATAACCAGTGATTCTTTACATTGGACTAGGTACCGGGAAGAAAGCGAGATCTGTAAATAAGAAGTATTGATATCATGCAATTGTTTAGTTGAACACTCAGGTGGTGAGACATAAATGGTACCACCAGAGACACAGCTATGAAAAGGTAATCATTGCTGGTGCTCACAGCTGTGAAAAGGTAATCATTGCTGGTACTCACAGCTGTTAGGGAGGGGGGGATGATGGGCTCATCAAGAGGCAACTGCAAACAAATAGCTGAAGGTGGCATGATGGTTTGTTTAGTTTGACATGAAGAAATAACTCAACAGTATTTACACCAGATGAGTGCAAGTGAGGTGATGGGCTTCCGATGAGATTCTACGACTTGTGAGAATGACATATCTCTTCCTACTTTGTGATTATCTACATTCATTCATTTTGTCTACACAGAGAACCTCCTCTTGAGTAATACATTCATCAAAAGAGCATACTTTGCCTCCTTTGTTTACCTGCAAAAAAGAAAAAAAATATTTCAAATTTTAAACTCAATTACCAATATGAAAAAAAAGAAAAATAAATTGCCATTCATGTAATCCAATCTGTAAAAACAATTTTTTTTTTCAAGAGAAAATTTTCATTTTAAACAATTTATCTCGCAATCAAATAATTGCTAAGCATTTACGAATAAATGCAATTTTCACAATAAGAAAATGAATTGAAACTTTTAAAAAGCTAGAAGACATCCCATATTAGTTTTCATAAACATTATATTACTGGTTTCAATAGATATAATAAGTTGAAACCTGGTTTGTGAATAAGTTAGTCAGAAAGTGTCTTACAAGACAGGAGATTTATAAAAATAATCTTATTATACCAAGTTATATTAATCTATATATATAATTCTCTTCTTCCCTAATCAGGTAAGACAAGAAGTAAAGGGAAGATCACTCTCTTATTTCTGCGGATAGTCACCCCACGAAAAAAAACAAGAGGGGGGGGGGGGGAAACACGTTTTCACAGCTGGCTACGGATGGCTGCGCGCTGGACTGTCAAACCCTGTCCGCTCCCATCCCATGCGGGAGGTTTGGACTAGGAAGGAAACTATTGTCAACTCTGAAGGAACATCCGAAACATGTAAATCATTTTACTAACACTAAATAGCAGGGCCAGACTTAAACTTAAGCATTGTGGGGCCCTATTCGAAACGGATTTCGCGGGCCCAAGTTTGGGTAGGGTAGCGGACAATAAGTCAAATTTAAGAGTTTGTATTAGAAAATAAATTTGTCTATGCATTTTATTCATTCTTTACTACGTACAGAATTACTTTACGAGCCTTGCGTGTAGCAGTCATACAGTATATTATAATAATTCTGTTTCCCACATAGATCCCGCTCAATAGCAAGAATTACCAAATGTTTCAATCTATCTTTGAGAATTGTTGACATCAAGTAATTCTTCATTAGTTTGAGGCGCGAGAAGCTTCTTTCACCTGATTACACAATTACGGCGAATGCATAATGCCATTTTTATTAATAGCACGTATGATTGACGTTTTCCATATTGAATGACACCCCAAAATGACAATTTTTTCTATGTATTTCCGTATATTTTAAGGACTTTTTCGTATATTTTGCAATTTCTGGAGATTTCCATGAGCTCCTGGTAAATTGACAGGAGTGCGCGGGAAATCTGTTTTAAGTTATAAAATGGTTTAATTTAATAATTTATACACCTTGAATTAGCGCGGGTTCCATGAAATTGTGGATCCTTCGGTCACATAAGTTGCAGTGGCCTAAGACCGGCCCTGCAAAATAGCGGCATATGCTATGCCACCGGTCGACTAGTTATATTATATTTAAAATCATCTGAGTTTCTGAGTCAATAGTTCTTATAATTTACACATATTCTTTCAAAGGGAAAAAAAACAACAAAGATTATTATATTCTTTGCATGTCTGGCCATTCATTTAATGAGAGATAAAATTGTCTTTAAGCTGTTTGAAAGCTAGGATGTCAATGATCCTTTTCTCATGGCCAACCAGCACTTAATGGTAAAATACTAAATATGTAAATAGAATCATCCTTATCTTTAAAAAAATCTTTTTTTTAACAAATAGTGCAAAATAAACTCAACTCTAATTGTACTCATTGGTTACAAAACTAAATGGTTTTGACACAGAATGTTAACAACAAAAAAAGTTCTGTATCAATTTTTACTATCTATTAGTTTTTTTTCCTTCCATTAGGTCTTTCAACAAAGGAAGTAAAAACATTAGGTTTATATATAAATATCCACCTGAGAAAACCAATTGAAAAAACTAAGTGTTTAAATGAGCAATGATACAGTTTTCAATTCAGCAAGTGTTCCAAAGTTTTATTCTTCACATTTAGGCAAACTTCTAAATGGCTTGTAATTTTTCTAATTTAAAATATTGTGCAGAATTTCTTTAAGACTTTCTACTATCAAGTACAAGCTTCACTTGAAATAATGATTCCCTTTCAACTTAGCCCTAACAGTTCAATCTGTTACATCCATATGAATCCTATACCCTAGCTTGTCTGTCTTTACTGAACACATTACAGTAAGGTGAAATGAACCATGAACTTATTTAGCCCTACTTCCCAAGAATGGGCCAACTAAAATACAAAACATTCAGAATAATAAATAAGTAGCTTGTGGAGATCCGCACAGAAAATTGGTCAATAAAAAAAAGGGAAATCCTAAAAATGCCAAAAATTGTGGAAGCTACATGACACCACTAGCAGCATAACTAATTTAAGAGTACAAAAAAACCTGTACTTACTACCTGTGGTTGCTAAAGACGAAGATCTCATGCCAGGGTCTCGATGGAGAGATATACCCGGAACAGTAAAAATTGAGACAGCTGTGGAAGGGGAAAATTATGCTTTTTAATATAAATTATATAGTAGAAACTGAAAAGAAAATAGTATGAGAAGAATCTAGTCTAGGAAGTTTTGTTATAATACCTAAGTAACATTAAAAATAAAACTAGAATATGGGTACTGATATGCAAAATGTTATTTTTAGATGCAAAAAAAATAAATTATTCTTTCACAATCATAAAAAACATCAATTTAAACAATTATTACACACAAATAGCAATAAAAACAGGCTTCAATAGACAGGTTGCAAATCTGTCAAAACCAGTTCTTAGCAAGCACCTAAGAGGTAAAAGGAACCAGTGTACATTATTTCATGCAAATCAGTATGACAGTTTAAGAGATCTTTTGATAAATGTCAGTCAGTCAGTGGCATTCTACAAATATAATATAGATAATATTGCCATAGGTAGATAGGTTTCTTAATATTGTATACTTGTCTTCCATAAAGAATGAGTTTGCCGGATTTAACTCTTTCTCTGTAGCAATGATCCTCTTCACTTGTCCTTTAGTTTGTTGGACCATTAGGGCATGACACATGATGTGTCGATTGTCCTCTCAGTCTTCTTGCCTTGACTATAGTCTCTTTCAACAACAAGCACATTCATTTAGTGATGTCTTCCCATCGCTTTCTCTGTCTGCATCTTCTTCTTTTCCCTGGTACAGTTCCCTGCATAAAAGTCTTTGTAAGCCTTAAGAATTTCATTATATGGCCCAACAGTCTTTCATTTTTTAGCAGTGGTCATAGAAGGTCATCATGGGGCCCAATTGCCAATGTGATCCTGTGTCGGATTTCCACATTTGTAACATGATCTTTGCATGTGATGACTAGAGACCTTCTGTAACATCTCAATCCATGACTAGGATCATCCTTTCTAGTTGTGCCATTCAAGCCCAAGATTCACATGCATACAGGAATGTCATCATTACAAAGGGGAAAATCTGATTTTAGTGCTGATAACTAGGCTCAAAAATTTAGAAATTGAAATCCTTTATGTAATAGTTTTCATAAAGGAGTTTTAGAAAGTGACAAGATTTACTCACTGTCAGGAAGTTTATGAACATTTGGTCCAAGGGAACAAAAAAATGAATGCTTCATGGCTTCAGACGCAGAGACCCGAGTGACAGGATTATACTGGGAAGAGAAACAGAGAAGGAAACAAAATTAACAACACAATATATCATTAAATTTTTTTTTAAATCTAAAATGGATGTTTAAAATAAGGAATTCTAAATCTTTTGAAATTCTAAGGCTACAAACACATTATACAAACACATTATCTGTTCTTCGAGGGAGGTTTTCATTAAAACATTTTCATAGATACAATATGAATTACTAAGAAATTAATGTTGGGCTTGTGATCCAGGTGGAATGTGAATACAAACTACTAGTCTGTTACTACAGTTATTAAAACAAAATAAAGTATTGGCATTAGATAGATCTAGTTAAGGTCATACATCAAAACTTAAGTCATAGTTAAAAGATGCCTAAAATGTGGTAGCCAAACAATTCAGATATCAATCATATAAATGAACAAAGATTTTTGTTAGTGATATATAATGACTTAACTTATGTGCTGGCCTTTAAATTATGATTTCAAGTTATCAATTTCACAAGTTCATTGTGTTTAAAAAATGAGAAAATGTGAAGCTTACCTTTAAAAATTTGGCTAGTAACTCAAGGCCATCAGCATCTAGCCTAAGATGAGGATAAAATAAAACCCATTATAAAAATGAATAGAACAAATGAGTCTCCTATATTCATAAAGTTACACTTTTATCTGAACACAGAAATATATTCTTTAATGTAACATGGAGTACATGTCAAGACTTGTCTAAACTGGAAGTTTACCTACATGTTGGTTTTGTAAACATTCAAAGTTTTGAACAGAAAATGGGAAAATGAAGGGGATTAATTAGAAATGAGAAGTTTTGTTGTATTTCCTGCATGAGATGTTTCTATTTTAAAAGAAAGACAATCATACATTGGGGTCCTTCAGTTAATAAGTTTCATGCTTCATGTTAAATACTTTTGTGAATGGTTAAAATTAAGTTATATTTGCATTAGTAGTGTGTATTCAATCTTCTTGTATTCTACTTGGAGAATTCAAGTGTTTTATTTCATTTCTCTCTATGTCTTCCCCTAAACCAATATCTTCGGCAGACTTTGGACATTGGGTCATCAGATTCAACCTCTGAAAATACTAAGATGTATTAACCACCCAATTCCATCCATTTCATAAAACTGTATAGAAAATAAACAAAGCAATAAAGCATAAAACATCTCAAATAGTTACCTAGGAGCTATTGTGATCAAACTCTCAGCTTGGTACTTGGGAAAGTCATATGCAATAAATTCTGGATTCTTGGATATGCCTGGCATGCTATCATCCGACGGCAATCCAAGAGTCTTGAATATAAGATGAAGCTCATCATCCACAGTTGAGCCAGGAAACAATGGTCTACCACAAGCCATTTCATAAAATATACAGCCTACACCCCTGAAAGGTGGACAGACATTTTTAGACAAAAATACACTACAGCTTAGCACTGCAATGACAATATTGAGACCAGTTAAAATAGCTTGCTAAACAAAGTTGTGACACAACTGTTGAAAACCAAACAGCAGTTTAAATAATTATTGTTTTACTATTTTGAGATCTATTTGACTGCTTAATTTATTTCACAAGAGGTACAACATAAATGTTTTAGCTGATGATGGTTTATAAACTTCAGTAAGGAGGTTCTACTCTAAACTTTTATTGCTAAAGTTTATAATATTTGGAAGTTATAGTAAGAAGAAAAATGTCGAAGTGTACCTACCACATATCTATAGGAGTAGAGTATTCTGTTGACCCCAGTAAAACATCTGGAGGTCGGTACCAGAGAGTGACCACTTCATTAGAGTATGTCTTGGTTGGTATAGACTTGGCTCTAGCCAGACCTTTCAATGGAAAGAGTGAATTTTATAAAAATGGCAAAAATGGACACAAATGAGCCACAGCCGACACATTTCTAGTAAACTTTTTATTGGAAATTAGCTCTCACCAAAATCTGCCAGCTTTAGCTCCCCTCTCTCATTTATTAATAGGTTTTGTGGCTTGAGATCACGATGCAATACACGCCTCTTATGACAGTAGGCAAGGCCTCGTAGTAATTGAAACAAAAACAACTGCAAGAAAATAAATGAGATAATAAACTTTTGCTTTATTTTATGTCACTTCAAATAGTTACAAAATAGTTGGGTTAGGTTCAAATTTGAATATTTATTTTTTTCCTGAATTATCAAATTAAATAAATATGATTTTTTTTTTATCAATAAATGTTTATTACTAAAGCAAAAAGAAATTAAAAATTAATAAATCAATACACAGAACAACGGGACAGTCTAAGAGCTGATCAGTCTTCAATTGAAATAACATCAGAGATGCCTACATGCCAAAAGTAATCCCAGACCTGGAAATGTGTATTTTAAGGGTCAAATGTTATTTTGCAAAGTATACTCAGGAAAGACTAAAAATCATTGTAGCGCATAACTTACACAAAATGCAGCAATCCTAAAATTAACACAGCATTAAGTTAAATAAGACATTTTGTACATTTGTAAAAATATTCACAATTTTAGTCTTTGTCATAGACTTTCCTAGAAAATGTTAGAATGATGCCATTCTCGTCACTTAGCAATGATTTTAGATCATAATGTCTCAAGTGTAATCCACATACCATAATAGCGGCAACAGAAAATGCATTCAAAAGAATGGGCATTTTTGTTACAAGTGAAATTAGACTTAAACCAGATGTAATGGTTTGCTTAGCTAGACCAGCGACATCTAATTCTATAAAAATTTTGAAAGAATTCAGATTTTGTTCTTTCAGACCATTCTTTGCAGAGTTAGCAATGAAAGCTTTGGCAACCTTTACAATCACTAATAACAAACACCTTAAAGATTTATTTTTCAGACAGATCTTCTTATCTTATCTTATATAATACAGACGTTACTTCAAAAAAGAAGATGATTACGTCCTACGCGTCATGCATTTAGTCATGCATATTAACCAATGACTTAATTCTGCCAAGTCACTGGTTTTCCTGGCTAGCTCAGGCAACCCATTCCATGCTCTAATAGCACTAGGGAAGAAGGAGTATTTGTACAAATTTGTCCTAGCATATGGGACGAGGAATGTGCCTTTATCTTTGTGCCTTTCAGAGTATTTTATTAAATTTTGTTTTTGTATTTGAAGATTATGGTTCAGTGTTTTATGTATAATTGCTACTTTACTTTTGAGTCTTCTGTCCTGAAGGCTTTCTAAATTTAGTGATTTTACTATAGGTGTTACTCTAGTCAAATGTGAATATTCATTCATTCATAGTTCCTACAGGTATTCTAAACTAGAATTTGGTGGTCTGTAAATGCTGCCTATTATTAGGGATGTTGAGGTGGTATTAATTTTACCACATGTTGATTCTATAATTTTTGAGTTAGGTAAGGTAATTTCTTCTGCTATAAGAGTGTTTTTTTTATTGCTAGAAGAACTCCTCCATGATTATCAGCCCTATCTTTTCTAAAAATTTCATAATTACTATTGAAAATTTCTGCATTATAAATTTCAGGATGTAGCCAAGTTTCTGTGCCTGCAATTATGTCTGGTTTCTCACATTCTAATAAAATTTCTAAGTCTACTGTTTTGTTCCTAATGCTTTAAAATTTATTACTAAGGTTTTAAGGTATTTTGTTATTACTTCTTTAGTAGGTTTGTTTAGTGAGGCTGTTGTATTAATTTTAGTAGATTTAGGTTTAACAGGAGTGGATCTGGCTAGTGGTTGGTGAGTTTGGTTTGGGATGGTGTTTAGGATATTGTATGGGTTAGAAATGTCTGCATCAAAGGAATCAAACAGTTCTGATGTAAACTGAGGTAACCCACACGGTACACAGTGCCATGATGCGTCTTTGTTGCCTAAGGCATAATACACAGGTGTATTCATATGGAGACATGATGCATGGTACCATTAATCACAGGTGTCACATTGAATGGCTTTCTGTTTCATGGTGCATACTTTTTTGCAGATGTTGCATCTATCTTTAGATCTAGGCCCTGGATTTGACTCTACATCTCCTGCTATTAATATTAACAGTGATAGGTATTTATTTCAGCTGTGTCTGATTGAGAACTTCCATTTGTGATGGGTGATCTTCTTTAATGTTATGGATGTGTATGTTAGGTTATTTTTGAAGTTGCATTGATAATACTAATTAATAATACAGATAATACTAATAGTCATTGAACTTGTTTCTAATACAAAAGCTGGGCTACTGAGTCTGGTGAATAGCTGTTGTAAGGTAAAGCTATTTATTTTAGTTTCTGCTTGAAATTGTTTTATAGAACAGATGTGTTGAAGGAGGGTGCAAGAAATCAAGAATATAATAATTTTTGTCAGCATAATTAAAGCTTTTCTTTTGCAAACACACTCAGCCTTGATAGCCCCTGATTGTATTATTTGAATTAAGGCCTTCATAAGTAATGGAACCTAGCTACTCGCTAGTGACTAGATTCTATAACAGTAGCTTTCGATCTGCCACAGAAGATATGTTCTGCAAATCAGGGAATATCAATTTGATTCCCTTTATCATGCTAAGAGAGAGATTAAGCTTAACTAATATTTCTTCTTTTAAAACTTATGCCCTTCTCACTTTTATCTCAAAAGAACTCCCTCCTAAGGGGGTTTACAAAAAATCATATAGATTATAGATCTAGATCTGTCGGCATCTTCATTAACAGTTGAATGGCTTTTTAATGTGCATTTAATGTGTATGTTAACAATCCCACAGAATCGTAGGCTCTATTGTTAGTTAAAAAGTTAGAACAGCCAATTTCGCCCCCTTTTTTTACATTTTAGATTCTAAATCTATAAAGGATAAAAAAGGAGATAAATAAATCTCTTTATAAGATGGCAGAAACCACTGCTTTTGAGTAGATCTAGATTTAGTTAAAATATCTAGAGCTACTAGACCTAGATCTAGTCATTAGCCTATAATTAATCTATAACTATAATTATTATATGTACTTTGATCTAGATTAGTTCTAAATCTAAAGATAGTTCTAAATCTAAGTCTAGAACACACCAGGTCACATCTAGATCTAGAATCTAGACTAGAATTAGATCTATATGATGTATATAATGATTCTAATCTAGATATTAATTGTAAATCTAGATTTAGGTAAATAGGTGTAGTCACGGGAAATAGCCTACGGTATTCCTCATCAATCTTCGGACTCAAAGACAAGCCTGACATCTTAAAATATCTCTAGTTCTAGATCCAGTCTAGATATCAAATCAAGCAATTAATTCCCAATCAGTTTGAAGACTTCATATAAACTGACAAATTGAAAGGAATTCCGTTTTATTTAGATCTAGATCAGTATAAGATCTAGTAAACATTGAAATCTTCGCGCAAAAAAAAAGCAATACTAGATCTAGATCTATTTAATGGAAGATTAATAACATTAATCCATTTCCAGACATTGATGCAGTGATGATTAGCAGGGACTATTTAAAAAAAAAAAAATTTTACTTTTTCAGTTAGAGAGGGAAATGCGTATTTTCAGATAATAAACCGTACTCGCTTATTTTCGTGTCCATTTGCGTACAAATTTTGCAAGATGCAAAAAATTTTGCAAGATGCGTACTTGTAGGCAACTCTGTAACATGGACATGAACATGATTTTGTACAAAACTATAAAAACTTTGAATGAAAAGTTCTAAATCATTTATATATATTGCATATTAGATTTTCAAGGACTGAATTACAGACTATACAAAATAATGTTCCTATGATTCCCTTCACTGACCTTGACATTTGTCATGCTCATAATATTTCCACAATCATCCATATACTGTTTGAGATCTTTTTCCTAAATACAAGAAATAGTCAGTAAACAAACCAAGCAAAACAAAATCAACATTTGAAACTTAATGAATAATGTATTGAATCATAGAAATTAAGGCAATTTAGCTGTTGAATGGTTAGTGTGTCCTGTCAAGCAATGCAGTTTGGTGGTGCTGTAAAAAACTTTTGATTTTTTATTCAAATTAGAAAATGATTTTAAGAAAAATTTAAAATATGCAATTTCACTTAAAATACAAAATCTTAAATAAGTTTTAATTTTTTTTTTTTATTCACAACATTTTCGATGAATTTTAGTTTAAGATTAAGTAAAACAAGATATGTACAAAAAGCTGTTTAATATACTTTTATATTTAATATACTTACTAAATATTCAAAGACTAGAGTTAAAGACTTGTCTGTGTGTATAATGTCATGTAGAGTCACAATGTTGGCATGTTTTAAGTCACGCAATAATGAAACTGTGGAGAAAAGAAATAGTCATTGAAAAAAAAAATTCAAATTATCAAAATGCATTATACTTTTCTGAATAGGAGGCACAGAGGTGAAGTGGTAAAGCGCTTGACTTCTGGGGGTCCCAGGTTCAAATCCGGTCAAGAATGGAATTTTTATTTCAGGATCTTTGAGTGCCTCTGAGTCCACCCAGCTGACATTAGTTGGGGAAAAGTAAAGGTGGATGGTCATTGTGCAAGCCAAATGACACCCTCATAAACCATATGGCATAAGAAACAGATGACCTTAACATCATCTGCCTTATAGACCACAAGGTCTGAAAGGGCAACTTTTTTTTTTTACACTGAATTGAATTTTCTGAAAGTAAAATGAAGATTTAATAAATCTTAACCTAAATATGGAGATCAGATTAAAACAATGGACTTGAATGAATTTATTCTCATGTCACATTCACTATTTTCTTAGTAATACTATTTGGTAGTATTGAAAAGTATACAGATTATTATTTTTTTTAATACTGATGATTAAGAACCCTGACAAATACTCATGTCCCATATCCATATAAAATAATATCTTTAGTTTTAATTGCTTAAATGCAAGTACACGGGGGGGGGGGGGGGGGGGGGGGGGGGGGCGGGAGCACTATCTGTGGGCCTCATCAAGGTGAGCAGCCAGTTCTCAAAACACCAAACATAAAAATAAACTTAAAAAACAAATTTTGAAGGCCCCAGATATAAAGGTATGTTGAAACAAAGTTTGAAGGCCCCAGATCTAAAGGTATGTTGAAACAAAGTTTGAAGGCCCCAGATATAAAGGTATGTTGAAACAAAGTTTGAAGGCCCCAGATATAAAGGTATGTTGAAACAAAGTTTGAAGGACCCCCAGATATAAAGGTATGTTGAAACAAAGTTTGAAGTACCCCCAGATCTAAAGGTATGTTGAAACAACTGGAGGCCTAGGACACCAAGCATCAAAAGAAATGAACAACGATTAAAAAAATCATTGAGTCCTTATGCCATTCAATCAATCCCCACATTAGCTATCACTTGCCATTCAACCAACCCTCACATAAGCTATCACTTGCCATTCAACCTATCCCCAAATTAGCTATCACTTGCCATTCAACCAACCCTCACATAAGCTATCACTTGCCATTCAACCTATCCCCACATTAGCTATCACTTGCCATTCAACCTATCCCCACATTAGCTATCACTTGCCATTCAACCTATCCCCACATTAGCTATCACTTGCCATTCAACCTATCCCCAAATTAGCTATCACTTGCCATTCAACCAATCCCAACATTAGCTATCACTTGCCATTCAACCTATCCCCACATTAGCTATCACTTGCCATTCAACCTATCCCCACATTAGCTATCACTTGCCATTCAACCTATCCCCAAATTAGCTATCACTTGCCATTCAACCAACCCTCACATAAGCTATCACTTGCCATTCAACCTATCCCCACATTAGCTATCACTTGCCATTCAACCTATCCCCACATTAGCTATCACTTGCCATTCAACCTATCCCTACATTAGCTATCACTTGCCATTCAACCTATCCCCATATTAGCTATCAGTATTTCAACATTATTGCATAACAAAATGAGAACTTCATTCTCTTTTGTTTTTGTCACCACTAAAATGTATTTATTTCAGTTGCACTCCAACCCCTCAAAACCAAAAGCTGAGAAACAAAGTCAGGTGACTCATCTTCGACTACTTTTAAAACTACTCAGCAGGACAGGATGTGAACATAATTTTGAAGAAGCCATACACATTACTTTAGTGAGTGGGCGTGGCTGGAAGCCTTTATATTTTAACATCTGAGAATATTTCAATGCATTTTTATCTAGAACAAGGTTTCTTATCAACACACACTAGCATTGACATCTTGAAGACATTGAACTGTACTTATAAGAGTATTCTATTTCTTCTTCTCAGCAGATAATGCAGTCTCAAACATTGCCAAAGAAATTATACCTTTCTCTACACAGGTTTTAATCATGAATTTTCATTACAAACAACAAGATGAACTTTAAAAATTAGCTTTTAATTAACTTTTAGAATGCATCTATAAAGGCAAAATAGGCTGCTACTACAAACATTATCCTTTTTTTTCCCCTTCAAAAGATATGACCTGGCCATGAACTATAAGGATTTGCAGTTACTGTTGGCTTTATCAAATGATAATTGTGTAGCTTGAGATCTATAGCTTCAGACAAAGTATCTGGCTGTTTAACTTAATTCCTACAGCCCTCAAGACAGATGATCACCTGCAGGGTATTTTACACAGAATTACTTTGTACTCAACTGATGAAGAGTAAAAAGGAAATGAGATTGACAAAGTAAGTTATTTGTCTAATAAAACAATATTAGATCAAACGTATACATTTCTTGTAGAGGAGCCAATTTCCTTGAAATGTGAAAAACGCAAAAAAAAAAACAAAAAAAACTTAAATGATCAATGTACACATCCCTAGCAACTAAATTGGGTCATCCAAGTTAATGCCTTTTCACAACTTAACAGAACATCAACCTCAAAACTAGGTAATCAAATTACACTCCCCTCCAGGCTAAAAATGGATACTTGAAAGCTCACCACACAATGCAATCATTATACATTTACTTAATACCAGCTAGACCTAAGTAGGTCATCACAGTGCATTCACCGCTACAATAGAATTAGGCCAACTCACCTTCTCTAATGGCTGTACATGGTGCACCTTCTTCATGTTCTAACCGTATCTCCTTTAATGCTACTAAATTATCAGTTAACCGAGACTTGCCCTTAAACACTGTAGCATAGGTTCCCTAAAGAGATGTCAACAAAAGCAGTATGACACAATTATGAAGATAACAAAAAAACTATATATATTTTTTTGTGACGGTACAGCGTACCAGCACCTTTTTGAAAACATTATTACTTTTCTTGTATTTTAACATATATTTTTAATTTTTAGTATTTAAAAGTTAGCCAATCAACTACTTAGTACAGGCACCTAATCACTGATTACCAGCAACTATTTTTTTTTACAAAAAAAAGCACTATATGTGTGTGTATATATATATGTGTATATATATATATATATATATATATATAGATTCATATGCATATGTATCAATATTTTAAGCCCTAACTAACTGATTAGACATACTAATTTATAGAATCTACAGAACTTCATAATATGTTTCTTTTTTTAAAAATTTACATAACAAAATAATAATAATAATAATTATGACAACAATAAAGAAATAAACTTACCTCTCCAAGTTTATCTAATTTGGCATAAGATTCTATTTTTCCAAAACCAATTTCTGACTGTAGAATTGTTAAAAAAAAAAATAATTAAAAAACACTTGTAAAATTAAAAAAATAAATTCTAAAGCCATTAGAATAACCAAATTTTGAAAAAGTGAATTATAGAATAATCATTATAGAGCTAACAGAAAACTTTATAAGTAACATGAACAATAATAAGATACTGTTTGATTCCATCTTTTACATATGCAACTAAACTAAGAGCTATTTAAGAGAATGTCTTCAAAATATAATACTAATATGATAAAATAAAATAAAATATAAATCATAAAGATATTGAAAGATACCTAAACTAAGAAGTAAATATACTCCCTAATGTAACATATGTAGCTGACAGACTTAACAGCTGGTCAAATGAATCTATGCTTTTGTACAAATTTTGGGAACAGAGTTTAGTACATTACAATAACTACACAGCCTCAACATTAGGTCTAGTCCAATAGTCTAAGCAGTCCTTCAAAATGATTGCACAATCATAGATAAAATAAACAAACAAGTGCTACTAAAGAGTGCTAGTTTAAAACTCTACTTGCTACATTTTTAAGGTACTAAAACATTTAGGAGTGTGTTTTTGAAACAATGAGTTACTTTGGAGAACTTATCCCAATAATACTAATAAGTTAGTTTTAAGAACTTATCTCAATCATACTGTAATTAAATGGTTTCAAAAATATCATCCAGTTTTCTTTGGAAAAAAAAAAACTAAATTAAAACTAAGCTTCTTTTAATTTCAAACTCTGCTTGTTCCAATGTCTTCAACACTTAAAAAAAAATTATTTGAAAATGTAACATGAATATAATGTTGAAATCTATCCCAAGATTTCATATATAATGTAGAGAGTGAGTATTGACATTTTTCATCAAATGGAATTATCTTTATGTTACAAAACAAGCAAAATATAAAAATACTTTAAAAAAAAAAAGATTTTTATACTTTAAAATCTAAGTAAAAGTCCCCTTACCAGTGATTTCCTCCTTGACCTTCTAGTCAGCTGACCATCTGGACTTAAAGACAGAGACTGACGTGCCAAAAAATTTTCAGGTAGCCTTATATCTGCAGGTAGTGACAAACGTTTTGTAACTTCCTGAGAAAAAAAACAAAAATTTATTATAAACATATCATCTTAAAGTTTTTTTACCAGTGACTATCTATTCAAACCAAATATCTCAGACTGTCTGCTTTGTCATGTTTTAGGTGATGCTGAAACAGTGGTATCTGGATTTAAATCTCATCCACCATCATTGTTCCCTAGCAACCTTGCAGGATGTTAAGATTTAGGCTCAACTAATTTCATTTCTAGCGAAATATCTCTGCTTGGGAACCCTCAACTAAAAATAACAAGAAAAAGAAAAGACAGGACTGATTAATCACAGTTCAAAAATGTAACAGAATCACTAAACTGGAGACAGCAAAGTTACTGCAAAGTAACAATAATACTTGAAACATTAAACCATGATATACACTTATTCCACTGTTCACGAACAAGGAGTAGGATTTCTTGTACACAGGAAAAACAGCAACTGCGTTGTGAATTGTTACCCTATATCCAGTTGACTCATCTCCATACGTTTAAAGACATCACCCTTCAATATCACCATCATTCAAGCCTACATTCCTACATCAACATATAACGATGAGGCAGTAGAAGAGTTTTATGATCAATTACAGCAAGTGGTCAATAAGGTCCAGAAAAAGGACATCCTTGTTGTACAAGGAGACTGGAATGACAAAGTAGGAAGTGACTCCTACCAAACCTGGTAAGGCACTTGTGGAAAATACAGTAACCTCTCAACCAATGAACGAGGTCAAAGACTATAAGAATTTGCGAAATACAACAATCTCTTACTGGCTAACACACTAGGATGCCACAAAAAATCGCGTATGGCACATGGCACAGTCCGAATGGAGAGCACCACAACCAGATCAACCATATCATGGTGCAACAGCATTTTTAGACAAGCATCCATATGGCTAAAACAAGAAGTTTTCCTGGAGCTGACATTGGAAGCGACCATGACCTTGTTATGATGACCCTTAAAGTACACCTAAAAAAATGTAACAAAACAAGGACCTACAAGGATAAAATTTGACCTGGACAAGCTGAAAGACCCCCAAGTAGCTGCCATATTTGAGGCACAAGTAGGAGGACGCTTTGCAGCCCTCAATATCTTGGACTCCAGTGACCAGGATATCGATACGCAAGTCAATATGCTAAACACAGCAGTCACAGATACAGCCCTGGAAATATTAGGGAACCTCTGCCAGCCCCAAAAACCCTGGGTAACAGAGGATATACTCCAACTCTGTGACAAGCGATGAAAGCTTATAGGGAAAAAGTTGTCCGACCCAAAATATGCCCAGGAATACAAAAGCATCAACAAACGGATAAGAAAGGGAATGAAAGAAGTGAAGAAAAAGTGGATAGAGAATAAATGTCAAGAAATTGAACAGGGACTTAAAAGGAACAACAGCAAAAAAGCGTACCAATTAGTAAAGGATCTCACTACCTCAAAAGTAAAAAAAACCCTGCTAACTATTGTAAAAAGACGAAAGCTTAAAACCTATGACCACATTACAAGATCTACAGGGCTCGCAAAGACCTTCCTTCAGGGAACAGTGCCAGAGAAAAGAAGAAGAGACAGACAGAAAAAGCGATGGGAGGACAACATTAAAGAATGGACGGGCCTGCCATTGAGAGAGGTTCTAAACAAGGCAAAAAAAAGAGAGGAATGGAGAAAGACGGTCGAAAAGTCTTGCCTGGTGCCCCCACGGTCCAACAGACTAAGGTAAAGGTAAAGGTATACACTTATTAGAACATAAGATAAATACAATTTCTCAAAAAGACACCAAGATATTTAAAATGTCTTTTTTTCACAACTTAGACAAATACACACAAAAAACAAAAAATTTATTAAAAGCTATTCAAAAATGGAATGATTTGTCCTAATTAGCCAGAAAAAACAAATGACTTGTTGATGTTTGAATCTTTGACACAAGAAAAAAAAAAGAATTATCTCATATGTGGAAGAAAAGAATAAGGATGCAGTCATCTTTTTGAAGAAAAGACAGTAGGCTAACTGTATCTTATCCCAAAGATAAGCCAGTTGAACACTGATGCTTTTTTTCTCAATAAACAATACTTTTTTTTATTGAGTGAAACAGTATTTTAGAATCCATCATATTATTAATTTATACATTTTTCAAAAGCAGTAAAAAAAAAGGTTCGGAGTCTACATTTGAACTGGAGGTCTAGAGTGTCTATGATGAAAAGCCTACATGCTATCCACTGAGCTAAACAAGTACCTATACACATTGAAGGTTTTATGGTTATCTTTTGTTAGTTTCAAATGTTTAGACAATGACTTAATTCTCTACACAAGGCTTATCTCTCCCCTTAGCTAGTACTGCCTCTAAAATTAATTAATTACAACTAATCTTTATTTTTTTTAAATTGATTTATGTGTTGTCATCAACAATAAATAACATGTAAAAGATTTATTTATACCAGACAGACAGACAGAGTGAGCAAGTAAGTTTTATAAAAGCTTCCTCAAAATGTAAGGGAATAAATAACCCAACTAGAAGGCACAGACAGCATTGGATTCTATGTCTCATCAACCAAAAAAAAACGGTTAAAAGTAAAGGTATAAATCTTTGTTTAACTTATAAAGCTCTTTTAAAATACAAGTTTTTTGTTTGCCTTTCCTATACAATTTTTCTTTTAACAGATCAATACAACTAATTTACTTTGATTGACAGGCAGACAAACTCCTTACAGCAGAAAAGAGCAGATTATAAAAGATTTCAACACAATCTAAAACAAAATCTTTCTTCAAACATCAACATTTAGGTCAGGCTACAGAGACACTATT
Source organism: Biomphalaria pfeifferi (assembly GCA_030265305.1). Taxonomy (NCBI): domain Eukaryota; kingdom Metazoa; phylum Mollusca; class Gastropoda; family Planorbidae; genus Biomphalaria; species Biomphalaria pfeifferi. The sequence goes on along the minus strand of JASAOG010000121.1, from coordinate 1,865,871 downwards.
CTATTATTTCAATCTTCTTTGCAATCACACAGTAGGTGATTAAAAAAAGCAAGAATTCCCCAGTGTGACCTACTTTCTTAACCTTAGCTAATCCTTTTGAAACCCTTGGCAATAAGACATACCTGTAAGACATCACTTGGTTTAATGTCAAAATATCGATAGCAAGAAGAAAATGTTGCAACTCCAGCAGAAACAAAAACTGTATTACATTCTTAAGATAAGTCCTACAGTTTTTGGATGATGTATGCTAGTCAATTCAAACAACGTTTTTTTTTATTTTTTTTTTTTTAAATAATTAAATAAATCTTGGAATTTAGTACAACTTGAATCATATTTCTTCATGTTGCATCAAGTTCACAATTACAAGAAAAAGTTAAGAATGATACATTTTACTGTCATTTATAGCACTGAGATTTTAACAGGAATGTTTTGTTTTTTTTAAATTATTCTGTATTTTTAACAAATAAATATATAAATTCTAGCTTTTAAATAGCACTACTTTAATGCTTATAGCATGCTCAGAGCACTATGGTCCAGTCTCATTTGTGGACCGGTGGGGTGAGAGGGTATCTGGGAGAAGGTTTTCTGTCCTGTCATTAGGCGCTCAGTAAACAAATCTTAAAATACCTACATTAAAACAATCTTTGAATTAAAAACCTAGAAAATATATTGTGAACTTGGGGCCATGATAACGGATGTTATTTAAACACTCAAATAGTTTCCTTTTAAACATATGTCCACCTATTACTATTAACCCATAAACTGCTAATGTACCTCGCTTAGTCTCCTTTGTTTGTTTCTCAATCGGACTGTCACAGGGGAAACCACATCAAAGCGCTCATCTGCTGACCTTCTGCTGTCTTCAGTATCGTTTGCATACAGCGCCACACGTGGATTCTCATGAACCACACCTGATGAAGTAGACATCAAACCAGGAATGATGTGCCATTTTAAAAAGAAACATTTTTGGTAATTTTTAAAACTAATAACAAGTTAGTTTTTCAGTTTTTCCTATAAAAATGAAGAGCATCTTGTGCAGAGAGTCAATAAGGAAACAAACATTTTTTTAAGTGCCATTTGTCTCAGACTTTACAGCATTAGTTTCTCTTCAGATGAAATTGCAGTATCTTTCTAGACTATGCAAGTTTGCAAATATGTTATACTAGGTATCATTTAGTGAATAGACCATCATTACTATTGAGCTTTTCTTTTGAAAACAAAACTCACTCATGCCAATATTACCAAACACAGGAACTAATTCATGATTATTTTATATCTATTACAACTTGATATACACACACAAAAAATACCTTAAAAAATAAACCAACATTTTAATAACAAATATAGTTTGATTTTTGCAAATAAAATTATTTTCATAATGCATTTTAAAGACAAGATACCAATCCCCTATAAAGGAATTAGTAAATAATTTAACTATAGTTTTATGCTGTTGATAATTATTTAAAATTTTTCTTTTCTTGTTTAAAAAGAAATATAAAAAAAAAAAAGGAGTGAAATATAAAAAAGAAATTACATTAGTCTAAATTAAAAATGTTTGAAAATATGACCATTCCTGGTAACCCATAGACTTTCATACAAGTGAAACACATCACAATTAATAAGGCTTTGTGTTATAGAACAGTTCAATTATTGCTGTTCAAATAGAAACAATCTAACATTGAGTACAGGGTTTAGTCTACAAATGGGAGACTGGTCTAAGCCATGCATTGCTTGAGTTCTTTCAGAAGCATATCATTTTAATTAGTTCCAAGATTTCTCTACACACATTCAACTTAGATCAATTAAGACATGGAACTAATCCAAGCCTAAGTGCTCCGGGCTATGAATTAATGTTTTTTAACCCATTTAAATTTCAAAATAAAATAAAAATGCATCCTAAGTAATTACATGCGAAGCCTAAATTAGTCATGCTACTGGAGGTTTAGAGAATCTCAAGGTTCAAAATAAACAATGTGACAACACCAGATACATACTGTATCTTCTGTGATAGTTTCTGCAGCTACACCCAAGCCACGAGACACCAGAGTAGCCAATGTCCAGCAGTTTGGAGAAATAGCTTGTCATTGCTCTGTCTGATCTACATCCTTTAATTTTAACACGAGGATTCTCATTTCCTTGATAGGGACAGGGGGAGGTTGCCCTATGTCAACTTAGTAGTTTATCTAGAGAGTCAGCTAAACATTCATACAGTGTGCTTTATAGGGTTCAATGACTTGTTACTGCAAGTAACACTTCAGTGAATTGTTTTCTAAGTATTAAGCTTCATGGATTGAATGTTGAAAACGTGTACTGCGATGACAAAAAGACAGACAATTAAAGACAGGAAGAATGCTCTTTTTTTCTGGGTTTTTTCTAAACTTCAACCAATTAATGAACTAGAAAAGATTTAGGCAATAAAATTTCCTCACATTCAAATCAGTTTATCAAACTAACCTATATAATATTCTCTCAAATAAAACCTTTTGTTTTGTATTTCAAAATCTTTTCTCAAACAGGCAAGGCTATAACCAAGCTCAGAATTACAGTTTACATTGATTAGTTTCATGTGTTGGTCAAACTACACTAAAAGAAAAGAACATGATGAGTCAGGTGTGAGACAGAAACAAAATTCTGCTAAACTAGATCTCAATGAAATAGCCTTTCAAAATAACGTGCACATTTTTATTTACACAAAAGTTGTGTAGATATATATATGGAATAGAGAGAGAAGAATATAGAAAGAGAAAAGGGGGGGGGGGGGGGGATGTGCATGTTTGAAATGAGCACTGATTCAAACATGTGTAAAAACTGTCACTTTGAATACCATTGTTTCTGTAGTCAATTAGATATCTATCACCAGCTCAGCCTTTCAAGAGTATAAAGTATTTCTCCTTAATACCAGACAATCTTTCTATCAACTTGTCAATGTATTCAAGATATTGGCATTAATGAAAGTGCACCTATTCATGTACAGAACTTTTAAGAACTATCTGTACATTAAAGAACTTTTAAGAACTAAAGAACAGAACTTCTAAGAACTCTCTGTACATCACAGAACTTTTAAGAACTAAAGAACAGAACTTATAAGAACTATCTGTACATTACAGAACTTTTAAGAACTAAAGAACAGAACTTCTAAGAACTCTCTGTATAGTACAGAACTAGACCAAAGAGCTGCAGGTCTAGATATCATAAAAACAGCACAATTGTATTGATGAAGAAAACAAAAGAAGAGTTTTGCCTTAAAGAACAAATGTGCATTTCATGTTTTTGTTCTTTGTTGCAAATAGTTACTCACAGCTAAAGTTAAAAACAAAAAACAAATCCCAGCTGACCCAGGAGGGATAACACCACAATCTGTGTGGTCAATAGCCAACATCTCTAGAGGGCCAGCTACAATGGCCACACAACAAAGCATGGATCTAACTATTGACGCTGGGCTTCCTGACACAGTTCCAATACAAATAATATAGAAGAATCTCATTGGTCCTTGTCAACAAAGCAAGAATCTCCTGACTGATTTTATTCATTGCGTCTAAACATCTATAAAGTAGAAGAAAGAAAATGTAGCCTACTAAACAAAACCAAAACAAAACAACAACAAAAAAAAACAGCAGTATTCAGGACAGTCCAATAACATCAAATGTTACATGTAGCAGTATCTGTACAAACCGAACTAACCATTTCTATGAATATGTAGAGAAAACGAGTTCACTTCAGACAGCTAAAGATCTGTGCTACGTATACTTATTCTGACATCCCTAGCTCTTTCAATTCTGAGTGAAAATAATTCGCGTCTTAAAAGCCTGTTGCTAGAACACATCACATAATATGAACAGACATCTCGTCTCTACCACTGGGTCTAAACACTCCTCTATTCCGAGCACAGAACATCACATGCCTATATATGTGCCTAAGAGATCAAGTAAATACACGAACAGTGCCTTTCAAAACTGCTCTTTAATAAATAAAAAAACCTAACAAAACGTGTCTTACATTCATCTTTAGACTAACCAACCAACATAACATAGAGCTGGTGAGCAAGATGCGTGTGCTTTCACTGCCAAGGCCTGTCTACATACTGTAAACATTCTTCTCTTAACGAACTTAGCAGCGAGCCCAATGGAGAATGACGCAAAGAACAAAAAAAAGAAAAAAATAGACGGTAAAAAGGTGGGCGGTTGTGTGTGTGTGTGGGGGGGGGGGTCCCGGGGTGATAGTATTTATGTTTAATTTACTAAAATAATGAGATAATTTAAAGAAAATCTCGTTCAGTTAACATTCTTTGAAACTGTGCTAAGCCTATTCCGGTTTCAAAAGGGATACGGCTAAGTCTGCAACTAATTTGAAAGCCAAAACGATTTCTTCAGGAACCCACACATAGGCTATCAAAAGAAAACGAATAATTTTTTTTTAAAGGGAAAAGTTACCCGCAAACACGCATATCACCACACCCTACCCCATGCTTCCTAAATTAACTTGCGGTTTGATTTTCATCAAATATTATTTTAAACTCCCCCCCCCCCCCAAGAGGTCACCATGACCTACATACACAGCCGCCACCAGAAGTGAGATAATCGCGTGTGAGACTTGGAGAGAATATCACTGACGTACATTTAGACTATTTGCACTATGACTAAACTCATTGCGGCATATGTTTAGAGCACAGATGTTTGGATCACACACAAACACATGTGTTTTCGTGTGTTCGGAGCGACACTTTCGGGTCCGCACATCAATCAATGAGAAAGGCTGATCAGCCCCCATCCACGACTTAGATTAATCTCTAGGGATGTAGACACATTTAACGATCGGTTTGGGGGTGGGAGGCAACGAGCGAACTAGGCCGAGACCAGTTAACCGCTATCATACCTACTAAAACAGCTGGATCTATGTCATACAATTACCCTTCACACCTATGTAAATCTGTTAGATTGAATATGCGCACGATTCTAGATATAATACGCTCACAATGTCTTCTGTTGAACGCCTTTTGAGGGCCCACATATGCATGTAGGTATATATGTATGTATGTGTGTTTGTGTGTGTGTTAAACATTGATGTCACAACACATCCAGGCAGTGCAGAGTGCAGTTTGACTACACGCCTCATAGAATGTACGTGTTGATTGGTGTTATACGTCAGATTATCATTAGGGTAAAAAAAAAAATGATGGGGGGGGGGGGGGGGGGTCAACGTAACTTCAGTTACAATGAAACAAATACGTTACTAACTGCCATCAGTGTTGCATACCCATACAATGTGGATAAATCAATAACTCTTTCATCCATTGAATGAAACATGCGCCGTAAAGCAGGTCGCAAAGCTGGTTGATCTTGAGCTTTCCTCTATAGCACAATGCAGCACATTGATGCGTTCAGCCTAAATACAGATAAATCAGCGGAGCATTCAACAGCATCACAAAGCTAGCATATGAGTGCTACATGAGGTTTTACTACAGTGCAATATTATTCAATCAGTTGGGCAATCAACAGTTAACCGTATCAAGACCTTAATGAATCTGTAAAGCTTACAAAAGTACCGCAACACTGATATATCAGTGGAGCATTCAAAAGTACCCCCCCCCCCCTCTCTCTCATATATATGTGTGTGTGTGTATGTGTGTCATGAAATCTATCTTAACGAGACAGTTATTACGAAATACTAAGAAAAATAGCCATTAACACATTGTAAATATCATCTTATCTTGTGCCCTTATTGATATCCGGCTTTGTTCAAGGGAGGTAATAATAACTGAATAAATCTATATTATTAGCTGTAGAAAAATCTTTGGATACATAAAGTATATATCTTTATTTCGGCCATTATTGCAAAAATATCTATTTTATAATTGTACAACGTTTCTTCATTATATCTTCCATATATCTGCGTGTTGTTCTATTCGTTCATGTCAATTCAAGACAAACTCCACCAAGTCACTAGTTGTCATAGCTGACTCAGGCAAACCGTTTTATGCTCTAAAGAGAATAGAGAAGAACAAAAGCTTGCAGGGAGCTTTAATAAATGCCTTTATCTATTGTCTAGTCTGATATTTTATCAGGTTATGTTTTTGTATTTGTAAGTTAAAACTAAGTGTTGCCTGTATGATTTCTACTTTCTTACGAAGCTTACATCAACACAGTCTGGTCAAAAGTTTCTACACGTCATTTCTGCGACATCAATCTCAAATTTTGCACAATTTTTTATTTTGCATGACAACAGAAGAATCAATTTTAAAAAAATATTTACCAAATAGTAAATTAACTATTGGTAATTAATTATTTAGTTTGATTTCTCGAACAAGGGAAAGAAATTATACTTGACTGAAGGGGTGGTATAAGCTGAATTAGTCTCCTTTATAGATCGACGCTCTAAATTGAAAAAAACAATATATAGCTATACAATTTTCTCTAGTCATAAGTACCTCATAAGTACCTCACTAGCAGAGTGGCTAGCACGTCGGCGTGAGAAACAAGTTCTAATCCAGTTAGTTTCCTTTTTTTATTATTTTTTTTGTGTAAATGCTTTTAATGACGGTAAAATCTCCAGCCAAATATCCCTTTCTGTCTTTCTCTTCCTTCTTCTCCACTGGTCAAGATAAGTGACAGGATCATAGCGTATTCAGAAAGCTAAAAGCAAGAAGTAACGCTAAACAAAAGCAGTTGGTAAAAATATTAATCATCGCACAGATTTATAGATGTTGGTCTAGAATAGATCTATTACAAATTTAATTACACGAATGATCCAAACTAATTGATATAGCGTCTGTTCTAGTTTCAGTGTGTTTTTGTTGAATTAAGGGGTCTCAAACAGAGGACGTATATTTTTAATATTGGTTTAACGAAGGTTAAACAGAATCTTAGTCCATATAAACTAATATAAAGTATGATGAGATCAATATGTGTTTGCAGGAGCAAAGCAAGCGGATTTCCCTTGAACGCGCAAAGATCCATTCAAAACAAAGAAATAGTTTAGCTCTTTTAACTAATCCTATTACAATTGTATTAGGTCTAGACCACTCTGAAAAAAAAAAGTCTGTAAAAAAAAAGGGGTATAACCCCCAGACTTAGACTGGACCGTGCGCCTATTTGGAGGAGTAGCACTTAACAGATTACAAGCTCGTGCATAACAGAACTGAACGTCTACATTTAGAGAGCCAGTCTTCCAATGGATTTCAGATTGCATTCCAAAGGCTTATCTCTGTTTTAGACAATCCATCAATGAACCAATGTGTCTCGCTGAGAGTTTCATGGACGGAAAGAACAACAACAAAAAACGAAAAAGAAAGTAAGAGAAGAACAAAGAAGTAAAACCATCGAATGAGGTTGAGGAGAGGAACCGATTCACAACGGGCTTAAGCAAGTAATGGGCGGGTTTAGAAACCGTGTTTGGGAATTTAAAATGGACGCTTGGTGATACTTCCAAATGAAAACAACCAAAGGTGAACATACTTGACGCACTCGTAGGGCCGTCATAAGGTGGACAGGCGCACCTGAAGAGCTGTCACAATATAGGCAGCTTGACATACCAGAAGAGCTGTCGTAAAGTAGAAAGACTTGACACACCAGAAGGGCCGTAGTAAAGTAAACGATGCACAAGAAGGGCTGTCGTAAAATGAACAGACTTTGAACGCACCATAAGAGTTGTCGTAAAGTGGACATACTTGACATAACAGAAGGGCTGTCGTTAAGTGGACATACTTGACACACCAGAAGGTCTGTCGTAAAGTGGACAGACTTTGTCCACCAGAAGAGTTGTCGTAAAGTGTGCAGACTTTATCCACCAGAAGGGCTGTCGTAAAGTGGACAGACTTTATCCACCAAAAGGGCTGTCGTAAAGTGGACAGACTTGACACACCATAAATGCTGTCGTAAAGTGGACTGATCTGACGCACACAAAGGGCCGTCATAGGATGGACAGACTTAACGCTATATGAACATCTAGACACACATGAAGGGTGGTCGTAATGTGGACAGACTTGACACACCAGAAATGCTGTCGTAAAGTGGACTGATCTGACACACCAGAAGGGCCGTAGTAAAGTAAACGATGCACAAGAAGGGCTGTCGTAAAATGAACAGACTTTGAACGCACCATAAGAGTTGTCGTAAAGTGGACATACTTGACATAACAGAAGGGCTGTAGTTAAGTGGACATACTTGACACACCAGAAGGTCTGTCGTAAAGTGGACAGACTTTATCCACCAGAAGAGTTGTCGTAAAGTGTGCAGACTTTATCCACCAGAAGGGCTGTCATAAAGTGGACAGACTTTATCCATCAAAAGGGCTGTCGTAAAGTGGACAGACTTGACACACCAGAAATGCTGTCGTAAAGTGGACTGATCTGACGCACACAAAGGGCCGTCATAGGATGGACAGACTTAACGCTATATGAACATCTAGACACACATGAAGGGTGGTCGTAATGTGGACAGACTTGACACACCAGAAATGCTGTCGTAAAGTGGACTGATCTGACGCACACAAAGGGCCGTCATAGGATGGACAGACTTAACGCTATATGAACATCTAAACACACATGAAGGGTGGTCGTAATGTGGACAGACTTGACCATCTCTATGAAACAAAAATACCGTTAGACGAAAGACTGGAACGCGTATCAAGTGTTTCTTGGTAGACCTGTCGACATATTTCAGACTGAAAGTGACGCTGACAAGTAATTTAGCTTCAAACAAGATTTCGCCCTAATAACGAAAGGAGTGCTGATTGACAGAACGAAATGAATCTCAATACATATTTTATGTCTGGAAATGAGTGCAGGTAAATTTCAAAACTCCTCTTCCATGACAAGGCATGGTTAAACTTTCAGCTCACGCGTTCACGCTATGACGTCACGACATTGTGAACTGGCATCCACCTGTTTGTTCTATCTCTAGCTTTTAGCAGTGCAATGAAGTTTCCATTTTTAAAAATTAGGCTAGGACAGTAATTTTGAAAAATGAATGCGTTCTTCCATTTTGGCTTAAATATTTTTTTTAAAAGTACGCAGACTAGTGATGACTAAAAAGTTTATCACACAACTGATAAAATGCAAGTTTTCTCATTGTACCTTTAACAAGGTGAACAAAATAGGGCGTTATATGTTAAAATGTCATGCCCCATTATATTTAGAGCAGAGCAAGTTTTTTTTTCAGACATAACCTATATATAAAAAAAAATCTTTCTACTAGATCTCAACATCTAGATCAGTGGTTCCCAAACTTTTTTGTCTCATAGACCCCTTGCCATGTTTTCTGGTTTTCGGTAGACACCCTGCTTAAATTGCAAATTTTTGCAAATTCATCAACATATTTTAAAACTAATCTCTAACTGTAGTGAGTTGAAGAGTAAAAAAGTAATTTAAAGCCTAACAAAAATGTATAGAGATCTATCTTTGTTATTGATAAAATTCCCCTTTAAACCAATTAAAATAACAATGAATATGTTTTGCTGGAATCACCAAACACATTGGAATTTTTTAATTTTTTTTTTTTGCAGGTTTATTTTCTGTCGTTACGGATATATTAATTAATTAATGAACCTTATATATCATTGTAAAAGTTTTCGCATAGAGCAGTTTTTCTCATGTATTTCTTGATCTTTCACAAGTGGCTCTATTATAGTCAGTGAAGGGGCAAAAGCGAGTAACAGGCGCCTAAACCAGCAAGCTTCGAGCAGGAAGGACTCACTAGCATTGGCTTGCTACCCAGAAGAAAAACTGAATTTAAACCTCTGCTGGCTTGCAGCTAAACCCAAACATGGGAAAGGTTTCGTGGATCAACCCTGAGGAAAAATATGGAGATGGCGACAGTTTGCAGCAAACAGAGCTACACCCTGTCAGAGCCTGTGACACCGCTGATTCCAAACTGTATATATGTCGTTTGCAAAGAATTACATAAGAAGCTTTTTAATTTTATAACTCATGCTACCAATGTGCCCTTGAACTGTATTGTTTTGAACTGTATTGTTGTTTAAAGAAATTCTTTTAATAATATCAGATGTAAGTTTTGTGTAAAACAGTTTTTAAAACTACAATGGCTGGTAAAATCAATGCTACCTATAGTGTTTTCCGAATTTTGCTATGAGTAAAGAGATATTGTAAGACGCTAAAAACCATCACCATCTTTCGGTCTATTCTGTAATTTATCTTTGAGTATTCAAAAGTTTTTCAAATCTGTTTTTTTTTTTTTTTTTTTTGTCAGGCCGGCATCGTCTCAAATGATCCTCCAGCGTAATTGGTTTCATATGGTCATAAAAATTCACTTATCATCCAACCGCTGGTTTGACAAGGAAGGAACGAATCCCAATTTTAAAAAATCAACGCTGTACAGTCTACATTTCTTTTTGTTAAGCATTAGTTACATGTACACAAAAATTAAGCTATTTAAATAAGTATTGAAATTAAATACAATTTTTCGTTTGAATAGCTGGATAAATATTTAAAGGATAAACTAAGGTACAAATATTAGTTTATGAAATAATTACATTAATGGGATGTAAAAATTAAAATCATGACCTGCTTAAATGAAATCCATTATCGTAGACCCCTGCGGACATCTCATAGACCCCCAATTTATTTTTTCACTTTGGTAGACCCCTCGGAAGTCTTCGTAGACCCCTGGAGGTCTATATAGACCACTTTGGGAATCACTGATCTAGATTGTTAACAATGGCTAACCTAAAAAAAACAAACACCAACTTAACGTTTGACCTTTGTAGTGTCTCGAAGCAATAAATATGTAAAAGGACACTCTTATTATTTCCCAAAAGATTTCGATAAAACCAAAAAAATAAAGGTATATTAGTTGTTCCTACTTTCTTGCCTGACTCTGACATAGATCTAGCGTGTATTTGGTGAAATGAAACTATCTTACGTGTTAGCGCAATGTTTACATTCCACTTTGGGTCCTGCATGCCATGGCATTGAACCATACACGCTCACACAACACTTTACTGCGCCCTATCCCAAGAGAAAAAATCCTGGCTGATCACACTTGAATGTCCACATCAAATGACGCTGTTCTTCCCTGCAATTTTGTTGCCAATTCAATCACAAAGTGCACCGTTCAGGCCCAGGGTTTGCGACTGAAGCTTTGATCTCCCACACAACTGACGAGAAGCGAAGCCGTAGGGGAGGTAATTAGACCCGTATTTATCACCTGTGCCATTCTGTTGACATCATAGCATTTTTGTTTTGTTCCTCCTCCTGCCCACTTTAGTCTCCCCTTCACGTTCTAATGTGTGTCTGTGTCACAAAGTCTACTTGTAACCAAGTCAACGTGTCAGTGTAACTAGGTCCAATTTCCTAACTTATTGACTTTTTTTTTTTTTTTGACGCGTTGAACAACTTTTCTATTCTTTTATGTCTCTCTTGCCCCCCCCCCCCTTTTTTTTTTTGCTTAATCCCGAACATGCTATCTAAATCATAGCTAAATAAACAAAGGGAAATAGCGACAATCAAATATTAAGAAATATTAAGGTAATGCTCACTGGATTCATAATAACAAAGCTAAATCCCAGTTAATATGGTTCTATTCTAAATTCTACGGAGTTCGGATACATAGAACGACCCTAAGAGCTTATTTTTTTTAAAAAAAGGGGGGGGGGGGGTTGACGGTTTGAGCATGACTTTCAAAGGATTAAGCTTATAAACAATCTAACCCCATAAGTGATCATGGGAGGTCCATGAATGAAGTAAAGTGAGTAAGTGTTCATAGAAGATTCACGATTGAGGTTAGTCACGATGGCCAAACAAGTACTATGGTTTGTATTACTTTGTATACTAGTGTTAATTAATAATCCAGCTACGATCTTACTGGTAAGGTGTCTGCTAGGAAAGGGGAGGGAGGTGTAGCAATTAGTTCAAGAAAGAATTGTTTCTTCTTGAAAATCTTCTTGCCCTACGTGGTACACTGTCTAATTGACACGACAAAAGAACCCATATTTTTTTATTTTTTTTTTAAAATAAATTTTGAAACTCCATTTCCCTTGTTATAGACGCAAGATTGTTTAAATGCGTGAAAGCCTAGAAGCTAATCAGTAACCGTATAGTTGAAAGAAAAAATAAGTAATAAAATTTAGGGTACAATGTTTTTTTTAGTTTAGTAAATAAATACATGTACAACTATGTTGCTTTCAATACCCACCAATAGATTAGTGGCAAATACACGAATAGCAAACTTTTTGGTGTATCCGGTGTATAGACTACGGAATTGATAAACTAAACATTTTTAAAACTATCTAATAACTTTTGCGAACATAGATCCACTTAGCACTGTAGAATCAAATGTGTAAACCAAAATTACTGTAAATAACCTTTAACCTAGCAGTATCCAATTAACATCACAAGAAGATTGTCTGTCTATAAAACAAAACGAGGAGCGGGAACAAAATAATAGCTCATGAATTGAAAGTTAAATATAAAACAAAACAAACAAATGTTTGCCATTTAGCTCAAGTATGGATTTTTGTATGGGGAGCGATAGCTGAGTGGTAAAGCGCTTGGCTTCCAACCGGGGGTCCCGGGTTCGAATCCTGGGATTTTTTATTTCGGGATCTTTGAGCGCCTCCGAATGCACCCAGCTTTAATGGGTACCTGACAATAGTTGGGGAATAGTAAAGGCGGTTGTGTGTCGTTTTGATGGCCACACGACCCCTCGTTAACCGTAGGCTACCGAAACAGATGACCTTTGCATGATCTGCCCTAGAGACCACAAGGTCTGAAAGGGAAACTTTTATGTATTTCTGTATTGTCCTTAGCATCCTCCAAATAATTCACCATAGAGAAGAAACTAACGTGAAGATGGACAAGAATATACCTAAAGACATACCTAACAAAATTCGTTACCTGTCAAAGAGCGTTATTGTGACATCATTAATTAAAACAAACAATTTCTAAAGTGGACAAGGAATTGTACTTCCCAGTAACGAATGTCGATTTTGGACTCAGCTTAGCCGATGAATCATTAGAATGCTTAAATGACAAGAAACATTCATTATCTTGTTAGCACTTTATATTAGTAAGCTATTGGTTAAATCTGGCCAGTGTTCATCACAATCTACAGAATGCTTTCAAATAGTTTTTCCTTTAAGTACTTTGTTTACATGCTTTTAAAATGAATCAACATGCTGCCATTCAAACAAAAGCGTTTTTGTCTTCTGGAAAAAAAGACCAGAGCCTACACCATGCCGACATTACAGACACACAGACAATGGCAATGATTTTGCTTTCACGGCGAAAACAAGCACATAAACAAATGAAATGGTGGCAAACATTTAGTAACTCAGTGTTTTAATTTTCTATGAGCAAGCCGAATCCATGCCTGAACTCACCAAGTTTCACGTCGTGCGGTAGGGTGGCGCAGGACCTCGGCCTGGACATCTTGTCTTCACGGTTCACAACGTAGACGTGATCCGAAGGCTTGCACTTTTTCGGTCTCATCTTCACTATGGACATGCCTGATTCAGTGGTCCCCATGGAGTGTAAAGACGAAGAGGTAGCCATGGCCCGGTAAGGCTGGCTTTTGGAATCCGACTCAAGATTTAGGCTGATGGAGCTCTTAGCTCGCCCGAAGAGCTTTTCACGAAGAATGCGTGTTACAGTAGAACCGGATACCGCCGCTGCAGCCTGGGTGTTGGTCAATGGAGGCGGCTCCGCCTGCCCTATAGGAGGCTGGTTTCTATCTGCCTGATCGTAGTGAGTATCAGTTGTCGTAACGAAGTCTCGAGACGACATATAAGTGCGAGAGTTGGGTAATCCGTTGGAAGGCTGTAATCTGCTGCCGGCAGGGTAGTCCAACCCGGAATGGAGATCCGCAGCCCTTGCTGCTGCCGCCGATTTGTTAGAGTGCAAGAGCTGCTGAGAAGGCTGGTAATGTGGCTCGTTGTGGTGAAGGTGGTGATGATGATACTGAGCAGGGTTAGAGATGACTTCGTGGGGCACTTTGGTGGCGCTGCGGTACCTCGTGCGATAGTCACCGTCGAGGTAGGCAGCTTGAGAATGGCAAACATACCTAGAGCCGTATGTGCCATCGAGAGAATCTCCCTTTTCACACCCAAGTCTATTCAGCGAAGAGTTATAGACGTCTTGTTCATTCTGAAGGTCGAGGTAGCAATGTCCTGATGACGAGAAGGAAGCAGAGTAGCGATTTTTCGCAGAGGATGGCTTCCTGGAATACTTACTCTGATTTTCTTCGTTCCGGAGATGTCCGGCGATGTTTCTATCCGATTTGGAAACTTTCATCCGCTGCTCTTGCCGGCTGCTGCTAGAGCCTCCATTGTGGGCGTGAGGGGAGTCCTTGTCAGGATTGGCCAAGCCGTGATTGCTTTTGGTCCAAGGCTTCAGATTCTTCAACCACGACAGAGTCTTATTGTATATGCTGTCTTTGACTCTGTATCCCGAACCAGTCTCCCGGGACAGGTCCCCGCCGAAGCTGCCTCCATGCGAGTTCCGAAGCGACATCCCTTCGTCCCATGGGCGCATGGCCTGCAGGTGAATATGCCTGCCAGAGCCCTGAGAGACGAACCTGTCCATTCTAGTCTCGCCTTGTATGTCGCTCATGGCCAAGGACGATTCTCTTACGCGTATTCCAAAAGTGTTTAATAAAACAGCATATGAATACTAGAAGCATTGTTAAGATGGACGTGTATTCTAGCCCGAGATGAGATTACAATTCTTGTAAACATTTGGTACAATTGTGACATTTAATAAATTACTCCAAAAGAATCGTACAAACACATATAATCCCAGAAGTTTTCACTATGAGTGTATTTAGGGTTGAGTACAAAGGGGTAACTTGCGGTCATCAAGATTTCAGGCAGCAGAAAGTAAAGCCTTCCCTTTCGTTTGGTCTGCCAATGTCAAACGAAACTTGGAGAATGTCTTCTCAGGCGGAAGCACGAGATTGGCGTGGCGATGATCAGTCATATCACCTGCGTAGGATGTCACAGAGTCAAAGGTCAGATGAGTTCATCGGATTGTTTGAAGTCAACCGATGAGCGTCACACATGAAAGCGTCTATGAGGGCGGTGTGCCATCAGAAAGTGACTGGTAGGCCTAGATTTCCGGGTTGGACGCGGGTCAGTTCAAGTCTGCAAGCTCAAGATCTAGCTGCTTGGTAATAAGAGAGTACAACGTTAACAAAAACAAAATGAGCACAAAGTGAATTATTAAGTACAGAGGCAATATCTCCATCACCAGTGGGAGAAGTTGAAACAAAAGTGGGGGGGGGGGGGCTGGGCAACTTAAAAAAGAACCACGCTATATTGCATTAAATCATAATGAGTATGTAGCATAACACGAGGGAAAAAAAACTAATGGCTTAATAAAGAACAAAGACAATCTGATTGAGTGAGCTTATCCCAAGAACACATTTTATCCCCCCCAAAAAACACAACAAAAACAAAAACACGAAAAACCATAAAACTAGCATTTCAGTTTAAAAAAACACAGCTTAATATACCAAGTTTCAAAGCCCACTGTTGGCACAACACATTAAGTTGGTGAAATACACAAAGGAAAACGAGAAAGTTTTTGTCAACCACTAGATCTAACAGTTTCAACCCAGACAACATTTAACTGACGCGTCAAGACGACTCGTGAAGACGACCTGTACTGAAGTAAGACAATGAAATGGCCACCAGCTGCTCGTACAACAGACAGCGTAATTCAAATTATTTTAAAACAACCGACAACAAAAAAAGTTTTTAAGTCTTTCACCAAAGATAAAACAAACAATCAAAAAGTTGTACTAACATGATGTGCTGTGTGAACCCCAGTGTTCTCATTTCGTCCCACACGCTTCACCTACATAGGTTGTTTTTTGTAGACCTTCGTGCTGTTCTACCTCAAAGTGCGCACTCCCCTTTACCTCTCTAGCACGTCCCAAAGAATTAGGCGAACGAGGCTGTGACGTCATAACTTGTGCCCACCCCCACCCGCTATAAAAGCAAAAAACAAAACAAAGCAAAACAAAAACATTTTAAAAAAAAAAATGGTTTGTATGCACGTGAGAGAGAGTGAGTCGAGAAGAGAGAGGGAAGAGTCAGAAGAAGTGAGCTAGAGAGAGAAAAGAGAGAATAGAGAGGAAAAGTTAAGGTCGAAAAGTTCGCCATCGCCAATCAAAACCATTTAAATAAAGTCTGAAGTCACTGTCCAGACGTACAACTCCACTCATTAAATTAGACTAGCCATTAAACTTGAAGCATTGGGGGAAAAAAACTATTTATTAAAAAAAAACAAAAAAACTTCATTTTGGAACAGGTATACAACAGGTCTATCCATTCACCCCAAAGGCTTGAATTTCGTTTCTCCAAAATTTAGATCAATGCCAAGTGGGTATGTGTGCTAGTTCAATGGGACGAAACACTTGAATCCATTGATATTTTCTAGCACTCTGGGCAAGCCTAGGAGCAGGTTTGGACATCGTTTGATCACCTCCTGCGTGGCTCTTGGTTAGATGCCATTATCGTGTTAAGTGAGGATACTTCTCAATGGATAAGTGTTTCCTTAACCCCACAGGAGATGTCAAACAAGGCTTTTTGGCAGCAGAGATAGGGACAAAAGCGATGAAAAAAGCGACAGCACTAATTTATGAGAATAAATTCGTGAGTGAAACTGACATCGATTCCATCAGAAATAAATAACAAATCAAGACCTATCTGACCTCACAAAGTACTAAAAACAGCAGGCGAATGAATCCAATTTTTGCGTGGACAATTCAAATCCACTATCAGACCATACTGGCCACACTGTTAAAGTGTTTGCATTTTTAGTTTTTCAAAAGAGACCGAATGCCTTTGTTTCAATGAATACGACATTGCTGTACTTCTAAGGTTCTAAAATCGTTGTAAATCACTCCTGAGGATAAGGGAAAGAGGTTACTAAATCTACACATAAAAAATTTAAAAAAAGAACATGATTGTGGATACACAAACTCAGAATCGGCCCACGAATCGGTCCACTCAGGCAGGGATCCAGCATGACTATCAGAAGCTATGAACTGCAAACTATCAACCACCACAACCCTATCTCTGCCAATACAAAAGTAGAGACGTCTACGTAGCCGATACTATTGTCACGTTAAACCATGATATGAAAGGGTACGGAGATTTATTAATGTTATTATTATTACATTGTTAATATTCATATGTATTCAATGAACTGATTATTACAAAGATATGGTTCAATGTAAGTTATTGAATGATAAAATGATAGTTTTGCAAAGGGCCAACACTTGTGTCTCATTCAGAACTAGGAGAAAGTAACTTTTCAATTCCTACTCGTGCTATATATGGATGGTACTGTTGTACAAAGCACTGCTTATAAATTGTTGTTAAATACTTTATTCGATTAATATACATACCGATGGCTTTTTTTTCTTTTTAAAACAAAACTAAACATTATATTTAAAATATAAAAAAAAAACCACTAAATTTAGTAATACTAAAAAATTTTATAACACTATTAAGAAAAAGAAAAAAGACATTTGCCTGGATGTTTTAAAACATACAGAAAGGTCACCTCCCTTTCTAATATAGTCTCCCCTTTTTTTTTTTTCAAAAATTAATAATGAATAGGTGTAAAACTTGCATTGTTAATTTAAAAAAAAAAAAGTTATTGCATCAGAACAAATATATAAATATCATGATTTTCATTATCTTTTCTAGTTTTTGCTATCTAAACGGGACGGAAAGAGAAAACTTGTAGTGGCTATTCCCCTTTTGGAGCTTCTAAAAATCCGCTTATGGTAGAGGTGTGTAGATCTATTATTTGGTATGTTCTATGTTTAGGATTTTTTGAGTCAATACAGTTTGAGAAAAGTAACTTGTATGGTAGTGCGTTAACACCCCCACCCCCCAAAAAAAAAAATATTCTTAATATATTCCCTGACTCAACAACTGTCCACCTATATCCCTACCCATATTACATTTCCTTCTCCATGAGGCAACAACTGTACAACTGTATGTCTAGTTTGTCTACCCATATTACATTTGCGTCAGTCGAATAATAAACATTAATTACATGTTATAAAAAAAAAATAGGTCGAATCGTAAAAGGTATAATAATAAATCAACTAGGCAGTTCACAGAGATGTTTTGAATGCTGGAGTCCCTGCTTGCGATACTGACAAGAACTGGAGTCTCGAATGTGTTTACACCCCGTAGCTAAATATAATGTGTGTGTGTGTACCTGTGTGTGTGTGTGTTTGTACACGTGCGCGAAACCATGGCGAGCAATGCCAGAAATACATTACAACTAGCAAGTATTGCTAAAAATAAAATGAAGGTATAGCCTTGATAAAAGACGTGTAGTTAAATATAGAGGCTTGGTTAATATAGACGCGTTATAATGTTAGGCACATATAAGGCACAGCTAATGAGACTACACAAGATTCATTGGCCATCGCTTTTCTCAGCGAACCCAGCTCAGTTGAGACATCATATTTTCAAACAAATCTAATAGCATAACATGAACAACACAGCGTCTACACTACACAAAGCTACCAGTAGCACTCAGAGAAAGAGAGAGACGTTAAAGACAAGGACTACTTACATAAGCGCAACCTTTTTTTTTTTCAGCCTCTTTTCACCTCGCTATCATAGCGTAAAAATGACTGACACATAATAATAAAAAAAAGTTATAGATCTACGCAAAAACAAATGTCAATAACCACTGAACTGTGCACTTAAATAAAGAACTGTAGTATAGTTAATGCGTCAAGCGCCCAATGTACGTCCAAATGATGACTCTCTATATTCATGTCTTTCACATTTTGTGCTGAACTGTCCACAGGGTCCTAGTTCTTTCTTCTATTTGTATTTGTCGCAGAGTACTGGGCCTTAAACACCCCGCCTTACAAAACAGATTAACTCTTTTTATCCACGATTTAAAAAAATGCCACGTGAAACAAGTAGTTGGACAATATTTAGGCCAAGGTAAAAAGATCAAACACATTGTGTATCTTATAGTCAACTTCCCTAGCGACAATTCTAACAAAGTTGAACTGAACGCTGACAAGCTGGTCAACGCAGCTAGACACAATAAGCTCATCGTCGGTCAAACTGGCAGGAAACTGTGAGTATTTAGGTCTCATGGTATGAAGAGAGCAGCTAATTGCGAGAAAAAGGCCAACCCCACCTCCTTTCAACCCAAACGGGTTGAGCATAGCTAAACTGAGATGATTCGATTTAAAGCAAAGGGGCCCCAACCTGGAAATGAAGTGCTTCATGTGAAGCTGTTGTACACAAGCTTGGAGAAAGGTCGCATCAAAGCTTTTCATTCTGTACTTGAGGCGCCAGGTTTTTGATTCCAGCACATATAAAAAGAAAAAAAAAAAAAAAAAAAGAAATACAGCTATGACTTATTTCAAGAAAATCCTGGCCCCACACAAAAAAAATTAAAAAATGCAAGTTTCAAAATTATTCCAAACATAGCAGACGTTTCATCTGTAAAAATGTACCCACTTTTCTAATATCAGACAAATATCAAATGTATTGATATTTTTAAATCGTCAGAAGTTACTATCACAAAGGAACTGCTTCCAGTGCTAATCATACTTGTATACATCTATATCGTAAACGTTTGGACGATCATAAATCCATCTCAAGAGTACAGGGTCTGGCCAGGAGAGGAACCAGAGTTCCAGGCGTTTTACTTTTTTTTTACCCCTTTTTGCATTGCTTCATGCAGTTGTTTGTGAAGCTTTGAAAGTTTCTGAATGTCTTCGAGTCTCTCATTATTTATGCTGCTTCAATGCTAAACCAAGTATACAAAGATACATTTAGAAAGTTTCAATAGAAAAGTGTCATAGGTTCACAGGATTCTAGAGTTGACTTATTATTTTAGCTTCTGCAAATATAATTAAAATAATATTTTTTTTCATTTCTTTATCTTACCTAGCCTATGTTGAAGAAACAAGAAAACCTGCCCAAAATTTTACCCTGGCACTGTTAGTGAAATCATTCTAAAAGTATTAAAATAGACATGCATTTTTTAAAAATATCTTTTACAAAGTTTATTTATTTTACATATGCATATATGTCATTTTGGAGTGTCATTCAATATGGAAAACGACAATCCTACGCGCTATAAAATATTCCGTAATTTTGGAATCTGGTGAAAGAACCTTCTCGCGACTCAAACTAATGAAGAATTACTGGAGGTCAACAATTCTCGTAGAAAGATTGAAACATTTGGTAATTCTTGTTATTGAGCGTGATCTATGTGTGAAATAGAATTTTTATGATATACTGTATGACTTCGCTAAACGCAAGACTCGTAAAGTACTTCTGCACGTAGTAAAGATTGAATAAAATGCAAAGACGAATGTATTTTCTAATATAAACTCTTCATTTTCACTTATAATCCGTATCCCTACCCCAAACTGGGCCCCGCGAATTCCGTTTCGCATAGGGCCCCATAATGGTTAAGTCCGGCCCTGCCGTAGGGTAACTCTAGTCCGACTTGCTGAGATAAAAGAGTGATCTTTCCTTTACTTCTTGTCCAAACTCTTGAGCCATGAAGAGAATTATATAAACATATAATGTCTTTGCCTCTGTGTCAACTCTTCAGTGAGATGTTGGCATAAATTAAACGCCTTTATTTCGCGCATGCATTGGACAGAACAATACCGAGCACGAGTGTTGTGTACATTATTATTACATTATATCTTATTAAAAAGCTTTTATTAATTCAGTCTGTCTGGTACAAATGTGTACACGCTTTTTCTACTCACTTCCCATTCTCGGATCAAGTTGAAATTTCGCACAATTATTCATAGTCCATAGCATTACATGAATCTATGAAAAACTTTAACAATTAGAGGTAATTAATTAATTTTGTTTTCTACAGAAAAAAGGGAGATAAACATTTTATTATTGAGATATATCATTATATGGGATTGACTTTGCGGTTCTTTTCATTAGATATATCTTTTGTTTTAACTTAGCCTATGATTATTATTTTATTATTTTGGAACTGCAGAACTGACCACTACATGAACATCGGTTTATTTTGATACCGATCTAATCTTGATCTCACACACTTCAAAGTCAAGAGGGGGGGGGGGGCACCTGAAGTAAGGAGAACGAGGCTGAAACAGCAGAAGGTAATGCAATAAGATAATAAGACAATTGGTAAGTAATGTCACACGCAGACTAAATAGAGATCATGAAAAAAAAATTATGTATACAATTATTTAGAATAATTATCTCTAGTTGACCACAGCAAATGAATGTGTGGGTAAAAAAAGTGGGTCAGTAATAGTGTTTTACTTATTACTTAAGTCATAAAGAGACCAGACTTAAGTCATACAGAGATTAGTCTTCGGACACAGTGTTTTAAAGAGAGATCAGACTTAAAATTTGGAAGAGCAGCAACTAATTGACTAGTTCAAATGGATAAATTGATCAGTGAAATATTTACACACACACACAAATGCAAACAAATCAAAGTTATTAAAGCTTTTAACGTGAGTTACAATCATCGCACTGCCAATGAGTCTACTGCAAACTCACACATGATAACCACCTCTTAGTCACAATAACAATAGACTGTGACTTCAACGTTGTACACAATTCCTCAGAATTAACGATGACAGTCCTAGCCCTAATTTCCTGACAGATGTGGATGGTGGTGGGTAGGACTCGAACCCGGAACCATGGTGAAGAGAGTCAAGAGCGCATGCCACTCGACCAGGCAGGACGTATCGCATTTAGTAAATGAACTCTACCGAGTCTCTCCTACTGTTTTTTGTTTTTTTTTGTTAACCACAGGTATAAACGCTTGATTACCATAGAAACAGATATAACAAAGGGAGCGAATATGGATTACAGACTTAGTTTTAGTGCAGTGTTTACTAAAAAAAAAAATTCTAACGAAACACTTCGCACATTCTGAGTATTTAGCGGAACACTTTGCATATTGCTTATTTCTTTTTGAGAGATTAATTCACGTGGTGACCTTTAGTTAATTATTCCAGTAGTTCTTGGAACACCTATTCAGGCCACAGGAACACTCGGGTTGCGTGGAACACAGTTTGGGAAACACTGGATTTAGTGCATACTGCCTTATAGCTAAGCCTGCGTAGCTTCTGACACACAGAGAATGAATGTCATGAATTATTTCTATGTACCCACTGAACCTGAGTCTGAAACAGAGTGTACAATGTAATATTATAGATCCATATTTTATATATCTTGGTCTATGATGTAATGCTCCATGTGACGGCGGAGTTTGTGTCTTGTTGTGTTTGTTTGTTAAATGTTTGACATATTTCGGGTGTTCCTTCAGAAATGAAGATCATCTACTTCCTAGTCCAAACCTCCCGCAGGACGACGGGGGATGGCAGCGGGCAGGATATGATCCCCGGAATTTCGAGACAACCAAACGACAAGTCAGCACGCATACCGCACGACCAGGCAGCCATCTGGGAAACATACAATTAATCCTCAACATACAAGCATATATGCCCACATATCCATCAACATTTATAGCAATATACACAAGACATCAGACTCTTCTCTTCAAAAGCAAACCCTTGCATTTGTATTCGTGTGTAATTGTTTTCGATGAGACACGAACAAATTGTTGCATAAATTAATCTCTCTGGTTCTAATGATGTATAGAGATTGCACGCTAACTAATTCATCTATAAATAAACAAGTCTTGATCGGAGGGGAGTGGGCGGGAGCAATGGGCTGGTGAATCTTCAATAGAAATCTCCCTCGGGAGATGTATGAGACATAATACGGGCGCCGTGAAATTAGGGTTTGTTTACCAGCGCCCCGTCTACACCCCATGCTTACTTCTCACAAGTCACCCACAATGTCTACATCGCATTTTCTTTTGCTGCTAAGACACCCAGTGGGATAAAGTACTGAAACATTGCAGCGTCGGAGCCACCATGTGGATGTAGTCATTGCCAACTTAAAACTAGAGATGGAATGAAAAACAAAGGGGCTGAAAAGAAAGAAGTGAAAGAGACATTTCTTTTCCTCATTTACTCGTAGGAAGTTAATCTTACCTAATACAACTATATTAGAAACATAAAAGCACGACATAATTTTACACACTACTATTTATTTATTTATTCATTTCCGGTGGGGCTACGTCAATGAAATCTATCATCATGAATAACTGTACTAACAGTGAAAAAGCAATAAGTAAGAAACTACCTATTAAACCAGGGGTTCTCAACCTATGGGTCGCGACCCCATGGGGGTCGATTGACCATTTGCCAGGGGTCGCCTAAGACCATCGAAAATATGGATTGTTATTGTCTACTCTTCTATTGCTGTGTGTGGATGGGGGGGGGGGGGGGTCGCGGCAGAGTGGGGGATTGTAAAAAGGGGTCGCCGAACTTAAAAGGTTGAGAACCGCTGTTAATTAAACCAACCAAAATGTTTTGGTTTCGTTGTTCACGAGACAGTTACGTAACGTATACCACTACCAGTGTTTTGTTCCGCTTCAGACCGGACACCGTGGATTAGGATCTAGCTAACGTCAAACGTATAATATCAAACAAAAAATACTTCAACTAATATTGAGGGAAATTGCATCATTTATATTGAATCAGTCGTGTATATAATTGAAATAGGTCTCAAATAACACTAAGAAATGTCTTCGGGTGGAAATATTTTTAAGATTTTTGTTGTTGTTGTTTAACGCAACTTTCATGCTTATAGAATGCTCAGTGCGATGCAATCTGTTGTGTGTGTCTGGGGGAGGGGGGGACTATCTGGAAGGTCTCTGTGCTGTTGTTTGTTTGTTTTTTCAGCAAAAAAAAAAGTTGCAAAGTCTGAATTCGAATTTGGGGTCTCGAGCCTCCATGGTAGAAGGCCGACGCGTTAGCCACTAACTACACAAGTACTTATACAAACAGAAAGGTGTACGGTAGTATTAATCTATTGTTAGTTTAAAATTTAAAGCGAATGACCTAATTCTCAACACAAGGCATATCTTTCCTTAGATTATCTTTCTATATTAAAACAAAATTAATTACGACTAATTGATTAATTAAATGGGTATTTTTTTAATGCTCCGTGTGTTGTCATTGACATTGATTCATTGTGCAAAGTTTCAACTTGATTCGACAGTGGGAAATGGGAGAAACAACGTGTGCAAGATTCCACCCAGACAGACAGAGTGAGTTGATATAAGATTTGAAAAGGAAGGGGGGGGGGGGGGGAAGCGTTCAACCAAGGCCAAGAGAAGGTACAGCAAGTTAAAACGATTCTATAGTAGGGCGATACTAGTCTTACTTGGCTAGAACAATATCCAAGGACTAAATGTGAGAAAGACAAGTTTCAATATCATTACAATGTTTGCAAACCATTGGAATGTGGGCACTGCTGTACGCTGTTCATAGTCTCATGAGTTGGGTGCACCTCTGGGGAGTGCGGCAATGTAAAAAGAAAAAAGACGGGGGGGGGGGGGGGGGGGGGGGGATCCAAAAAATAATTTCAGTTATGGAAGGAGGCGAGGAACATGAAAAGGGTGCTTGGGATTTAAAAAAAAAAAAGGTTTGGGGGTTCGCTGGATAATGCTCCGTTTATCAGCAGCGTCACCTTTGTGTGGAGCAATGCTTTCCTCGCACACTTAAGTCTGCAAACACGTTTAGATTTGTTTTTATTCAGTGATATAAAGCTTATCAGCATCGGCACCGCTCTGAGAGTATGTACCTCTCTAGCTCTTTCCCCCCCCCTTTCTCCCGAAACAGCTTTATTGTATGAATCTCTCTCTGTCCCCCTTTCTTCCATTGCCCCTGATGTTGAATTGTGCATCACAAAGATAGACCAAAACGTTAAACCTACGCAGCTTGCCTAAGCTATCAGTCCTAATGGTTTATTATTGGAAAGATTGGGTCAGCACTATCATCCCGGCACAGTATTAACAAGAACACACCCACGGTTTCCAGATAATAAATTCACACACACACAGACATGTTATATAGTACATAAAACTTGGGTCCATTAGTCACACCCGTGACTCAAGAAATAAAACTACCATATCCTCCCCCCCCCCCCCCCCCCCCCCAAATTGATATTACTTAATGTATTTCAAGGTAAACGGGAAAAGAAAGAAACTACATCTGAGGATCTTGGGAGCAGGGAGGCGTTCCTGGGGGGCTCAAGGAGGCAGTTCATCTTCTTATCCATTTTTACTTCAAGATAAGCAAGAAGTATTAGATGCACACAGATGGCGCACGTGCGCCCCATCCCCGTCCACATTTATAAAAAAAAAAAAAGTGAAGCGACTGCGTCCAACTTGAACTGAATTATAGTCTGGGAGAGAGAAAAAAAAAAAAGGTACTATCCATATCTACGTTTGTGCCTCTATTGGGTTATTAGGCGCAACCCTATACCTATATCTATCTATGATGTTTCAGCTAACGCTCCGCTATCGCATTTTTTTTAAAGTATATAAATTGGGTTAAGCGAGGAGTAGGGGAAGGGAAGCCTGATTCATTTCGTGAGAAAACAGGATGACCATGTTAGGCAGCAAAGAGCTCGCCAAGATATACGCGTATTACTACATTTAAAATAAAAGAAGTCCGTCGTCCGCATCACACTCTAACAAGATGAAAAGAAAAAAAAAAAGATTAACAAATGTTATTTCAACATTATTCGTGCATAGAAGAGCTTTCAAAGTTTTGAATGTACAAAGATCTAAATGATTGTATTTTCAAATATTGACATGATCTCAAATATGTGTCTCGATGATTACTATCTCAATGCGTTGTGATTGTTAAAATACAAATTGTTGAAACAATACGATGGGAAAAAACAGAAACCTAACAGCCTTCGAAAGCAGTGGATAGTCGTCATTGTTGATGGTCTTAGTTTCTTCACATAGTTGTCATTGTTTAATTTTCATTTTCCAAACGATTCTCCGAGCCAGAAACAAATGTTGGAGGCATTTCCAAACAAGGCACTTTGTTAGAGCATAGAACAAGGCACTAGAAAGAGACCTTTACGAAATCATTTCAATAGGGCACTTGATAGAGACATTTTAAAACATGGCACTATTTGAAGACCTTTGAAAAAAAAAACTAGATGGAGACCTTTTTTTTAAATAAGAAACCTTTTTTTTTAAGACTTTTGAAACAATGCATAGATGGAGACCTTTTATGAAAAGTCACTCATAAAAATATATATTATCTTCAATAGCATTTACGTGATTTTTGGTGGAAAATTAATCAAATAATTACTTATCAATATAATTACTTTGTCGATAAATGTAACATATGTTAGTTAGACCATCAGATGTACTTCTAGCACTATGGTCTTTCATTTAAACTTAAAGACTTCCTAAACATATCACCCCCCATGCCCCAATCCAAAAAACTTAACTCCATCAATATCAACTAGGAAAAAATAATCCCTAAAATCACTATTTAAGATCTACTCAACTCTTCTACTGAAAGAACAGCTGATGTGCAGAGATTACAGTGTAAAGACCAATACTTATTCATCAACGCTTCTCCTTATTACAAAACAAATCTTCAAGATGTTGTCTCTGTTATATACATTTGATAGAGCGACAGGGACCATTACAGATTAGCTTTGCAAGGGTCATGTTAAAACAGCAAGTGGAGCTTTACAGTCATGCAGAACAAGAAGTAGGGGCATACCAATGATAGTGTACATTTATTTGAAATATCCATGACAGAAAAACAAAGTGTACAATGGGATGACAGATAGGCTGATAAGTTCAATCAAACTCGAGATGCTACGTTTAACTCATTAAAACCAAGTCACAAATATTATCTGAGAGTCAGCCTATAAAAGGTTTAGTATCTGACTTTTTACTAACTGTTGATGTTAGGTCGTTAGATTGCAGCTCCAGACAGCTAATACACCTAAACCGATGTAGGCGTAGTATATTTGTAGTGAAATAAACTTTTAATAACTTCAACAAACCTTCTTTTGTAAACAAAAACGCAATATAAATTTTATTAATATATACAGATTCCACTTGAGATATAGATTCAATAGTAACAAAAATGAAATAATATTTAAACAAAATCGAACTCCCTACAAATGCACATATTTATTCTCTAGCATCTCTGAGTTGTCTCTCGTGACTCCCTAACATAAATTATGAAAGAACCTGTCGTGGTTTCATCATTCTACACCAGCAAAAATTAATGCCCCCTTACCTGATTGTTACCTTAAAACATACACACTCCATTATATATATACTCAATAAACTTAGCAAATGAAAACAATTATTGCGAGCCTGTCACATCAGTTTTAGAACCCCTGTAATATTTCGTGACTAGTAATTACTGAACCATTCCGTGCAGCTAGCACGAGATTTTGTTTGGTCAAAAGCTGACCACGAGGTGGACTCCTCAGTTGATCTTGGACTCTCGTAGAGAGAGGTATATTGTGGATATCTTGTCCAGTGTAGTAATGTAGAGATATTAAGGTTGATTTTTGTAGTATATGTGATGTCTGAAGTATTTCATTTGATTATAATGCACTATGTTTTTGTGAATATTTCTTGATGGCTGGGACTTGCCAATATCTTTTATGATTCATTATTATATGTAATAAAAACCATGTCTGCTACCAGTGAGTTCTATTACTTATTCTAAAGGTTGTAATCAGAGAGTTCAGTATGTTAGTGTTCTCACGCACTAGCAAATCTAGTGCGCGAGTGAAAGTATTTAATGAATAAGACAACGAATATTAAAGTATCTACAAGAGGTATCTCCAACACACGACATTTGCGCCTACAACAAGAACTAGGCTGTGACAGAGCCTAATTACTAATTACGGTACAATATAATCAACCTTGATTTAAATTAGCTCTTCATCGCCCATAGCGTACTGTAAAAAGTTATATATCATATGATATATAAATTTAACTTAGAAATCGCATTCTTTCTTTGTATTTCAAATATTTCTTTCTCTCTCTTTCGTTCCACTCATCCATCTATCTATCTGTCTGTCTCAACTATATACATTTATACCTCTATATTTCTATCTATATTATAGGCATAATTGTATAAAGATACAAATGAATAATATGAACTCATGCCTACATATGACATGTTAACTAATGCTTGCTTCTCTAATGTACTGACCGACTTCGAGCACAAGGGGGTTTGGGTTTGAGTGTGGGAGTCAGATGTCATAGAGATCAGACAGCAGACATAAATAAACCAATCAAATATATCTGACATGAAAGTAACGCGAACTGAGTACCTGCTACTATAGAGTCCGTCGGCAGGTGCACTATCTCTCAGGTAGTCATGTGACTTTAGACCGAAAGACGTACGTAACCTTCAAAGTCGGGGGGGGGGGGGGGGGGTGGAAACTTAGTGAGCGTTCGTGTGTGTGTATCCAGGTCTTCGTGCAAGTACTTCTTAACCCTCCGAGTCCATAGCAGCCTAGCATAAGACCAGGCCTTTACGCCCCCTGGAGTTTTGGAGTTTGCTGCTGCTGCTGTGTATATACTGTACAACAGCGGCCGCGTCTGGGCGATGAGTGATGAAGTTATGCTAGTACTTATGCTAATGTACTGTGTGGACAGCTTGTGCGGCGTGCACCTTATCAACTGTAGCCATTAAACTGCCTTAACACACGCAACAGTAGTGCGTGCGTGAATGTTCTTGAAAACAGAACACTCAGACAGTAACAAATATAAATTGAACATGGTTGATTACAGCGCCTTCTCACCCCTTCATTATAATTCTCGATGAACAATAAAGCCATGTGGCTTGTACTACTCCACACATCCGCTTTTTTTTTCCCAATACAAACAATACAAGTTTGCAATCAAAACAATATTACGTTTTGTAAATGCGGCGCAGTGCCGTACTCCCTAGATAATTGTGTGTGTGTGTTAAAGATAGTCGTAGAGGCATTTTAATTAATTTCAAGCATCAAAATAAATATTCAACTTTATTATTGTTACTTTTAAATAAATTATCTGGATCAATTTTTAAAAACTCACCAGTCAACCTTAGGGGTTGGTGATGGAGGGAAGCAATGAGTGGAGAATCATCTTTACCTCCCCTCCCCCGAATCCTGTGATGTCTATAGTATATAATGACTCAGGAGTTATTTTTTCCACACATTCTTATGATTGTCTTTTTCTTCCCATTTTGTCAGCTTTTCTTTAGTTAGAATCGTTATAGTTGCTATTTATTATAACGTCACCGATAGCCCATAGCCTAAGGATAAAAATATACGTTAACATTTTAAAATGATTTTCAAAATTAAGGTCGCTAATTAAAGAGTGCCTAATTATCCGGTGCCTAATTATCCGCCTTGTCAAAAAGTGCCTAATTATCCGGTGCCTAAATTTCCTAAATTCCAATGAATGAACAGGCCTGTGATTTAAAGCGACTCTGATTCTGGCAAAAGACAGAGAGGAATGGAGGGAGCTGATCAACAGATTAAGTGTGGTGCCCCATCTTAGGGACAGGCGAAGGCGGGAATCAAAGAGACGTTTTATTGTGAATAGATTATCTTTTGACAAAGCTTCTATCAACCCACGCTGTCTGGTACAAAAGTTTGAACACGTTATTTCTCCCTCGACCATTCTCGGATTAAGTTGAAACTTTGCGCAATTATTGATTGGCGATGGCAATACATAATAAATCAATACAAAAAATAACCGATTGGTAAAATAATTATTGGTAATTAAATTAACAAATTAAATTAATCCTTCAGTACTCACAGATGTGGCTAACTATGTAGGGTTTTGTCTCCTTAGATAATTGTTCATACCCATTCTCGGATCAAGATGAAACTTTAAACAAACTTTATTTATCAAAAAATGTAACAATTAGCCAATTAATTATTGGTAATAAGTTATTTTGTTTGAAATCGAAAAGGTGAAATAACTTCTACATTATTGCTGTAAATGTGGAGTTAGATAAAATAAACATTGTTTTTTTTTTGTTTGTTTGTTGTTTTTTTTTAGTAAACTTGTATTAATAACTTAAGATTGAATAAGTTCAATATTTGTTGATGACATTTTACAATTCACATTAAAGCATAAATATTTATTTTGATTGATTAGTTCAATGGAAAATAAGCCTTGGCGATGTTTTATCACGCTCACATCTGCAAAATTTTAAGTTTTAATATCACTGCCTGGTATAGCAATCTGAACATTAAAATAAAAATTAACTTCATAGAATCTTTAATGGTGCTGGTAAAGTCATTGGGAAATAACAAACCCCATTTGGACAGCTGTTTGAGACAAACATCCATAAAAAAGCTAAAAAGATTCTAGAAATAAAAAATCACCTTTAGATCAGAATTGTGTGATTTTACCATCATAAAAGAGATACAAGACACCGATAGCAAAGACAGACACAAAAACCCTTTTGTTCCCCTGTTAATGAAATTATGAAATAACATTAAATTAACTTATGTAAACTTTTCAACATGTAAATTATGAGTGAGTCTGGTGTGAATGTATATTTTGGCTTAAGTTATAATGTGTTGTTTGCTGTAATGCACAAATTGTAAGACAAATTTCCATATGGATAATAAAGATTATTGTTATTATTAAACGCAAGAACCTAGTGAACATTATAAAATTTGATACAAAGCTCTCCAATTATAAACCATCTTCTTTAATTAAAGGAAGACAACTACAGAGCAACCCAAACAACAATCCACAAATAAAAATAAGTGACAATACCTAGGGTGGGGAAAAAATCATAATACATATGAAATTATGATTTTGAAAATTCACAGACCTCTAACATTTTTTTTTCCGAATAAAAAAAAAGTATACACAGTACAGTATATTTTTAGATCCATATAGGTGTACTAGGAGATTTAAAAACGCCTTGGGCAAGGGAACTGTTTAAGCTATCGGTCCGACTGGCGAATGACTATTTTCTTGAACATATCCCTAGGTAAAAATAGATGTCTGTGTCTAACCTTACATGAAGTAATAAACCAACAGCGCGAAATTTAGATCAGTACGTGTCTATAGTGGGCTTCGAATAAACACAAACTGTTTCAAATAGGCACAAACTGTTTCAAATAGACACAAACTGTTTCAAATAGACACAAACTGTTTCAAATAGACACAAACTGTTTCAAATAGACACAAAATGTACGTCAGATAAACACAAACTGTACTTATGATAGACGCAAACTATACTTCAGATAAACACAAACTGTACTTATGATAGACGCAAACTATACTTCAGATAAACACAAACTGTACTTATGACTGTACTTATGATAGACGCAAACTATACTTCAGATAAACAAAAACTGTACTTATGATAGACAAAAATGTACTTTAGATAGACAAAAACTGTACTTATGATAGACAAAAACTGTACTTGTGATAAACACAAACAGCAAAATTTTACAAACAAAAATTAAAGAGTATATCTTTTAAAACAAGACGGGGGGATGAGGAATTGAATATTATTTCAACAAATCTGGAAAAAAAAAGGGGGAGGGGACTTCAAAGCCCCATGACTAAATTATTTCTTACAGCCCCTTTTGTTTTCAAATTTCGTATTGCACTTTGATTGTGTGTGTGTGTTAGTGTGTGGACATGTTTGCACGCTAGTGCGTCTAAAACTGCTTGAGCGCGCCCTGAGTGAGAAAATGACGTCATGCGATTGAAAAGCGGGGACATCGTTAGTTCCAGACGACATGTTCTAGCGTCACGTTTGTCTTGCAATGAATGGCTCATTTTGTGAACACATTATTTTTTTGTTCCCTCTGTCAATAATATTTACTGCCTTTGTTAACAGTCGGGGCAATGACAGAAGAAGACCAAAGGGAAAAGTACTTCGAAGAGAATAACAACAGACCGAAGAAGTGTGTCCTCTGCTTGGTTTCACTCTGTGTGTGTGGACCAATGGCATTCTAAAACACTGGACTCATCTGTGTCAGTCCAAATACTGGAAAGAATAAAAGATGAAGGGAAGAATGTAGCCTCTAGTTGTGTGTAGGGGGGGAGGGGGCGCTTAGTTGTGTCTCTTGTTTTCAAGGAGTGAAGAAATATTTGCCGTCCTCCGTCTTCTTTGCACACAAATCCCCTCCCCCCCCCCCCCCCCCCCCCCAAAAAAAAAACCCCCAATAATCCCAAGCAATAACAAGACTTTCAGAAAGTTGGCAAGACTTAGAGGGAATTATAACCAGAGATTTTTGTTGATTGTTTACAGTTCTAAACTCGACCATAGAAATGAAAGGGAAGAAGAAACAACAGTTTTAAACCCGGCCTCTTTTCTCCCCTTTCCGTTGTCACAGCCATTAGCACAAAAACTGTTCTTTTGACAACTTACCTATAGGTAATGATATTAAAACATGGAAATAACCATAATCAATATCCAATCCGTTATCCAAAGTTAGTAAATCTTTGCACACAATTTATTCCCTTATGATTGTACGCTATTATGAATACTTCGCGTATTGCAATCAACCATACCTATTTAGCAGGAAGACATGAAGATGACAGGTTTAACGATAGCTGATGTAAAAAATGATAGATGCCCAAACTAGCAGACATAGAATAGGCCTATTCAGGACACATGCACTTTAGAATAAAAAAAAAAAGGTGAACTTCTAAAGTCTACTTTATATTGTAATGTTTTGTTTACTATTATCATTTTTCAATGAGAATGTCATGTTTTCTATAACACTTGAAGGTTCACTAAAATTGTCTAAGATTCCACTGTTCTATATTAAATTACCATTATCAACATTGTAAGCTAGCCACTAACAAAAAAACAAGTTTCATGTATATCCAGCACAAGCAAGCGAATCGTACTCACCAAATCCTATGACAACAGGTTACTAGCGGTCACGAGCTTTCAGTGAAAATGTTACCAGTACTCACTCCTTACGTCTGAATCGATCATGGCAGCACACTCAACACGTTGGTTGCGCTACACACAACAATACAACGGACGGACGTGATGAGAGCACGGTCCATTGTCCCCCCCCCCCCCCCCCCCAGCTTTGTATCTCATGTTAGCGTACATACTCAACTCACCGAGGAGAGACTGGGAACAGAGAGGGGGAGAAGTGGTGTTGAGGTGGGAAGAGGAAGAGGAGGGAGAAAGATGCCTACAAGGGTTGATGCACAAATGTGAACGAACTACAGGTTGAGCAACCGGAAAATAAAAAAAAAAGGCATTTAAAACTGTTCACGGTAACTATAGATAGGACCATGGCGTGCGGAAGTGTTACTGGCAGTGCTTCCACTTAGACATTTATAAAAACACAGAATCTTGGTATTGTGATACAAAAATACCCAGATTTTTAAAAATTTTCTTTTTGTTTGTTTTAAATATCATTTTTTTTTTTACAGCTTAGGCCGTGCGCCTAAGACTGACTATACTCTATAGTTATTACATCATTTAGATTAAAAATGTTCGGGTTAGTAACAAAATAACAATGAAACTTGTATAACACATATTCGATGATGCTATGGAATAGTGTAGATGTAGGTCTTGAGCAAATATGGCCAGCGATGTAATATAATAATGTAGTTACATATTGTAAGTTTTCATAAAAATAATACTTTTTAAAGGGGTAGTACAGTATACAAACCAGTCTAAAATTAGCAATACCCTTCACATTTGCGAGCGAATGGCTGAGATTTAAAAAAAAAAAACCCTACTCTGGTGGAAAATACCCAGTCACGGAAGCCCTGGTTACTGGCTAACTTATCGCCCTCCTGATACCGACTTCCTGCCTAGTCTGGATTCTGTATCTAGTTACCCCTACCGCCACCACCCTCGCCCCAATCCGAAATCCCCTCCAAGACTTGGGGGTGATGCCAGATTCTTTTTATCTCTTCAAATGTTTACACCTTACTCTACTCTCTCACCTCACTTCAACCTACCCCGAACTCCCCCCCCCCCCCGCCTCACAAACACACTCACCTTCAGATGCCGCCCCCCCCCCCCAACTTTAAAGAATCTACCGCTACTTCCTCCTGACCGCCACTCCCTCCTCTCCCACCATGCCTCGCGTCTATGGCTACAGGTAGATAGAAAAAAAAAAAAAAAAACTTCGCAGGCCTACCATGGAACAAGCACATAGTATGATTCAGTGAGTTACACGTGAAAATAAAAAGTTTAAACGGTAAGCAAGATAGGTCTAGTGTCTAGTTGATAGAGAACTTAAGAGGGGGAAAAAAAAGGAACTGAAAGATAGAGAAAGAATAGGAAACGCAAAAAAAAACAAAAAAAACGTAAGAAATTGGAAAAAGGAAAAAGTTGAAAAAGAAAGAAAATAAAAGAAAGAATATTTTTAAAAGTAATGAATAAGGAAGAAAATGAATGGAATAGAACAAAAAAAAAGAGAATTGAAAAATAAAAAAAAAAGAACGGTAGGATAAGAATATTGAAAGAAATTAAAGGAATGAAAATTTAAAAAAGAAAGAAAAACTTTTTCTAAGAAATTGTGAAATTGAAAAATTAAGAGGACCTAGAAAAAATGATGCGGAGAAAGAAAAATGAAAAATTAGAAAAAAAAAACAATGAGAAAGGATGATAGATTAAGTTGGTAGTAATGAATTTAAACAGAGCAAGAACGATCAAATTAAAAAGCGAAAGAAAAGAAAAAACAACAAGATTAAGAAAGTAAAATAACGAAAAAGTAATGAATTAACAAATGGGTATATTAGCATTAAGCAAGCTGCTCTAAATATAACGCTAAATCAATGCACTATGATTGTGTCCTATTTGAGGCTAATATCATCTAAACGTAATTACGAGGACAGGCTTTTCACGAGCATTTAAGGGTGACACCGTGTCTACATGTCTCTAGTTTTTGTATCCCATCAGGACTTGTTGAGTTTCGATTGTCAATTTTGTTCTGGGCTAATATAATAGCCCTTACTTCCGGTAGACCAGCGGTTCTCAACCTTTTTAGCTTGGCGACCCCTTTTTATAACCCCCCCCCCCCACTCTACCGCGACCCCCCCCCCCACACACACACACACATACAGCAATACAAGAATAGACAAACACAATCCATACTTTCGATGGTCTTAGGCGACCCCTGGCAAATCGTCATTCGACCCCCCCCCCCAAAGGGGGTCGCGACCCACAGGTTGAGAACCCCTGTGGTAGACCAATATAAAAATAATGCCTTGACTTACAAAGCAAATTTGTTAAGTTGTTGTCTTTAAGTTTAACCCAATCAAGAATTGGAGATCTATATGTATTATACACTTTATTATCTGAATTAGGGTTTGTGTCGTACTGAATCAGGACCCATAAGCTTCCATGTAGTAGATCTATGTCACAGTTTGTGGGAATCGGAATACGCTTACACATATCTTATTAATCTAATTTAAAAAAAAAAAGATATTAAGAATACGACGGAAGAAGCTGCTCTATAACTTATAAATATTATTTATTTTAATATAACCAAAAACTTTGGTTTTTAATAGCATTGAGTTGTGGTTAAATTTTAATTTAGATCATTTAAAGTCTGCAATGTCATTTCAATCGATCAATGTGATTGAATCAATAAAACAAAACGGCCTGCAACCAGAATGGTATGGAATGCGCATAATAAACATAATAAAGACTCTATATACCCTTTAGTCTCCAGTTTTTTCCAAAATGTCACCTAGATCTAGATCTTGTATTGTGACAAATATTGTCAATTTTTGAAGTTATAAATTATTTTTTAAATTAACCAATTGACTTAACTTTGTGAAATAAGTACACTGAGGCTCTCAACAACATAAAACAGTCTAATACAGGTACTAATATTATATAGTATTCTTTACAAGCAATTTAGTACTGCAAGTACCTGTATGTAGAACTGCAAGTCTAGTACGGTAGTCTAAGTATAGATTCTAGATATATATGTGTAGAACAACATACAAGTAGTCAATACTTGGTAAGTAAAAAAACAACTCCTGAATAGCCACTGACACTGATATTTTTAAGGGTTATGCAGTATAATTATACGCTTAACTTTTAACTAAAGGGAAAAAAATACTAAAAAAGACTGCACTTTGGTCAATGTTCTTCACCGCATCATTTTTTTCTCCCCAAACTCAACCTGCATGCATATCTTGGTCTTGCTATATGTCAAGAGTCAGCTTTCATCACAAAACGAGCTACCCTGTAATATCATTTTTATTTTTTACCTGAACTTTTGATAATATAAAACACACGCACACACAGCTAACTTATAGGGGGAGAGAACCAAAGCGATGAAGATTTTTATTCTTCCGTACTATTTTTTCTCATGTTGTAATATGAAATATATGCTGATAAGATTTATGCTTGCTGGAGGGCCAAGCTTTCTTGCATATTTTGACAACTTTAAAAATCAAAAGAAATGAAATTATAAAATGTAATTTGCTATTAGCAATTTGGTGCTCCTCTAAAAATGTAATGTAGAACATTTTTTTAAACTTCATTAAATATTACACATTGGAAGATTCTTTAAATATCCCCAAATAGAGTACTTTGAAATAATGTGAAGAAAAATAAGATATATATATATATATATATATATATATATATATATATAAGTCCCTTTCTAATGGAGTCTTTTACTGATCATTACCCATTTGTTGCCAGTGTTGTAAAGCATCAATTGAATATAAATAAATGCAGATTAAAAGGCTGGAAATTATATATTTAACAAATAATAAGATTTTTAAAAAAAGCAACCAAGAGCCAAAATAAATAAAGGGGTGAGTGTATATATAAAATATGAATATATATATTTATAAATCCTTTTTTTTAATAAAGAGATAAAATGTAAATCAAAGCAATATCTTAATTACTATATAGTCTCAGAATAATTTGGATTACACTTTTAAGGATTTCAAAATACTTCTACTGACCATACAAACATTTAAAATCATATAAAATAATTATATTTTTGTGAATAATTCAAAACCCTTGTTAAGAATTACTTGGAGACAATACAAACCCACTTCACAAGAACAAGATTAAATACACTTCAAGTGAACAACCATTCTTTATTATCCGAATGGTAAAAAGAAATTTAAAAAACCTAGTATTCCTAATTTCTCAATACTGCCTTTTGCCATCAGGAACAAGATGTTAACATTTTGTAGATTACTAATTTAATAGTTTTTCAATTTTAGCTTTTGCGCTTGAGTGAGAAATATTACTTTAATTGTTATTTATAATTAATGTAATTACAACACATTTCCATAATGGATCAAAATCAAATTTGTGTCAATAATTATAAAGTTTTATTTATTATTTCTGTAAAATAAAATAAAAAGTACATCATTTTCTTTAACTAAATACAGAATGATTCTAGCAATACTAGACCTCAAAAAAAAATGTATGTTTACTATACTGAACTTAATTGTGAGCATGCCTATGTAGATGAGCATATCTACTTCTTATGAACATTGGTTGTAAATGTTACCAACATCATATAAGTATTTTTGCCAGCCTAGTGGCAGTGTCAACAAGGAAGTGAGCTACAATCAGATGCAATTCATCTTATCAAAACTAGAATCCCTTTAATTTCCTTTTCCTAAGGTTCAACACCTTACACTTTACATATATATTTGAATCTTGCCAATATATTTTCATTTTCTTAGTTCTAGTACCTTTAAAATGGGTAGAATTCATTGTCTATTTTATATTGTAAACCAAAGTTAAAAAAACAACAACATAATACTACAGCAAAATATGCAGAACAAAGATCAGTGGCATAGTAATAGCCGAACAGTGAATACATTTATTTTGAAAAAAATACACTCACCATTTTCTTGAATGGCTCCTGTGGGTGCTAGGTATTCCTCTTGCTCTTCAGCATTTGTAGACAAATGATAATGCTGAGAATAAAGGGAAGGCGCTGAGGGTACTCTCATCTGGTCAAGAATTGGCTGGCTTCTGTGAAACTGGAACCTCTGGCGTTGTAGGGAAGGTTGTTGCTGTTGATTTAAAGCTGCAACATCATCAATTGTCATCTGCTCTGCCAACTCTGATAGGGTCTCATCTATGCCCCTATTTCGTTTGAGAGTCAATGATAGCCTTCGTTTAAGTTTTTTCATCATATTGTGCACATGAATGGGCTGTCAGGAGTGTGCATCTACGTGTTAAGCCAATTTTTCAGTTCTCAGACAGCGTTAGTAATAGTAGTCTTCCAGGACTGTGCCACATTGAATGCCAGAGCAAAGTGGAAGCATCAATAGAATGTTCCAGGTGACTTTGTAAACAGATGGAATGCTGTCAGTAAATCTATATGGCCTGTTGCTTGATGAAAAATAAAGTCCTGCTCTGAGGTGAAGGTGTATGTTAATAACTGCATCATTTCTTTTCCATGCAGTTAATATACTGGTGACACAAGTTTTAATTAGTTTCAAGCAAAATCTTTTCTTTTTCTCAAACCATGGTTACTTTCACAGAGCTGTAGAAAAATATGTAAATAGTAGAAAAAAATATTAACAACTCAATTTTTTAAAAAAGCCATTCTATTAGATTCTATGTGTAAAATGTTTGTTTCTAATTACGAAATCAAATTATATTGCTTTAGCTATACAGGTCTTCAAAACTAGTCTATGATCATTTGTCAAAGCCTGGAGAGATAAATTTCAATGTTCAAGGCTGTGAGGCAAAGAAAAAGAAGCCAAGGACCCAAGAGAAAAAGTACACAATACCACAACAGAGTGTAATCGACTTAAAGTGAAGATTGAACTTAAAGATATTTTCAAGCTCATACTCTAAATACTATTAATAGGAAATGAGATTGTGCTTATTAAATATTATAAAATGATGCAGATGAGTTTCTAAAATAGTTCTGACTTCTACTATGATGGAGTTCTACACTACTACTTTACTACATCTAGTTCTAATAGAATTACTAGATCTATATTATAGATTCTTTTAAGATCTCTATATAGAATAGTAAATACAATCTATTAACTATATATATATATATATATTATTAAATATTATATATATATATATATATATAGTGCTTTTTTTTTTTTGTGACAGTACAACCGATACGGTGTACTGGCACCTTTTTCAATGTGGGAAACAAAATATTACTTTCTTGTATTTTAACGATTATTTTTAATTTATTAGTAGTTAAAAGTTAGGCAATCCTTCGCTGAGTACCGGAACCTATTTTTTTTTACAAAAAAAAAGCA
This sequence comes from Biomphalaria pfeifferi, assembly GCA_030265305.1. NCBI lineage: Eukaryota > Metazoa > Mollusca > Gastropoda > Planorbidae > Biomphalaria > Biomphalaria pfeifferi. The sequence goes on along the minus strand of JASAOG010000121.1, from coordinate 1,826,750 downwards.
CTGAATATATATATATATATATTAGGGGTGCACCGGATAGTACTTTTTGATTCGGCCGGAGCCGGATATGACTGGGTAGTAAAATTTGATATTCGGCCGGAGCCAGATACCTAAGTGTCTTGTAAATAACTTGTGTTGCTGAACATTTTACGAAACTGTTAAATAACATACCTATATTGGTTGGTATTAATTAAGCACTGTATATAATATATATTTATATTATATATATATATATTGTAAATAGATTATAAATACTTGTATCTAATAAATAAATTATAATTATAAGAATTAGATTTATACTATAGATTTAGATCTAGGCTAGGTACTAGATCTAGGTAATAGGATAAATATGTATGTATATAAATATATATATATATAAATATATATATATATGTCATGGATGAATGTGTGTATGTATGTATAATCTATTTTTACATTCTGCGAGAATGACCAGAAGTGTGTTGGTTGTCAGAGAGAGTCCAGCGTGTGTGATATGCAGTAAAGATGATTAAAGTTTATGTGTTCGATCTAGTGGTTTCATTGTTTTATTTCGTTAACTAGAACTGAACCAGGGACACCTAGACGTATCGAGACCTAAGGTAGATTCTATCGAGTTATTAGTATAAATATAATAAGGAATCTGTGACATATTTGGAGGCTCGTTTATCTGTTACTTGACTTAGTCTTGGAAGACATTAGGCAGAACTGCAGTTCACCATTGTGAAAAGGTCAAGGACCAAGAAGGTCGTGAAGTGTGTGCGCTCACATGCAACGGCGGGAAAAAAAAAACTAAGTCAATCAGCCGAGACGAAACTAGGTCAAACACATTGACAAAGTAATTTGTATTGTATATATTTGATGCTACACACATAAACAAGGATGGCAGACAAATTATCACAGATAATAGCCGCTGGAAAAGAAATGGAGTTGTTTGGGACAGCTCTACAGGAGCGGGTGAAAGAAAGAGAAAACAGAGAGCGTGAGGAACGTGTTAAAGAGAGAGAAGAAAAGAAAGAAAAAGAAGAAAGAGAGCTTGAGGAACGGGTTAAAGAAAGAGAGGCGGTGGAAAGAACTAAAGAAAGAGAGGCGGTGGGGAGAGCTAAAGAGAAAGAAGCTGATGTAGAAATACACAGATTGAGAGTCAGAGAGTTGGAGCTTAGGGAGACGAAAGGAGAAATTAAAGAGCATATAAAACCTGTATGGAAACCAAAGTTGCCACCTTTTAATGAGAACGTGGATCAAATGGATGCATATTTGGTGAGATTTGAAGTGCATGCTCAAGCTACAGATATACCTAAAACTCAGTGGGGAAGTCATCTTTACACATTATTACAGGGAAAGGCACTGCAAGCTTGTATAAACTTTTCTAAGAAAGACCTAGAAGAATATGACAAGGTGAAAGAAGTATTAAGGAAAAGATACAACTTGACAGATGATGGGTATAGAGAGAAGTTCCATAAAGCTAAACCAGAGAGAAACCAGCCATTCCATGAATTTGTTGAGGACATTACAAGATACTTAATGCGTTGGGTAGAATTGTCAAATACTGAAAAGACATTCGAAGGTCTCATTGATCTGTTTATCAAAGACAAGATCCTCACATCTTGCAATCCTCAGTTAGTGGCTTTTCTACATAAAAGGAAACCGAAAGATGTGCCAACAGCAGTCAAGTTGTGTCAGCAATATATTACTGCACATCCAGAGCAGACAATTCAGAGAGAGGAAGACTTGATAACTAGCCAGTTTGCCTTTGCTGCAAAGACTAATGATAACAGGAGTCGCTTTAAACAAGAATGGAAACAGGAACGTCTGTAAAAAAGAAGTGTTGGTGAAAAAAGAAAATGTTTTAAGTTTTCAAAACGGGAGATTTAGCAGCCCAATGTAGAAACAAAAGCCCATTAAGACGAAATGAGACTATGGGTTCAATCAGAAGTCAGGAGTTTAAAACCAGCAACAGGGGAAGACCGACTGGACATCCATACAATGCGTCAGTTTGCATAGACTATCAACATGGTGAACAACTCCCTCATGAAGCTGATCAGATCCAGATGGCTGGAGCTGTAACTTGTGACACTGGGAAATTAAAAATGTATCCTGGATTTGTTAGGAAGAAATCTATTTGGGTCTTGAGAGATACAGGAGCGACCACAATCAGAGTGAAGAGACTACATGTGCACCCTCACCATTTGACGGGTAAGAAAGTCCAATGTATGACATTTGCAGGAACAATTGAAGAATATCCCACAGCTGTCATTGACATTGATACGCCATTTTTATCTGGGAAAGTTGAAGCATGTGTGTTAGAGAGGCCTGCAGCTGACTTGATTCTAGGAAACGTGACTGGCATAACTGAGCTCACCATCACAGATATCTACAAGTGGCAAAGGTCAGCAATGTCAGAAGTTACAAATGCGGTAACTAGATCTCAATCTGGTGTAATAGAAAACATGGGACAACCGATCCTACCTAGTCAGATTGAACAGCCAGAATCAGAATTAACATCCAGTTATGCATTGAAACAAAAGGAAGACCAAACATTGGTTAAACTTTTTGAATTGGTGAAGCGTCCCACCAGTAAATTTAAAGTGAAAAATGGACTTCTGATGAGACAACAAAGAGAAATTACAGCTAGTCGTCCCTGCCGCAGAAAGAAAAAGAATTTTGGAGTTAGGTCATGTCATGACTCACCTTTTGCAGGTCATATGGGGACAGCACAAACAACCATACAGCACCGTAGAAAGAGAGTGCGTGTCAGTTGTTTGGGCAGTAACATTCGTACTCCACACAGATCACGCACCTTTAAGCTGTTTAAACACACGTAAGTAGGTGAATTCCAGTTCGAAGTGCAGCATATTCCAGGTAAAGGAAACGTAGCAGACATTCTGTCACGCTTATCATAGATATAAGCCTACGTGGCTTCTCACAAGCATGTGTTGCTTCATCAAAGACTTGGTGTCTTCAACAGTTTAGACTTTGTTGCTTGTCTACAACTAACACTTTGTGTCTTCATCTAATAAGACTGTGTGTCTTAACTATAGACTGTGTGCCTATTACATTAAAATCTGTGTGACTACATTAAAGTCTGTGTGACTACATTAAAGTCTGTGTGACTATGTTCAAGTTTGTTTGGATACATAAACGCCTGTGTGAAATATTCAGAGCCTTTGTGGCCTATCGAATTAATATTTTTGTTGTATTGTGTTTTAATTTTTTATGCTTGTTTAATAATAGTGTTTTATGTATCTTTGTAAAAATTGATTATAATTTTAGGAGGGGCGAGATGTCATGGATGAATGTGTGTATATATGTATAATCTATTTTTACATTCTGCGAGAATGACCGGAAAATCTGTGTGACTACATTAAAGTCTGTGTGACTACATTAAAGTCTGTGTGACTATGTTCAAGTTTGTTTGGATACATAAACGCCTGTGTGAAATATTCAGAGCCTTTGTGGCCTATCGAATTAACATTTTTGTTGTATTGTGTTTTAATTTTTTATGCTTGTTTAATAATAGTGTTTTATGTATCTTTGTAAAAATTGATTATAATTTTAGGAGGGGCGAGATGTCATGGATGAATGTGTGTATATATGTATAATCTATTTTTACATTCTGCGAGAATGACCGGAAGTGTGTTGGTTGTCAGAGAGAGTCCAGCGTGTGTGATATGCAGTAAAGATGATTAAAGTTTATGTGTTCGATCTAGTGGTTTCATTGTTTTATTTCGTTAACTAGAACTGAACCAGGGACACCTAGACGTATCGAGACCTTAGGTAGATTCTATCGAGTTATTAGTATAAATATAACAAGGAATCTGTGACAATATATATATATATATATATATATATATATATATATATATATATATATATATATATATATATATATATATATATATATATATATATATATATATATATATATATATATACATAATTTTTAAACAAGTCAGATGATAAAAATGTATAAACATATATTCAATCTTAGTTCTAGAATCTCAATTTTTTAATTACAATGATGTAGACATTATATATATCTCCTCTAGATCTTGTTTAAAAGTTTCGAACATTCCTTCAAAAAATTAATTCAATTACGTCCTCTAGACCAGATCTCCTGCAGGATGGCAGGTGATGGCAAAGGGCTGAGTTATAATATGCATAATTGTTACATTGAATAATAGTATAAGACTAATTTCCTCAAGTATAAAAATTTTTATTTATTTAGAGTTAGACTATATAGCAGACTCTATTAACTATATATAATTATAATATTATTGGATCTTATATATAAATCTATTTAGGTCTATTCTATCTAGAAAATAGACTAGTCAATAATCAACATATAATATATTTATGATGATAATTGATCAAATCTAGATTTATCATATAAAAATACTATAGTCCTATAGATATATAGATCTAGATATCTAAAATCTAACTATGTTTTATTGTAAAGTTATAGATTTTTATATATAGATCTAGCTAGTAAAATCTAGTTTATTGATCTAGAATCTAGATAACATTAAAAAAAATTAACAGTGTAACACCAAACTAACAGATTATTAATTAGAATTAGATCTTGCCAATCTAGATCTAGATTCTAAATCTAGCATTATTTACATACGTCATAGACTAAAATATTAAAATCATTAAACTTATGATTAAACTAATTAAAGACATGTAATATTGTAATCATGATATCATATAAAATCTAGATCTATAATAATGTGTTGACTTTATTGTACATTTAACATGATAAGTCTAAGTACTTTTAAACTCTAAGTCTAGAAGTCTAAGTGATTAAGTTAAGTGATTAGTTATAAATATTGACTAATTTAGATAGTAACATTTCCTAGACAAGTCTCAACAATATAAAAATACAATTATATAGACTTTAGACTAAAGTTTAGACCTAGGTAACATTTCCTAGACAAGTCACAAGTCTTAACAATATAAAAATACAATTATTATATATTATATAGATTTAAATAGATCTACTACTTTTGTACTAGATTAGTAGAAACTAGAAAGACTAGATAATTTAGATATCTAGCTCAGCACTGAAGTCAGATGGACAGTCAGACTCAGGACTCACTCACTCAGTCAGTCATTTTTAAGTTGTAGTTTTTAAAAAATTATCTAGTAGAGTCTATTGTACTATTATAGATCTAGAATCTACATTCTAGAACCTAGCTAGATAGATCTAGTCACTAAGACTAAAGTCAGAGCTAGTCAGGCTAGTGTACTACCTTACTGGTATAGTGGTACTAGTGGTAGTACTAGATCTACATCTAATCATCTAGATTTAAGTCAGTCTGAAGTGTAGTGTAGTGCCTGTGGCGAACATACTGATCTAGTCTAGACTCTAGAGAGATCTATTAAATTAGAGCTACATAGAGGTCTAGATCTATCTATTCTATTGAGAAATAAAAAAAAATTAATATTCTAACTTGCTTATAGATCTACTGTTATAAAATAAAATATTTTTAATGTTTATTCTGTATTAGATCTTTAAGTGACCGGATACGACTTTGTTTCTAAGCGACATCTTGCGTTCTAAAAGTAAACCTTTCACCAATATCTAGATTCTAGGTCTAGTTTTTAACAAATCTTGACCATGGAGCACATTATGATTTATAATATATATATAAATATAATATTAAGAAATATATATAATCTATATATATATTTATATTATAGATCTAGCTATGGCATTATGGTTTACACTTCAGCAATGATGTAGTCATTTTGTAGTTCTAAAAAATTAATTTATAATATTTCTAATAGTAATGCATCTAATCTAGATCTAGATTAATCTTAAGTTGTTGTTTTTTTAAATAGATCTAGACTAGATTCTAATTTGTAAGGTTTTTATAAACTATAGAAACAGTTGCCATTTTTCTTTAATTGTCTGAAGTGAACATTGGAATAACATTATGAACTAAAAGCAGCATAAATTGTGAATATCGTTTCTCCAACAAGTGGTCTTCAACCTGAGGGGAGGGGGTGGGCGAAACCGTCCCCAGAAGGTCGATTTCACGAAAAAAAAAAGGGGGGGGGGGCGCTGCAATGGGCGTAAAAGGGGCACAGATAAGAAATTGGAGGTGCTCTGAAACAAAACGAATACAAATTTCTCAAAAGTTAGCTCTGGCAAGTAAAGTTAGGCAAATTATAATTTGCTTGTTTCTAATTACAGAACGGAATCAACGTTGGAGATTGCCTTTTTCTATGAGGGAAAAAAAGTTGCCAGTTAGTAAATAGGCATCATATATAGACATAGGCCCTATATATATATATATATATATATATATATATATTTATGTCTATGGTAGGCCTATAGTTACAGATCTTTCCATGATTCTATTGAATCTCTACAAGATAAACGTGTGGGCCTACATTTTCAAGCCGTGAAACCAAGTTGACTTAATAATAATTCTATTTATAAAGCCCTTCAGGAACATATATTATAGATCTAGCAGGCATCCTGACAAAAAGGACTAATCCATAGACCTACTTTAAAAATCTTCATGAGATATGAAAAAAAAAAAACGCTCACGCTATTCGAACGTAATATTTTATTTTAAAAAAAAAGCAAAGCAGAAGATGGGTATTGTGGCGTAGCTAACAAAATTGCAGATCACATTACAGAAAAATGATCTGATCATGTAGAGCAGTGATGCCCAAAATACGGCCGCGACTTAGTTCCATCCGGCCCGCCGAAATGTCGGCACAAAGAGTAAAAAATCTGCAAGCCCCCCCCCCCCCAAAAAGGTTTAAAAATGTCTCTCTACCTACGTTAGGGCCATTAATGTTTATCCGATTGATTGGTACAATGACCTTTAACATTTGTGTGTCTATGCAATGCGATTCTTAACGTAGAATCTACCAGAAAAAGTGATAGGACTTTTACTTTTTTGTGGAATATGATAATGAGCCAACATATTTGATTTCTAAAGAAACTGTAGCTGTTTTTTTTGAAAGAACTATACATAAACGGTATTATAAAACAAATAAGAAAGCATTCCTTGATTTGAGCCGTTTATAAAAAGATTGTTAAACTACGTCTAGAGATTGGAGGATCGATGAGAATATTTACCAAAAAAAAAAAAAAGAGACAAGAAAATGAGTCGTTGGTATTGCTAGCTACATTGTTGCTCATATATTTAAAAGAGAAATGAAGCCGTTTTAAGGCGCTTAAAAAAGTATAATACTATCCCATTAATGAATGTAAGTGCTAGATCCACAGGTTTCGAATCAAATAGATTCAGGTCATTTTCATTTCGTATTTGTACAGTTTCGTTAATGTGGCCCGCAACACCAGTTAGGAAATTAAAATGGCCCGCAGTTCGATTTATGTTGGGCATCACTGATGTAGAGACATCATTTCCCATAATGAGGTTCTGAAAGAGTTATCAATGTGTGGCACTTTTGAGTCAAAGACGAATTATGAAATGGCCAGTGATGTGAAGCAACAACTTATAAGGAAACTTCAAATTACACAATTTTCTTTACAAATTGATGAGTCAACTTTGATATATTTCTTATTATTCATTGTCATTTGGTTATGTACGATATTTTCATTGAAAAGCTTTTATTTTTAATTCAGAAAAACTTATTCTGTGACTCAAAAGGTGAATCTATTTTTACTTGAATATAAAGACTTTTGTATATCATGAAATACCATTACAAAATTGTGTAAACTATGCGAATGATGGGGCACCTATAGCTCCTCCTTCTTTGTCGAAGATGAGCACATTTCTCATTTCCTATGGACTCGAAGATGACTGTAAAGTCCAATCCTCGCTTTAAAAAGCCGGCCGCATATGTGGCATGGGTAGGTTTGGTCAGTAGCAGATAGGCCTTCTTCTTCTCTCAGCTTTTTGTTGGTTCGACACTCTATCGCCCTGGCCACTCTTCTTGCTTCAAATCTTGAGACTCCGAGACTCACAGCATTACGCCATGAGGAGCGATCGAGAGCTATATTGCTTCCCAGCTGCGAATGTCGATATCGCATTCCTTGAATGAGCTCTTGGGAGTGTCTTTGTAGTGCTTGTATTGGCCTCCCTGGGAGCGCTTTCCTGCACACAGCTCCCCATACAGAAGTCGTTTGGGAATGCGTTTGTCTGGCATGCGGACAACATGTCCCGCCCATTGAAGTTTGGACCTATTTACTGTCGCATTGATACTGGTCATGTTGAACAGTCTAAAGATTTCTGTGTCTGGTATGTGGTCGGACCAACGCACCTTATGGATACTCCTTAGACAGCGTAGGTGGAAGGAGTTTAGTTTTTTAGTGTGACGGGAATATAGGGTCCAGGACTCTGATGCATATAGGAGTGACGGGAGGACTACAGCACTGTAGACTTTCAGCTTAGTGGAAATGCTTCTTCGTTGCCAAACTTGTACATGAAGTCTGCCAAAAGCAGCACTGGCACGAGCAACCAATCAATTGGGCACCAACCAATGGATGAACGCTACAAATTTTAAGGCACCAGAGGTTATTTCAATAGGAAACTCATTTGTGGACCTAAACTTCATTGTGTGATTCATGGGTTATAAACTTGTTGCTAAAAATTTTGCACACAACCTCGTTGATCTTTAAATCTCATTATAAAACTGTAAACAAAATACAAACGAATAGCGAAACTGTGCACATCTTGCAACAGTTTGGTGAAACATGGGTGAAACAAATGAATGCAACATGTTAAATTTTTATTGTAGGCTACACTGGTGTTTTCTTGCTTTCGAAAGGAAATTGTCTTGCTTGTTTTGTTAAAATACAATTTAGGAATGTTTTGAGAAACAAGTAGGCTATATATAGGCCCCCTAGATTTATAAGTTGGCAATGACTTATGATTTTTTTTTTATTTTGCATGAAAAGTAGGCCTATCTAATGCAAATGAATGAAATGAACCTGTAACTGCATATATGAATTTAATTGATTCAAAACTAATCATCGAGACATTAAATCTCTTTTGTTTCAAGAAACGAGTTTTACCATTTCCCATAACGTGTTTGTTTCCCGAGGACATTGATATGTTATAAAGACGCGGATGCACAGCAGACATGTCTAGGCCTAATATAGCCCTACTAATCATGAAAAAAAATTATTATTGAAGATTTACAAACTTGTACTGCACGACCCCTCTTTAAGTGTTAAGGGCGTGAGATGCATTGTATAGATGAGTGCAATAACATCTTATATTTGATTATTTCTATAACTGTTTTTCAATTTGAGGCCAAGTGCTTTAACGGAGATTTCGATAAAATGAGCATATTTTTTGTACGTAAGAGCTAAAGCTCGCATTGTGGTGTTATGTCTAATAATAGAAAGCTAAATTGTATCACTGATTTAACGAGTGTCAGCCTACGTATTTTCATTTAGCTATATCTAGTATAAGAGCTATTCCTAATAGTTTTGACATGCTCACCCGTGTTAACTCCCTTAAGGAGCACTATAACAGAGTTTTGAAAGTGGATTATTTTCTGGTTGACTGTTTATTGTAATATTAGGCTTCCTAGCCTAACCCAGAATTCATTTAAACAATCTATATTGCCTAATTAAAATGCGAAAGGTCTTATTAAGCAACAATATACCTAAGTTTCATGTCCCCCTTTCTCAGCCAAAGCCTTTTAGATTCTTATGCTTGTTGTTCTGTCAGCAGTCTAAAATGTTTTTAAGCATAAAAAGGTGTGTATACTACATTGCAGTCTATGTTCTTTCAGATTTGAAAATAATTTCATCCTAGTCCAAAGATGGCAGCGTTCAAACCTGGAACTACACTCCAGACCTTATGACGCACGACCAGGCAGCCATCCTAGATAAGCCTCATTTTAAAACACATTGCAACCATGAGAGGTTCCCAACCATTCTAGATAAGCCTCATTTTAAAACACAACAGTGAGAGGTTCCCAACCATTTGAGATAAGCCTCATTTTAAAACACAACTGTGAGAGGTTAGAGAATGTATGCTACAGAATTGCAAAAGGGTCATTGTTGGGGAAAAAAACAACTACACATGTTCCTACAACAAAGATGCCAAATAAAATGTAGAAAATTCTTTTAAGTGACCATTCGCCTTTAATGCCTCCCCCCCCCCCCCAACTACTGGGTATTTTCATCACCATGTTACAAAGTAATTTAGTAGACAAGAAAACAAAATAAACAAAGCTTAAGCTTATATTAAGTATAATAGTATGAATTAGTTTGGATCAGTCATATGATTAATTTGTAGGCCTAATAGATCTAGTCTGAAGATAAGAAATAATAAAGCTGTGCGCTTAGAAATATTTTTACCAATTGTTTTTGTTTAGCCCAATTTCATGCTTTTATCTTTCTCAATAGGCTACGATCCTATCACCAGTTGGGAGGCGGGAAGAATGGGGTAATGTTACCGTGATCGCTTTTTTAAACGCATAAAAAAACTACTCCGTCAGGGCTAGAAGCTCCTCAAGGGGACTAATTCAACTTATACCCCCACATCTGTCAAGTACGAGTTCTTTCCCTTGTTTAACACCAAACAAAATAATTAATAACCAATATTAAATAACTAATCGGTTGATTATTTTAAATAGTTTTTTGTTTTGTCATTCAAAGAACTTTTTTTTTTTTTTAATTCTTGTTCTGTCAGGTACAAGAAATAATTGCAAAATTTCAACTTGATCCGAGATTAGTGTCCGTGCGTAGTGTTTGATAGACTATTGTACAGAGTGTTTAAGGGAAAGTTTGGTGAGCAAGAAAGACAGTTAGTTGTACCTTCAGCAAAGAGAGAAATTGTGTTGAAAACTGCTCATGAAAGTATGTTAGCGGGGCATTTATCGTTAAGAAATACTAAAAGTAAAATCTACAAATATTTTTTCTGGCAAGGTTTAGATAGAGACATAAAAGAGTGTTTGAGGTCGTGTGATGTTTGCCAGAAAGCTAGAGTGCCGCGTCGTTGTGACAGAGTGGAACTTAGCCGAATGAATATTGTTACCACTCCATTTTATAAGGTTGCAACAGATATTATTGGGCCATTGGAGGTAACTGACAATAAGAATAGGTATATTTTGACAGTGGTAGATGTTGCTACCATATGGCCAGAAGCGATACCTCTGAAGAATATTAACACAGAAACAGTAATTGAGGCGCTAACTAATATTTTTGTAGAATAGGACTCCTTATAAAAATATTAAGTTTTCAAGACCCTCAGTTTACGTCCGAATTGTACAAACAGGTATGCGAGTTTTTCTCAGTTAAACGCGTGCACTCCACTATACACCACCCCAGCTCTAATGGTATGATAGAAAGGCTTTTTTCTACTTAAAATCCTTTTTGAGGAAAGTATGTCAGAATAGTCCTCATGATTGGGACCGGAAAGTTAGTGCAGCGTTGTTCGCCTACCGAGAGGTACCTAATGAGACAAAAGGGTTGTCGCCATTTGAGTTTGTCTATGGGAGACCAATGAGGGGCCCACTGGCTATTTTTAAGCAAGTATTTGTCAATGCTGAAGAAGAAACTGAATATAAGTATGTGTTCACTTATTTGCTGGACTTAAAAAAAAAGATTATCAGAGGTGACTACTATTGCTAAATCTAACAGCGATGCTAACAAAAAGAAGTACAAGATGCAATATGACAAATATTCGTTTAGACGAGACATTAATGAGGTTGACTGTGTTTTAGTCCTTAAGCCACACAGAGACAATAAGCTGTACGTGTTTTGGCAAGGTCCATATAAGGTTGTGAATAAAATATCAAAGTTTAATTACGTGGTTGAGAAAGAAAATAAGATAAAGGTGTATCACGTAAACAGACTCATGAAATATCACTGTAGGGTAAAGGAAGTAAGCTATTCAAACGTTGAAACTGAAGATAAAAATGAACTTCTATCAGCTAACATGGTATCAGTTGTAGGGGACGAAGAAGTTGATGAGAAGGATGGGGAGAATGAAGATGTAATGTCTAATATCCCAACGCTAGAAATTAGGTCGGAAGAGATGAGTGGCGGGAATGTGTTGACGCAGGTCAAAATTAATCCCGATTTGAATGCTATACAAAAGAAGCAAGTTGATGACAGTTTGAGTGAAGTTAAAGACATAATATCTGATATTCCTGGTAGAGCCAAGGTCGAAGAGTTTAAAATTAAATTGGTTGATACGAAACCTATAACTTTAAAACCATATGCGGTACCTATCCACTTGAGAAATAAAGTGAAGCAAGAGAATGACAGCATGTTGGAATTGGGAATTATAGGGCCAACAGACTCGCCTTATGCAGCTCCTGTTGTTATAATTAAAAAGAAAGACGGAACTTTGCGCCCTTGTATTGATTTTAGAAAATTAAATAATGTTACTGAAATACCAGCTGAGGTAATTCCCGAACAAGAAGATTTGTTCAACATGCTATTTAAAGCTACGTATTTTACGTTACTGGATCTGACAAAGGGTTACTGGCAAATTCCAATCTGTGAAACAAGCCAACCATTTACAGCCTTTAGAGTTTTGGGAGTACATTATATGTTCCATTATTTACCCTTTGGTGCTCCTAATCATTTTAACAAGATTGTTAAGCGCATGTTAAGAGGGTTAGAAAATGTATTGTTTTATTTCGATGACATTTGTATTTTCAGTGAGGACTGGGACAGGCACATTGAAAGTGTTCGTAATGTATTTAGTGCTTTAAGAAAGAATGGATTCACATTAAAACCCGCCAAATTGGAGGTGGGCTTTACTAATGTAAAATTTCTAGGTCATAGTGTCGGACAGGGAGTTGTCAAACCTGATCATAGTAATGTGAAAAAGACTTTGGAATTTAAGACTCCAACTACAAAAAAGGAACTTCGTGGTTTGATTGTGTTAATTAACTACTACAGTAGGTTTATACCAAAACACGCGGATTTAGTTTTTCCTTTTACGGAATTATTACGTCATGGAAAATCCATGAGAGTAGACTGGAGCTGTGAGTGTACGGAGACATTGAAGAGAGTACAGGCTTATCTGTGTAAGTATCCATGAGAGTAGACTGGAGCTGTGAGTGTGTGGAGGCATTGAAGAGAGTACAGGCCTGTCTGTGTAAGATTTCATGAGAGTAGACTGGAGCTGTGAGTCTGTGGAGACATTGAAAAGAGTACAGGCCTGTCTAAGTATCCATGAAAGTAGACTGGAGCTGTGAGTGTGCGCAGACATTGAAGAGAGTACAGGCCTGTCTGTGTAAGTATCCATGAGAGTAGACTGGAGCTGTGAGTGTGTGGATACAATGAAGAGAGTACAGGCCTGTCTGTGTAAGTATCCATGAGAGTAGACTGGAGCTGCGAGTGTGCGGAGGCATTGAAGAGAGTACAGGCTTGTCTGTGTAAGTATCCATGAGAGTAGACTGGAGCTGTGAGTGTGTGGAGACATTGAAGAGAGTGCAGGCTTGTCTGTGTAAGTATCCTTGAGAGTAGACTGGAGCTGCGAGTGTGCGGAGGCATTGAAGAGAGTACAGGCTTGTCTGTGTAAGTATCCATGAGAGTAGACTGGAGCTGTGAGTGTGTGGAGACATTGAAGAGAGTGCAGGCTTGTCTGTGTAAGTATCCATGAGAGTAGACTGGAGCTGTGAGTGTGTGGAGACATTGAAGAGAGTGCAGGCTTGTCTGTGTAAGTATCCTTGAGAGTAGACTGGAGCTGCGAGTGTGCGGAGGCATTGAAGAGAGTACAGGCTTGTCTGTGTAAGTATCCATGAGTGTAGACTGAAGCTGTGAGTGTGTGGAGACATTGAAGAGAGTGCAGGCTTGTCTGTGTAAGTATCCATGAGAGTAGACTGGAGCTGTGAGTGTGTGGAGGCATTGAAGAGAGTACAGGCCTGTCTGTGTAAGATTTCATGAGAGTAGACTGGAGCTGTGAGTCTGTGGAGACATTGAAAAGAGTACAGGCCTGTCTAAATATCCATGAAAGTAGACTGGAGCTGTGAGTGTGCGCAGACATTGAAGAGAGTACAGGCCTGTCTGTGTAAGTATCCATGAGAGTAGACTGGAGCTGTGAGTGTGTGGAGGCATTGAAGAGAGTACAGGCCTGTCTGTGTAAGATTTCATGAGAGTAGACTGGAGCTGTGAGTTTGTGGAGACATTGAAGAGAGTACAGGCCTGTCTAAGTATCCATGAGAGTAGACTGGAGCTGTGAGTGTGCGGAGACATTGAAGAGAGTACAGGCTTGTCTGTGTAAGTATCCATGAGAGTAGACTGGAGCTGTGAGTGTGCGGAGACATTGAAGAGAGTACAGGCCTATCTGTGTAAGTATCCATGAGAGTAGACTGAAGCTATGAGTGTGCGGAGACATTGAAGAGAGTACAGGCTTGTCTGTGTAAGTATCCATGAGAGTAGACTGAAGCTGTGAGTGTGTGGAGACATTGAAGAGTACAGGCCTATCTGTGTAAGTATCCATGAGAGTAGACTGAAGCTGTGAGTGTGCGGAGACATTGAAGAGAGTACAGGCTTGTCTGTGTAAGTATCCTATTCTTCGTTTGCCTGATCCTTCTCTAACGTTCTATCTCCAGACTGATGCCTCAGACAAAGGGAGATCTCTGTCATTTTTAGCCAGTGTGGGAATGGTAGGTTGCATCCTATACAATTTGTGAGCCGTAAGTTGTTGCCTCGGGAGCAGAAGTATTCTATCATTGAACGGGAAGGATTGGCCATTTAATGCAATAAAAAAATCGGACAGGTATTTGACCGGAAAAAAATTTCATCTCCAGACTGACCACAAGGCTTTATCTTACCTTAGGAGCACTAACTGTACCAATGCACGTATTACAAGATGGGCACTGATGTTACAGGATTATTCCTTTGATGTTGTTCATTTCAAAGAGGAGGACAATCTGCTTGCTGATCTGTGTTCAAGATTGCTATAGACTTTCAAATACGCAGCTACATACGTATGTATTTTTTTTTAATACATGTCGTATGCATTTTAATGTTCCAATGTATACATTATTGTTTGAAAATGTTTGCACTTTATGTTAGATGATATTATGTTACATTTAGTAGGCCTATTATTGACATTAATTTGTTGATTATGCATTTTAAATTTGATTGGTTGGTAGATTGTGATTTTGTGAATGGTTCCTAGTGTCATGTGGATACTTTGGTCAAAAGAGTCCTTTTTCTACGTTGCTATGTTTGAAAGAGTGATGTTAATGCTGATGAATGTTTCTAGATGGATGTGCTTACCTTGTAGTTGCCATGATATCTTCTTACTTTTATTTCAGTGTTGAGGTACGGGAACTGGTCCATACTTTGTAAGAACCAGTTTGGGGGGGGGGGGGGGGAATGTCGGTGCGTAGATTATGGCATTCTAGCACCAATGTGTATTAAGTGCACAATTTTTAAACGCACTTTCTTTTGTTGCCTTGCTTGTAAGCTGATGGAGTGTTTTGTTATTATGCAGGTGAAACGTTTTATTTGAGATTCTTCTGTGTTCCCCTGTTTAGGGCGAGTATCATGACTGCATTTCGCAGTTGTTTTCGATGTAGTATACTAAGACTGGTTCTATTAGTTTGTCTTTATGTCTCTACAGGGAGTTAGTATGGAATTGGAGTTCTACACTAAATACTAGATTCAGCAGTGTGTTTTGGTGTGATTGCGAGCATTTATGTGTCACGTTGTCGGACAGCAAGGTGTAGAATTACTGTTTAATCCACAATATTAGAATGTTTCAAATGCAATGTCATTACTCCATCAGTTGTCATCATAACTTATATTTATATCATTAAACAATTACATTGTCAACAGTGAATCACTTATTTGTAAGCACGAAGGTGCCTGTTGAATGTCAGGGGCCCGGGTAAACGAGCTAAGGCCTTAACACAACCCTGACAATTAGCTGTAGAAAAAATAATGTACACAAACTTTTTACCAGAAAGACAAAGCGAGTTGATAAAAGTTTTGTTAAAAAAAAAAAAAAGGTTACTAGCATTTCACAATATGTTTATTGCATTACTACATCAATGGCAGTTTAGAGAATTGTACAAATCCAGATATTTTGATTATGCCAGGTAGGTGCAAACATGGTAACAAGGACACATTAACAAAAAAGCAGATATATCTTTGGCTAACCATGCTGCTGAACTCACTAGCAAAAGACAATAAAGAAATATTCATAGCAAAATATATTAGGACAACAAAATTTCAAAGTTACTTCTGTTTTTCTTTCCAAATGTATGAAAGAAAAAAACAAAACAACAGAAAACAAATTATTAATAAATAGTTATAATGCCAGTCTTGTCTTGGTTGAAAAGCACAACTGAAACACTGAAAAGTTGAACAAGTTAGTCTGTTAGGCGCCATTAGTTCATTGAGCAACCAGCAGTATATTTTCTCAAATTGAAGATTCAACACCTACTGCCAGCAAGTCTTGCTAGCACTTTGCCATCTAAGTGATCATGAGTTGTCCAACTCTTCAGCTAGTGTAAGAATTTTCCAATTGGGATAATTGTACTAAAGTAATGGGAAGTCATCTAATCAATTTGTGTTGGACAATGTCATTCAACAGCGTTAGGTTGCTTCGTTGAATCACAATCTTGGACACCTAATAATTTTTCTAGCACTTTTGTTGAAACAATATGAATCAGTGATCTATCATATTCATACATGAAAGTTTAAAAAAAAGTAAATGATAAAAAAAAAAAAGTTAAACAATATTCTTTAGAGAACAAACTTTTAAAAGAATATTTTTATAATACAACTTTAAATGTAGTAAAATATACAAATCTTTGACATTTATCTATGACAAGTGGACATGTGTATTGATTAGGTAAAGAAAAAAACAACAACTAATGCTGTGTAATTAGATTCATTAAAAATAAAGTTATCTCCTTGATATAGTGAATAAATTAATTACTAAAAAATTCTGCCATGTTAGTATGAAATAAATCATTACAGCTTAAAACTGAGAAGGAATCTTCATTACAGTGACACCTTTAAATGTTATATATTCCCTTTCACTCCACTTCCAATAGTTACAATCACTTTCAGTTGAGTTTCTGAAAACAACTCGGCCATTCAAGGCTGTAATATACTTTCAGTTATGCATGTTGAGTAAATCTTGCATAGGGAACAAGTGGAATGTTAGTTCTGGCTGATTGAACATTTATTTGATTACAAAAATGTCTCAGGTCAAGAAGTTTGCCAACATCATAATTAAAACAATATTGTTCAATGAAACATGTTTTAAACAGGAGCATAGCTATTCTGTAAAGAAAACCTGAACTAAATATATCAAAGGTTCTGAAATAAAAGATTTTTAAATATTTCACTGTATGGAGAAAAAAGAACATTAAAACATGTTGTCTCATGCAGTATGTACATGTATAGTCACATATATTTTGTGCAAATAAAAAATGTTTTCAAATTTATAATTGGTGCTTTTTAGTCACTTGTTCAATCCTATGGTAGAATGTCTTGTCAACTTGAAAGTCAGCTGGGGTGACATTGACCCAGGGGCTGTCTTAAAAAAATATTTTTAAGCTCTCTGAGTTGTACCTTTAGTTGCTCTTTTCTTTTTAAAGAATGTCCAGTTTATTCAATATTCTGTTGTATATAACTGAGTCTATATTATTCAAAACTGAATGTCAATGTACTATCCATAGAATAGCCAAAATTAGCCAGATGTAGCAGTATGTTGGTAAGTGACTATATGTTCACTTCAACTTCAACACAAACTAAAATTGGTTATACCAGTATCTATACTTTCATAAACTGTTTAAAGCTGTACTGTTTTCTTAAGAATAAATTATTCTGCCTTTTAAAAAATTTCATATGTGAAAAAAATATTTTTTGAAACTAATGATAGATTACTTTTATCTTTTCACTACGTTTATCCTTTGTAAAAAAATTTTTTTTTTTTCATTTTTACTTCATTTTATAGTCTTTTATTATAAAAGGAGGGTGATGTCACCAACTTTGTAACCTTTGTCAAATTATAAACATTTAACATTTTGTCTTTTAGTAAATAATTTTAAATAAAAAATTAGGATAAGGCATCTCAGACGGCTGAACAGATAAACAAAAAAAAGTATCATTATATTTATTCTACAATGAAGATAAATATATATTTTTATTACCTATTTTTTATTACACATTTAAAAAAAAAATTAATTCAAAATAAAATGTTACATAATTTCAAAGTTTGAATTTTAAATGCTTAAGTATAAATTACACACCAGTAGATATGTACCACTTGGTTATATAAATTGTGTCTGTCTCAAGACAAAAAGAAAAGGAAAAGGATATATACACACAAACCAAAGTTGTCATGACATAAAATGTATCACTACTTTTCACCCAACAATAGAAAGTACAAACAAAAGCAATGCTACTGCATGTTAATATATATAAATATAAACTGAGAGTAAGGCATATTGAAACTTATAATAAAATAAAAAGTGTAAATCTGAATTGAATAAGTCTGTTCAATAAAACAAAATCATTATGCATTTAATATAAAAATAGCTGACAAAATCAAAATATACAATAATACACACACAAAAAAGTAGCAATCTATTAATGACTAAAAAGAATAAATATTTATCTATGAACGGTGTAAAAAAGAAAAAAGACTACAACCGATTTGTTCTCACAATACAAGATCTATAGTTAAAGTAAAAAAAAATGAATTTGCAGAAACAAACACTAATATGACATGACTTTGAAAGCAATAAACATAAAAAAAAAAACAAAAGCATTTGTTTGTTCTCATTTGGTAGAAAAGATCTAGAATTGGGCAGGAATCGGCATTGGACTGTTCTGCAGGAGACCATAACGTTGCTTTTGTTTTCTCTGTTCAGTCATCTAAAGTAGAAAAGGAACAAACAAAATTTAGGTTACTTTTGAAGAAAATTTTAAGAATCTTGTAATGGGGAGGACAAATACATTTAAAAAAATGTTTCACTAAATCATCAGAAAATTATAATAAGCACTTCTTTATATTGAGATACACTGTAATAAGAAATAAATACTAAAACTAAACACTTAACTTCTCAGATTTATAAATTCTAAGCCAAACTATAATTCTAAAATAAAAAATCAACTCCTGATTTCATTTCAGGACACTTGTTCATATAATTAACTATACAACAAAAATGATCAATTACACCATAATTAGTCAGCATAATAAACAAAGTATGAAAATTTAACAAGTAGCTTATCATGCATCAATTTACAAATAAAACACCCAAGTTTTATAAGCTAATGTTAGATCACAATGACCTCTGGTCCAAAAATACAACTTTATTACAACAGCTTTAAAAATTGTAATACCCAATCAATATATGCACATACACTTCAACATGCAAATGACCTAAATATATATAATTTTTTTAAAACTAAAACCCACCTGTTCTTTCAATTCTGTTAGCTGTCCCGAAAGTTTCTGAACCAGCCTAGTGGTCAGGTCAAGCTGGGCCTGAAGGCTTCGGATTTCATTCTGCTCTCCTTCACTGTCCTCTGCAGCCAGGGACATAGCACGCATACGAGGAAACCATTCAAGGTTACGTTCCTGATGGGATAGGAAAACAATATGAAAACAATGACATGGGGTAGAGTTATATACAAGTAAAAAAAAACAATAAAAAAAAAGTCTGTATCACATTGAAGTGGAACCCACAAAAGAAAGAAAATAAAGAGATTATCCAAGAAAAATAAAAATAAAGAGATTATCCAAGGAACAACAGGAGGTATTAAAATGTTGCTTTACAACTGGAGCTAGTAGGAAACGTCACTGGTTAATGGATTTGGGACAATAGCTTTAGGGTGAACCTTTGTATTTAAAGTTTCACAATATATTTAATTAAAGTTCCAGAAACCTTTTTTGTGCCAGACTTTTAGACAGAAGTATGGAGATGTTGTTAAGCAAGGTCTCATTAGCTTTGCTTGATCTTACCTTAATCATGGCATCAACATAACTCTCAGGTCCTGTAAATTCTGTTGGATCCTTTACTTTGACGAGGACAATAAAGTAAAGGTAATGCCACATGTTGTGTTCATGTTTTACGTGGTCCTCAAATGTCACAGAGCGGTTGTCAAAAGATGCTCTCTCCAAACCTGTAAACAGAACATTAAAAAAACTTAATTCTTTCCCAACTCTAGTGTCCTGGCATTATTATATGAAAGGATACCATCACCATCAGATATTGTTGTCTTTACAGACTCCCAATCCACTCTTCAAGCACTTAACAGCAGCAAATCAAAAAGCCCAAGAGAGTTAACAACACTAATAGTGATAATACACCAGATGATGACAAAATTAAACATCAACATCACATTACAGTGGATCCCTGGACACATTGGCATCATGGGAAATGAAAGGGCAGATAAGCTTTCAAAGGCAGGATCATCTATGGAACAACCAGATAGACCTGTTAACTACCTCACCCTAAGGTCAATGTTAATCAACAACCACAAATAGGAGTGGCTCAACCAATGGGCAACAGGAAACACACAAGCAGAGCCATGTGCTAAGAAATGAACATGCCTAACAAACTGTACAGTAATAACTTCCTCCACCGCAAAGAGCAATCTACAATCTTCCAACTAAGGACAAGGACGCACACCTTTGTTAAATTACCATCTTAATAAAATAAATTTCACACAATTCCCCCTTTGTAGACTCTTATGAAACCGTAAACCATATCCTTTTTGAATACCCCTTCCTAATCCACCTTAGGCAGACCCAACTACCACTACAGCCCAACATAACCAACACCCTGTACGGCAGCGCTGAACAACTGAAGAAAACAGCACACTATTTTTCCTTGGCACAGTCTGCAAAAGAGCTGACAGCTCAGCAGCAAAAAACTGGCTAGAAGAAGAAGAGGTGTACTGGCATCATTGATTATGTGTTGTTTTATTGTCAGTAAATCTTGCTTAATTTACACACATTTTAGCTCTCTTGCTTATGTAATATTATAACGCCTTGAGCCTACATTTTGTTTGTTAACAGTGCTCTTTAAATTAAATTATTATAATCACTTGGTTTCCATGCACATTGTCTTGACCAACTTAGGTTGATTTAACTGGAAAGCTTTAGATGTTCCTTTGCAACTTTTTTTTACTTTATTGTGAGGTATTTTCACATTCTTCTGACTCAAATTGTTAGTCTTTAATGACATCTGTTGTGGGTATTGTAGGTAGTGGCTTAATAATCTGGCCTCTAGACAATTTCACAAATTTGGCCACAACAAATCAATTTCTTTGCCTGCTCCGTAGATCATAAGGTAGGCAACAACAAATGATGGCAAATCCAAGAAATAAAAATATATAGAGAAAAAAGTTACCACAAATAAAACAAGTGTTTCGCAGTATCTCATCCTTGGTTTGTTTCTCACTCCTCAGGTCAGCAAAAGTGTCAATGATGACACCAAAGATGAGGTTGAGAACAATAATGATCACAATGAAGAAGAAGAGAAGGTCATAGACAACTCTGGCCAGAAACAAAGGCTCCTGTATCACAAAAATATAACAAATAACTCTTACAGTGCCTGCTAAATGGTAGATTTTGACTTATGTTATTAAGTCCCTAATAATTCAGATTCATTAATAGGGCCATAATTTTGTTCAAAAATATTCACTAGGTAAATGAGAAAATTTTATTATTTGAACTTTTGTTTATATTTTTTTATAAGAAGTGAAATGTTTGTTTTGATATAGTTTAATTAAAGATAGAGATATATATGTAGGTCACAGCTGGGGCTTCGGACTCAAAGACAAGCCTAAATATTTATATTTTAAAAATATGTGGGTAAAAGTATAACAACCAGAACTTAAAAGTCAATATATTTAAGACCATGAGATGGTTAAACAATTTTTTTTAACCCTCTATCAGTATTTCAATTTGGATAGTTCCATTCGGTAGACTAAATATTAACAACTTTAAAAGCGGATGTGATTTCTAAATAATAAATACTTTTTTTTTCTATGTTGGCTAAATAACTATAAAATAGGTAGAAAATGTACATACATTTTTACTTGGCTTACGTAAAACATCGCCAATGCCTCCACCGTTACGGAGTCCTTGGTTTATGCTAGTAATAATGCACATAATGAGGGAGTCACATGCCCTCATTTTGTCGCCAGAGTCCTCGTCATCGACTTCAGTAATGGTCCCTTTAGATCAAAATGGTAGCATATTCCAGATTTTTTCTTGTTCCTTAAATACAGATATTTAACAATAAACTTTTGAACTTAAGATCAGTCAACTTACATTCAGGAAGTATCTGTGAAATGTATGACCCCTCAGGACTGGAACAATTGACATTATCTGCTGAACAGGTTGAAACATTTGGAGCTAGAATAAAGATGATAAACAGTTAGCATTATTGAACAAGTTAATGACAAAGATTATCAGACAAACGAATGTTTAAATCTTACCAATTACATTAAAATTTGTAATTAAGGTGGATCTAAGGTCAGAGAATGGTCAAAAATTACAAAAATGTCACTTTTTTCATTATCTTAATATTACTAAAATGTAACCATTTCTCTCTCTATATATATATAAAAAATTAGTTTATTTGATGAAAATATTCCAACTAAAAGATTTAAAAAATTTTTTTTTAGAGGGTGAGGGGTATTGTTTTTTACCTTAGCAATGGGCATTATCATTGTAGATTTTTTGTGGTAAATGACATTTAAAAAAAATTAAAGTTTTAAGTTAAAATGCAATTTGTTTATAGAAATACATATATTAAAAGCTTAAAAGGTGTAATCTACTTCCTAAACTTTAAACAAAGTTGGTACATAATAGGCTCATGGTGCATAAGTAATGGAGCAGGGGCTCTTAACATGAAGAAACTGTTTCAGATCAATAAAGGGAGGGAGCGTCTGAGATCCAGCTCACACTGTTTACCCCCTGAGTGTATGTAAATACAATAGAAAAAACATCTTTTTTTAAAAATTACTTTAGCATAACATGTCTTAAGTTTTTGTGCTGTTTTTGGACACTGTGCAAACATACAACTTGAGCCAAATTCAGATTACAAATGTGTAGACTACATCAGGATTCAAAATTGAGCTCCCTTTTTATGTAGCCAAGCATTTATGTCACTGAGTCACATTGAGGCTAACAATTGGACAGCTCTAAGAATGTAGTTACCATGGTTGACTGGAACACTCTCAGAGATCCTTGCAACAGACTGGGGCTCCACCTCCATAAGGAAATCATCTTGGAAGGAGATAAAGCCAATGATAGAGAACAAATAGATTAGTATAACAGCCAGAACAGTGGTCAAGAGAATGGACCGTCCATTTCTGGTGACAGACTTGATAACATTCAGTAGTGTCTCCTCCCTATATACCACATCCAAGAGCTGAGAGAAGAAAAGCATACTTAAGTTTTACTGCATTAACTGGTAGAACATTGCTCTTAACCATTGTGCTAATTAGTGATTACAATATTTATCAAGGAAGCAAGAGACTTCCTGGAGACCAAATTGACTTCTTTGAGCTATTTTTGCCTAAAGTTTCCCTGTGAAAAACAAACTTATTGATCCATTAGATTAAGCATCTGTTATTGCTTTGAGTCTTTAAAAAATGAAGCTGATGATTAAATGATATAAAATGAGCAAACTGTACATGAATATGCTTACCAAAAGACTAAAGAAGAACTCATGGCAGAAGAAGCCCAGAGCACAAAGGATGAAATAGCCAATGTGGTAGACCATTTCAAAGTCAGACAATATCTCATTGACTGGCTTGATAAGGACACCCCTGTTGCCCAGCAGACTAACCATAAACACAAACTTGTTGATCAGCTGAAATGAATACATAAAACATTTTCATTTCATTATTTCTCTGAAATAAAAACACCAGAATCTGGATCAATTAAAAGAAAAGATGTCCTGCTTTCAATTTCACATTGTTGCATATAGTTCAATAAAAATAAATGGAAATGAGACCTTTTAAGTCTAGTTATTTATAAATAAAAAAACTCAAAACAAGGCCATTCAATAATTTTAATATTACTTTTAATACTTGAAGACCACTGCATGACTTTTTTTTTGTCAGGTAAGATTGACCAATAAGCTTGTCCAATGCATTAAATTTCATAACAGAAAGTAGCATTTAATGTATATGAATATACCCTCAAAGAATATTGCTATAGCATATTCAGTTATCTTACTTTAGAAATGATTTTTTTGTTCAAAAAATTCCAAAACAAACAAAATAATTAGATGAGACACAAAAAATTTAATTATCCATTAAAACACAAGTAGTTGGTTCTTGTTCATTTCTGTCAAACACAGAAATAACTGTACTAATTGAGAAACAATTAGGAATCAACAATAAAAAAATTACAGAAAATTATGAGATAATTTTGTTTTAAACATGTAAAGCTTACATTTATGAGTCCCAACAAGAATAAGGTGACCCTCAGTCCAAACGTGCAAACAAATCTCAGTATGATAGAAGCCAGCAATGTTTTGAAACCCATCGGGTGAGGAAAAAAGACAACAACAGCAGTGCAGATCATCACTGCTCCCCAGAGAAGTCCATTGAAACGAACTCCAACTGAATCTTTTAAAAGACAGAACAATATACTTTACATGTAATGCTCTTGTTATTCAACTACATATTGGCTGTGTATCTACTTATGACTATATCTGAATTCAAAGTGTAACTCTTACGGAAATCCAATGTGTTGTATGGGTAAAAAATGGCAACCAGTAAGTTGATAATGACAGCACAACTGAAAGAAATGCTATTCCAGAGGCCCATGTGACTGCTGAACCAAAACATCACAGGTTGCACTGGAATGAAAGAAAAATAGATTTAAAAAACAAGAAAAGCAGTTATAGAAGTAGCGGGAAAAAATGGTTTGTTGGTTGGCACATTAGATTTGTAGAATGATTATGATTAATCTCATAAAGCACTTCTTCTTGTGAATGTAGTGTCCTATTCTGGAGAAACATTCCTGTCCACATTTAGTTTATCCATCAAATTTCACGAAAGCTGAAAGCTTGTTTATACATTTTTATGACTTGGTATGTGGCTGGTAAGGCATATCAGATTGCTGTGACTTTCTATTCTTTCAAGGCATTTCTGGTCTTGGCAGTTCACAAGTCCTTTTCATTATCAATGTCTCTGTTGCATAGAAAGATAGATAAATCTGTCAAGTGTGTTTATTATGATGTTCTGGGTCAGAATAGACTTTTCCTGGAGCTGGCAGATACAGGTCAATTGGCACCTGCTTGGATGTTGGAAGTGCCAGTTTTTTTTCCCCATATGGCTTTTTTTTCAGATATGAAATTATCACTACCGGTACTTCTCTCTTCATTTCTTGCTTTCTTAGCACCTCTCTCCACAGTGAAGTCTACTGCTTTGAAATCTCAACAGTCAACACCCATATCTATGGAATTTCCTCATGGATCATATTATTATAAAATACATCTTCTTTTTTGGAGAAACATCTTAGTTTATAAGATCCTGTTTAATTACATTTCATTTTTTGTTATATTTAAGTTATAGAAAGTAAAATAGAACTTCACAAAATGAAGGCTTGAAACTGCAGATAAGTTTGTTTTGTTTAATACTCAAGCTGTTGATACAAAATTATCATAAAATTACGAATTAAAACAGAATTTACTTCTGAGTTTTTTCTGCCATTTCATTTCACTGAACATTTCATTATGTCTGCTAAAGAAGTCTGCCACTTTGCTTCCCTGCTCATCTCTCTCAGCCCTCTTGAAGACATTCAGTTTGGTCTCTTTTGTCAGGTACTCACAGATCTCAGGGATAGGGAACACTATTCTCTCCATTGTGCGATCTTGGCGAACAATCTGATGAAATGAAAAATGAATTAATAAAAAAATAACTAAAATCTCAGAGGTACAAATCATTCAAATACTAAACAAAGCCATAATAGCATTTTACAAATTTTTAAATACAATTGATAATAAAAAATAAGTAATAGAAAAAAAGAAATACACACACTTTAATCAAATATTATCTAAATATGCTATGATCACTAGGCACTTAAGATTGCTCTTGATACACATACCTTGGTAAAATGATTATACACCATTTTCTGTTAAAAAGTACAACTTTTAACCATAAGACATAAAGTATTTTGTCTTTTTTTTTTTTTCAGCTCATTCTTTTGTTTGCAAACCAATAGACCCCAAATTTGTTTTAGGTAAACAATAGTATCCAAAAACAATTTTTTCTGGATTTCTTTTTTAAAAACAGATCAACATCTCACTTACAGATTTCATGGGTGATTTAAGAATATTTTCATGTGTATAAACTTAAAATAACCTTTGTAGTAAAAAGCTGGTGGGGACAAAAAAAGGAAGGAAAAGAAAGAAGGTTATATAAATTAGGGTCAATTTTGTACTTTTTAAAATGATATTCTATCATCATTTCTCAATAAAGCAGTGTGTTGTCTACAGTGATCTGCATGTAAAATATTTGATAACTCTAATTGTAAGCAGCATGAACAGTATCATACCCAGAGATTAAACCAAATTTGATCCACAAACCTAAAATGGATCACTGAAACCACATTTCCTTATTGACCAAACATTTAAGTTTTAATGCTTAGAATAATTTTGATATTTCTATAGTTAATCATAATAAGTTAATCATTAGCCAACCCTTACCTCAATTTGTGCAGTATGCTTGTGATAGTATTCCAGGGCTTGATCACCAAACAAATCATATCCTCCTGGCCTCAGAAGGTCAGACAATTCTTTATTATGTTGTGATAGCTGTAGACAAATAAAAGATATAGGTAAAGGCCGACTGAGTTAAATTTTTATTTAATCAAGCAACTCTGCTACAAGTAAGAAAACTTGCCTGATGTGCCAGGATGTATATATTATGTCCCACAGCCTTCGGGGATGTGTTATTTTCTTCTATGCCATCATCTTCATCATCTAGATCATAACGAGCAGATTCATCTTTGCCTGGGTCTTCTGAATGGAAAGCCTGAATGGCTATGTCCATCTGAGAGTTGACATAAACACAAAAGAATCTCAAATCTATTAATGAAACTAGGAAATTGGCATAAAAAAAAATTATGAAAAGTAACTAAGAGATTTTCAGTTCATCAGAAAAAGTACAACATCAAATACAAGATATATACATCAAATACAAGATACAAACATCATTATATCTAACACAATATAGTTCTTTTGAAAGAAATACATGCACATACAATTATCTTACAAGAAGTACAAATCAAGCTTGAAGTTTTCAATTGCATAAATAGCCAAACAATTTTTTGATGTAAATAATTTCATTAATTGTTTATTATTGGCTTCCTTTTCAATATATGATTTTATTTTAAAATAAGTTGAATTAAATAGTTTGCATTGATGTTACAACAAGAATACTAAGAAGCTTACAACATGTTTTCAAGAGCAACAACCATAAATAAGTAATACTGAAAATATTCTAAACCTAATAGCTTAAAAAAAATAATAAAATTGCATAAAATATAAATTGTTTACAATCTAAATAAACTAAATGTTTTATGTTAAAAAAATGTGTTTTAATTATGAAAAGACATTCACATAAAAACAAACAACAATAAAACTTTCCATTCATTGAAAAGTCAACATTCATATTTAATGAACCGGCACTAGGATTGTAGAACATATAAAGCAATGTAATGTACATATCAAACTACCTAAGTAGTTTTATCATACCCAATACACAGTAAGTCAATTCTATGGCATTAAAAATTGATGAAATTTTGTGTCAAGAACTTTTAGAATGGAAATTCAGCCCAAAGTGTTTAAAAGGTGTTAGATTTTATTTCATGAATGTAAATAAGGATGGACTAGGCAAGAGTAAACTGTGAACCCACAATGAAGCTAGAGCCACGGCTGTTATAAAACATAATACAGTTAACAAACATCAAGTGTAATAACATACAATACCCCTATCAGTGACCATCAATATTTTTGAGTCAGCAACACAATTAACATTTACCAAATGATAGCTTATGTTTTCAAACTATTGTCTACTATAAGTGTGCATTAATTATCTCAATTTTAAGCATATTTAAATTCTGATATCTAGTAGTGCTAGCAGAGAAACAGAAAAAAAAAAAAAGACAAAGTGGCAATCACACTCAACAAATCAACAAAAGACAGTCAAAGCATTGTAATGGGTCAACCTCTTCAGGGTGTAAGTTTGTATCAGCAACAATCTGACCATAGGCAATGGCCTGCTGAAACACCTGCTGCATTGATTCCACCTGTCAGGCAAGGCCAAAGTAATTTTAGTTAAAGGTAAGTCATTCATTCACAACCAGATCTGACTTGCTTATATGGTTTTGTTCAGGTACATAATATCAGAAAAGAATACTCTTCTCAGTGGTAACTGCACCCAGGAGTAGATTCATAAATAATTGGAAATGTTTACTAATCATATATTACTGACTATATTCACAATGTCAGAAGTAAGTAAAGTAAACTTCCCCTTTCAGACCTTGTGGTCTATAGGGCAGATGATATAAAGGTCATCTGTTTCTGTGGCCTACGGTTAACGTGGGTGTCATGTGGCCAGCACAACGACCAACCGCCTATACTTTTCCCCAACTAATGTCAGGTACCCATTAGAGCTGGGTGGACTCAGAGGCGCCCGAAGATCCAAAATAAAAAATCCCAGTCTTCACCAGGATTTGAACCCCGGTCTCTGGTTTGGAAGTCAAGCGCTTTACCACTCAGCCACTGCGCCTCCATACAATGTCAGAAAGAGTTGAAAAAAAAAATATTCATTAGATTTAACAAATAAGTGGAGCTTAAAAGATATAAAAGTTTCCTAAAGGATTGACAAACAAATGCTAGGATGCACTCAAAGTCAAGAGGAAGTTATGTAATTGCAGCCAATGCTATAGAAGCACAAATATATTTTTTGTAAGTGGTAAAGTCTTCTAAAGGAATATTAAGAAAAAAGTGGAGAAATGCTGGGTTTATTCTAAGGCTTGGAATAGAAAGCCCTTACAACAGAAAGTACTGAGGACTTTTATTCATTTAGATAATGATGTGTTGACATACAGAATAATTTTAAGGATATTAGAATAAGCAATGTAGCACAATATTTAGTAATAAGTTAGTTGTATAACAAAAAATAAAGAGTCAAGGCAGCACTCATGCACTACAACCTCTACTGCCAAGCACAAACTTTGATTACAGCACTAGTTTAAATTATTGTTAGTTCCACATGAGAATGGAGTACTTTACACTGTTCAAATCAAATCTTACCAGCTGTTTTGTTCTCATGTTGCTTAGAATTCTCTCTGCATTCTCACTATCGTGTCGACTCTCCATGATGGCCAGCAGCAATTTGGAAGCATTATTCTTTCCATCAGAATAAAACAAAAACAAATACAGTTCTGTGTAATATTTCAGATACTTTACTAATACACTTATTGTTTCTAAAATATAAATGGACCTCTAGATATGACTAATTTCATTGGAATGTTTCCTAACTTTGTGTTTTGTCTTTTCATTTATTAAGGAGTTAATAATAACACAATCTTAATTTAAGATTACTGAGTACATCTAAGAATGTAGGTTGCTATCTAAAGATGGGAAATGATGAGTAAAATTATAAAAGGCTAGCTGCCTACCTTGAGCTCTAGGACGAGATCAATACGATTTTTGCCCAAGGACTTGATTTCAATAAGAAGAAGTGCTACTATAATATCTATACCATTACTTTCATGCATGGCAATAGCATTCTGAAAATAGAGTCAACAAAATACAATACTATACTAATACATTTTCAAAGTAATAATTGGTATCACTGTGATGTGTATGTAAGAGTTATTCCCCTTGGCAAGAGTTCCTATTGTAGTATTGTGTGTAATACTGTGTTATGTGAGAGTGTGGCGATTAAAGAGTCTGATGAAACCCAACGTCTAGTGTTGGGGTCGCTTATTGTGTTCAGCCTTTTTCTGTATAATATTAAGGTTATAAGTGTATCATTATTTAAGCTAACAATAACACAATAAAAAAAAAAGAATTTAAAAAAGAAAACAACTTTAAACCTGATTCTCATGACAGGGTCCCTGGCAGTACTCAGTGAGTGTGGTCAATGCCTGGTTAATCAGGTCTACATTGTTTTCATTAATGTAAAGGCCCAGTAAACCAAGTCCACCTGTGGTGCTACCACAGATACAGTCCAGAAACTGCAGAGTCTCGCACACCAGGTTTTGTGGGCTCTTACAGTTAGGCTGAGTCCTCAAATAATTCTAATAGATGAGCAAACAATGAAATATTTAAAATTACCACACTATATGTGAACATTGAAGAAAGAAGTTCTCATTACTTGTGATAAAAATATATATAGCAGAGTCACTATTGCAGAACAGTTTGCTGCTATGGTTAGACCTAGACATTGCCCATACATTTTCTGATAAAAATAGATGCATTGTTTAGTTTGGCAACAAATATTTAAATTTTACATTGAAATCGACTGAGATATGGTCAGTCACAATTAAGGGACCGGATTTTTTAAGAAGTCACAATTGCGGAACACGGTAAAAGTGTTGGAACAAAGCCTATATAAAGCACATATTTTATTAGTCTTGTATAATACTTAAACTCCTTATCCTTTACATTAATTTTTTTTTTATTAAAGCTTAAGACACACATTGTCAATTTTAGATACTTTATCTCTTCTTTAATTGTAATTGGCGTCACACTACCCTGATTTTCCTTACAAGATTTTATTTTTCACTATTCTTTAATTCTTTTTTTGTTATATTATTATTATATATATGAAATTTGATATTATGATTTGTCCTCTTTTTGCTGGACGTCTGGTAATCTTAAATTCTATATTATATGTAATATTATTCTCTAAATGTTTTTAAATTTATTTATACTAATACAAACTCATATTTAAATTCCAATAATCTAAATCACTATGTAAATATTAAGCTAAATGCGCAGGTCAAATAACATCTATAGTGTTTCACAATTGTGACTATCTTTAAAAAGGTAAAAACTGGGTGAACACCTCCCAATTTTAAAAAAAAATTGAATTCCTCGGTAGATGGCTATGAAATTAAGTTTTTTCCACATCCATTTATAAACTTAAAATTAGGTGTATCATGCAGGTGATGGGTCATTATCATTTTTAAAAAGCCTTAAGCCATGTGGTTCTCCTGGTACGTGAAAAATAATGGACGATTCCACCCCTGTCAACTTTAACCTGGAGTCAAAATTAATTTTCTGCTGTGAAAGGAATATCTGTATATTGGAAATGTAGAGAAATAGACCATGTGTGATACCATTTCAGTAGTTTAGTAGAAAATTTAAAAAATAAAGTAGATTTTAGCTAATTTTGACGAGCTGTTCTGCAAACATGCCTGTTCAGCAATAGTGACTCTACTATAGTGACTCTACTATAGTTTCTATTGGCTAAATAAAATATTGCAGACAAATCTTCTAATTATTTTAGAAAAATAAAACCTATATAAAGCCAATATTCAGCTGAACTATATATGTCAGTGATGAAACATTTCATGTCACCTGCAGATCTCTGTTGTGGTTCTCACAAAGCAGCTGTAGAAACCTAAGTATTGGCTTCATGATGGCTATCTGCTGGGACATCTTCTTGTCATCTGTGCCATCATGCTTGGGGCGCTCACTTTCTTCAGTGGACTGCTGGACATGTGAACGGTTCTACGAGATGAGAACATTCAGTAACTTTTTGGGATGTTACACTTAAGTATTTCTCTTGGGCATTTAGCTCTTGAAAAACATTTTTGGGTGTAATAGGTTTCAATAGACACTATTGTAATTCACTTAAATACTTCTTGTCATTATTAAAATGGATGACACTTATTTTAAACAAGTTCATTTGGTTGGAACTATGGGAATGAAAGTAATAGCTATTCTTAGTAATTTTTTTAAATAGAGGTTCTCAATCTACAAATTATGATCTCATTAGTGATTGTATAAGAAAGTTGTATAGGCTGTGACCCTTATTAGATAAAGATTTTTTTTTAATGTATAAGGATTATGTCATAATTTAAAAGCTTCTAGTATTTAGAAAGGATGGAAAAAAACAAATGCCTTTCAGTAAACAGACAAACTTTTTGCTTGACTACATATGTGAAGAATAGATAGACCCAGCTGTTGAAACACATTAATTAAATGTATTTAATGATAGATTTGTTGATTGAAATGACTTACCTCGCCTTCATCATGGTCTCCTTGACTGTTCTCCCCAGCAGGTCTTCCATGCACTTGCCTGACATGGTTGAAAGCCTTGTTGGTCTGGCTGGCAGCATCATCAAATTCATTTCTTAGGTCATCATTAACTGGTGCATCAGCCCTGTGCACTAAACACCAAAACAAAAACATATTACTTTTTCTTCTTAGTTCATGTAATATTTAAGGCGTCAACTAAAAGTGACTTATAATGTGGGTCACAAAATATCAATAGAACATCAACATACTAGAACTTATCTTTTTAATTCTTTTCAGACTTTCCTATAGGTTGAGTTAGTTTTATGGGCATTTGTAACATTTTAAAAAAGCATTTTAAAAAGTTTATACTATATATGGCTTCCTGGTCAAGTGGTATGTGACTGTTGTTCAATAGTCATGAAAGTCCAGAGTTCAAACCCGGCCCGTTGCCATTCCTCGCCATCCTGTGGGAGGTTTGGGCTAGGATGTAACCATTTTCAAACTTGATGTAACATCCGAAATGTGTAAAACAAACTAACAATACTAGTATTTTCAAAATGGAAGTTAATTACATTCTAAAAAAAATGATAGAGCTCTTAAAAACATTTCCCCAGACTTATTACGGATAGTACTTTTAGAAAGCTAATCCAACTCTGTCATAAATGAATATATTTTATTTAATTAAAGCATTACAAAAATGTGATTAAAAAATGTGTTTTCTAAATTGAAAGAAAAAAAAAAGCTTGAAGTAAAGCATTCCAATGTATTAAAAATGATGAATTAACTAACTATATTTATAATTAAAATTTTTTAATTACATGGCAAAGGCCAAATCAAGTTAGATAAAAATTAAGAAAACAAACATGAAATGATCAAACTTATGAAAAAAGTATTTTTTTTTAAATCTAAAAAAATGTCCAAAAACAAAAAATAACATGCTGTTGGTCAAGCGTTTACATTATTTACTAAGGCAATGCATAATTTCAACAGAAGATACACGTCATTAATATGAGCCAAGGATTAGAGTGTGTCAGAAAACTAAATAGCTACATTTCCATACAATTAGCATGAAATATATTTCTATACATTTGGCATGAAATATATTTTTTATACATTTGATATGAAATGCCCAATAAAATTTTTAAAATGTTAGTGGTATAAATATGAAGATATTATACATATAACATTCAGTGCAGAATACAAGTTTAAATGTTTGTTGAGTAATTCTAGAAAGAGTTTAAAATCTTTTTAATTATCAGCATCTGATTTATCAAACTAATAAGAACTTGTTTATTTGGGGGGTGTAAGGCCCTTCATAACAGTATAGTATAATGAATAAAAAAAATGTTTCAATTTTTAGATTATTGAAGCTTTGTTTAAAATAGATTATTTTCTGATTCTTTACATTACACAAATTTTGGAATAATAAATAACAAATAAAGATAATGATGTAATAAAAATATAAATATTTAATCAAAATTGTTATGTTTTGAATTATTATTGTTAAAGCTCTCAATAATAAGAAACTAAAGTACTTAAATGTAATAAAAAACAAACAAAAAAAACACAAAGATTAATGTATAGTGCTATGTTTCAATACAGTACAAAATTTATAGCATCTGCTAAAATAAAAAATGATGTAAAGGGAAAAACAAACTTTTAAAAAATGTGATAAAAAAAACTAGAAGTAAATTTCCCCCTCTTTAAAAAAAAAAAAGAAAACAATAAAAGAAAATGAAACACAAGAAAACTACTACTAACGTCTAGGTAAAAAATAAACTATATGTGGTTGCATTCTTGTGGCAAAACAAAATGTTAGGTCTGCGTTAGCTACAGCCTCGCTTACCTTCAGAAAAATCTCGAAGTTGTAATGAAAAATTATCTAAAGATGTTAATGAATCTGAGGACAACCCATTAGTAATGTCACAATCTTTCAAGGCAAGCAGAAATTTTAGGCATCTTAATACTATTTATCATCTATGGAAAGGGTCTTTGTTTTTTTATTAAATAAATTTAGCTAGGTTTTTTTTTCTTCATATCTTTCTTACATCCATTTATAAATGAAACTCAAAAGAAGTTTCCTGTTATTTACTGTCTTTTTTATGCATGTCACATAGAAGGAAAAAGAGAGTGTAAATGGTACAAGAATAAAAATTAAGGTATTCAGCTTACAAATAGAGTAGAAAAAAAAAGTCTTTAGGTAGACTTGAAAGATTACAACAGTAAGGTGCTGTCACATGCAATGAACGTGCACACACTTATATAAAGTACTCCCAATAATATACACATAGACAATGTAAAGTATAACAGCTAGTGTGGTAGTACCAAAGAGCATTTGAAACAATCTTTAGCTTTTAAAAAATTAACTGGACTCTTGAGACTAAGTGAAGAAATAAAATCAATTTCACGTAATATAATGGCATATGCTTGAAATAAAAGTACAAGTTTTTTTCCTGTAAGTAGGTTCATTATTAATCATGTCAACGTAAAAAAAAGGTGAAACAAAGTTTTTAAAAAATACCATTAATTTATTACAAAATATATATATAACTACTATTGTCAGTATTCCAATCACCCGTCACTATTTCATCATGCAGCTAGAGAGTATCCTTGCCCTTGTCAGTACATGCTTTGACGTAGAAACTTTGCAAACTCATTTCTTACCTTTTTTCTTCTTCTCCTCATCTCGATTAGGGAGAGAGTCAGTGTCTGAAGTGTTCACAGTCACAGTATTGCGTATTTCAGCCTGAGCATCTCTCATGCGGTCAAAAAACACCTTGAAAAATATGTCTGCGTCTTTGTCAGTGGTGAGTCTATAAAAGACTGATTTCTGCCAACAAATGAATAGTCAATAACTAGTAAGCACCTTTTTTTTTTGGTCAATACAAATTTAACTATAATGTTTTCCCTTGAATATCAAATTCAAGCATTTGATACAAAAACTGATGACCGTTTTATACATTAGAACTTATCAAACAGGGAAATTTGTGCTGCTAATACAAATGCAAATAAAGTGTATCAATTGTACAATCTTTTTAGGATCTTAATTCTTCATCAAGACTTTAAGAACTACAGGCCAGATGAGGTTTTTTCTTTATGGCTAATGGTAATCCAGAAAGCTTTGTGACTATGGCAATGGCCAATGGCCTTGATGTTCAGCAATTTTTCCAGAGCTTTGTGGACTATGCAAAGTCTAAATGTTTAAACCCAAGACTTTCAGTTCATAGCTTAACACTTTAAAGAGGTTGTGGAGCTATTGCATTTATGCACTAAAGTTTAAAAAAAAAAATGTGTGATTATAAATTCTCTAAATGTCATATAGTTACCTGAATCTTACTGTTGCCACCTTCCAGTAAAGCAATACCTAATTCCACAGTCTCTAAGAAAACTTTGTTACTGGTGTTCTTAATGATGAGGTCAATAACGAGATTGGAGGCACCTTTATCATCCAGGAAACACTAAACAATAGAAACAAAGTCACTATCAATGAGTTTTGTTATTGACAAGGAAATGTGCTTAACTAATAGTTCTTACTTCTGTAAACAATATTTATTATTTCTATATACCAACTATATATTATAACCAAAACATCCGGATGAGTGCTATACATGAAACAGATACAATAACATTAAAAAATTGGAAGTTACAAATGTTAAGTATCTTTTAATTACTGCTCTATAATTACTTTATGAAGAACAAAAAGATTCTTCTTTGTTAAAAGGATTTTAAAAAAATAAATTAAATATTACCAGAAGAACAAACTAAACAACACCACTTACCTGTACATCATGTAAGGACAAGTTGTTGGCCTGACTAATTAACGTAGACCCTGGACCACTAGTGGGCCCACTGGGTTGGCTCTCTCGCCTGTTGCGAGGCTGAGTTCTGTCATAGTAGCGCATCAACAGACTCTGGCGTAATGCCTCACACTGTCGCAAATAATGATAAGCTAATATTAGTTAAAGAAATTAAGGTCTGTTTCATTTGACTGTTTTTACACAGGTTTCATACTAAAAAAAACAAAAACAAATAATTACACAGCCTTTCTAATTCTAAATATTATAGCTAATGATTATTAGCTAAAATCAACAATAAGTTTCAAAAATATAACTTTGCATTCAAGTAAGCTTACCAACATCTGTGTGTTACACAATTATAGGTTTCAAAACATGTTTTTATTAAATTAAAACATTATTCTACTGTTTCCGAAGCAAATTTAAGATATATAGGAAATTTTTTTTTTTAAAATCATTTTTTATTCTTACATTTTAATCTGAGACATACATACGCTCATAACTTTAAATATAAAATATTATATTTTAAAGCAATAAAAAAATTAAATTCTCCAAAAGGTTTAATAACACTGCTGTGTTATAGTCAGTGCATTTCAATTAGCAACAACTAAAGTATTTTCTAAGTAACTTGAAAAATAATTATAAGTGGCCATGAAAATAAAAATATCATGCTTTTAAATAGAGGACTATTTCTAACTTTCCTTTTAGACTCAAAATAATAGTTTGGTGCTAATATAGAACATGATTCTGGTGTCATTTACAATAATGAACTTTTTTTTAAAAATGAGTATAAACAATCAAAATGAAAACAACAAAAAACAAAAAGACATACAACCGAAAATGAAATTAAAGCTTTACTCAGCATAGTGTCTTAGATAAAGACAAACAAATTACTTTAGACTGAAACATCAAGTATCAATGTTCATTAAAAAAAGGAAAAAAATGCAGCCATTATTCTCTTTGACATTTATCCAAGCAAAAAACTGAAGGCAGGTAATAACCATGCAACATAATAAACAGTTAATTTAAAAGAAACAAAAAAAAACACATAAATACAATATTTGGTGAAAAGAATTGTTTGTCTAGCTTCATTTTATGTAAAAAAAAAAATGCATACAATCAAAATTACATAAAATTGGTTTTATTAATAAATTAAAAAGTCAAGAATTGGCACCAAAGAAATTGTTTTCCTATTAACATTAGAGAGATGGTGTTTTCCCTAAAAGTGTGACTTTATTTCCCAATCTTCCAATTTCAATTTGGGGTCCTGGAGTTTAAAGCTTACTGGTTTGAGAAACACTGTCATACAATAATTAAAATACCTTTGATTTTATATTCAAGTTGTTTTTTTGTTGTTTTTTTTAAAAAAGGTCTCAAATATATCCAGTGTAAGCCTTTAACTACATCTAAAAAATTGTATGTTGTCCTATTGTCAAGCAAGACACTGTCATGATGGAGATTAATATTATTTACCTTCAGTGGTACCAAATCAAGTAACGAAATAAAACAAAACAAAAAATAGCTGAAAACATGTCATACGCACAAGGAAATAGAAACCTTACCCTTCTGTGGTCTTCTAAATCTTTTTTGGACAGAGTTTTTACATCCACCTTATGTGTTCCCAATGAGAAAGGGGTTTAAATTTTAGGTTATGGCTACATGGGTTCAACAGACACAAATACAAACATACATACATCGAAGCCTTGCGTCTACAGCAGGGCTACTAGAAAAGTTTAAATGGGTCTACATAATTAGTTGAATAGGTTAGACTCAAGGGGATGAGGGGGGGGGGGGAGAAGGGAGGTTGAAAAAGAAGTACAAGTTTATATGATCTCAAGAGGTATACAAGTCAAGGTAACACATATACAAAGAGTTTTTCGCAATGAGGATCACAAATGTTTATACTAAAATTATTTGAGATAAACTTAGAAAAGCCAGCAAATTAAGACAGAAATGGTGCTACAATTCACAAATTATGTGGCCATTGTGCACAAAACAACTTATCAATTTGAGATCCAGCCATACTAAAACTTAGTCATAAAATTATTTATATATAACAAATAGCTGTTAACTGTTTATTTCATAAGCATGTGTATTATTTCTATCATCTTCAAACTGCTTCACTTATCACACACTTTCAGCTTGTAGTTTATATACATGTTAACTGTAGAGCTCAGATATATGGTTAGTCATGCATGCAGAATGCTTTGTGTAAAAAATATCTTAGGTTAAACTTTCAATACAAAAAAAACAACAAAACAGTACAGTCAAACATTAAATATTAATTGGGGGGTACAGGTCACAAGAAATAGAAATGAATAAAAGACATAATAGTAAAAAAAATATTGTATGGTGTAATAGATAAGGAAAAGAAAAAAAATGTGTATAGATTGATAATATATGAGAAACTGTCAAGTGTACAAGGGGGCCCTACTGTGCATAGTGCTTTGTGTACTTTCAAAAAAGCATAAAAAATAAAACTAGGAGGTAAGAAAACTACTGTTGCTCAAATTAAAAGAAATCTATGCTGTGTTTTTAGAAAAAGTGTTAGCTTATCTAATAATGAAAAGTTGTTTTTCCCCTCTAGATTTGTTATAGAGAATAGTGAAGACATCCTATGCTAACTATCTTATGCCAGTATATATGCAAATAAAAACACACATACTTTAACATATAGTGTAGTCATATGATTTACCTTTTCCGATCGACTCTCATTGGCTGACATCATGTCCTTCAGTGTTTGTAAAACTTTGATGCAGAGTTTTTCTTCTTTTTCTTCAAGAAGACATTCAGTGTGGCGGATCAACCTGTATTTATAATTTAAGTGTAAGACATGTAAGCCAAGCAGAAAAAAAAAACCCAAGTATACCCAGCTCTAATGGTTACTAACATTAGGTGCCAAAAAGTGTATGTGCTTAGCATGTCTTTATGGCATTAAAAAGAACCTTAAATCATCTATTATGGTGGGAAGCGTGGTCACTTGAACTTGGCTTGGCTACCTAGAAGGGGGCTCGAGGTTCGACACCCGACTTGGGCAGAGTTGTGTTTACTGAGCGCCTAAAGGCAGCACAGAAAACCAACTCCTAGATACCCCCTCCCCCCACCAGTCCACAAATGAGATTGGACCAAAGCGCTCTGAGCATGCTATAAGCATGAAAGTAGCACTATATAAAAGCTATAATAATAATAATCTATCTCATGGTCTTCTAAGTTTTGTTTAGAAAGGAACCAAAACAGAAGGCACTGTCTCAGAAGAAAATGTATGTTTGCCAAATTAATATGGGCTGTACACTTTTCAGAGAGTTTTAATCTTAGCTCTATTGTAAACAATAAAAGTCTAGTCAACTGTTGGTCTCACAAAAATGTAAAAACATAAATCTGTTTTATAGACATAAAGTTTAATTTTCAACATAATTAGGTCATATAGACAATTACCTACAGTCGAGAGCAATGTAAATAAAATGGAATAAGAACAGTGTAGTTGACCTGTCAGCAGTTCTGACATCATGCCCACCACAAAAAGCTAGTATATAATACAAGCTTCGCAACACTGACCTAGCAATGAATCCTCCACTTTCACATTTCTCTCTTGCTTCTGTAGAAGGAGGAAACAAAAGTTCTGGTCTATGGAGTACATCCACAAGTACAGACATTTCAGCCTGGACCAATGGTTTCAACTGATTGTTTAGTGTGGCCACAATCTCCTGATTAGATGAAAAGTACAACTATTAGTTAGCTCAACATCAAAGTTCCCCCTCTCTTGGATATACAAATGGATAAAAGCATAGCCTGTAAAGAGCAAGTAATAGGCCATATCTATAATGAAATTTTAAAAAAAGCTAGGTCATCTAGTTAATTGGTAAATACAAAAAAAAGCTAATCAACATATTTAGAATGTATACACAATTATAAATAACTAGCTCATTTTTTCATAGATATTATTTCATAATATGTAACAAAAAATTCATAAATTTATTAAAAGGGAAATGTTTACATACAAAGTAGGATAAATAAAAGGATGTAAAAAAACACAACTTTCATACTATTCTCACCTGAAGACCTTCAATAATGTTTCTATAATCCCTGGAAGCATGAGCCTGGGACTCTCGCCTATTCTGCCTGACATTTAACCACCTCGCTGTAGACTTTTGAACAATATTTGCTCTTTCAAAGAGAGCATTCACCTGGCTGTCAAGATCAACTGGAATAGCAATACTCCTGCTCTTGGCTAGAAATGAAAAACATTGTACAACAAGGGATTTAATAAGTACATATTCTAAGGATTAGAGGACATTGTAAGATGTCATCCAGTATGTAATATATTAACAAGATTGTGTCACTAATGCATACCAGTATCTGAGAGTGTTCTAATACAGGCCTCCACATGAAACTTTTGTGAACCATCAAGCCATTCACATCGGATCAGTCTGAATGCACCTTGAAGCAATCTAACAAAGACTGGTTGATTGGTCTAGAATAATTTTTTTTTTTTTAATGTCAATAATATAACACAAGTTAAAGGATTTAAAAATTGTTTCAATACAAATCCCCATACAATGCTGCCAATCTTCTTGGGTTTTTAAAATGCTTCTATCAACTTTGTCTGTCTGGTAAAAAGTTTATATCAACTCACTCTGGTAAAAAATTTGTACATGTTATTTTCCCACACCCATTATCGCATTAAACTGAAATTTTGCACAATTATTTCTTTTACCTGACAACACAAGAATCAATAAAAAAAATTAATTAGTTGATTAATTATTTTGTTTGGTATTTTGAACAAAGGAAAGAAATCATAATTGACAGTGTTTGTAGTGAATGTGGAGTGGTGCAATTGTTGAAAAAAGGGAAATGGTAGAACCAAAATGGAGGAATATAAACAAAATAGTGTTTACCGTGTTAATTATTAAATTAAGATTAAATTATTTATATAACTATTTTGATGTTTGGTGTTAATGTATTGTTAAAGAGAGTCTCATCACATAACAAGACGTAACAGACAGATGTGGTGATATAAGTTGAATAAG
The DNA here is from genome assembly GCA_030265305.1 of Biomphalaria pfeifferi. NCBI lineage: Eukaryota > Metazoa > Mollusca > Gastropoda > Planorbidae > Biomphalaria > Biomphalaria pfeifferi. The sequence continues at coordinate 1,785,769 of JASAOG010000121.1, read as the reverse complement.
TTCCCTTAAGGACTTGAACCCTTAGTGAACATTTTTTTAAAGCATTTAAAAAATGATAATGTAAATATTTTCCAAGATACCCCCTCCTTCATTCCAAAGTGATAGGACCATAGTGCATTGAGAAAGTTAAAAGCTAAACAAAAACAATTGGTAAAAATATTTATATTTCTAATCGCAATAGTAATAATATGACTCATCCAAACGAATTGAGACAATTACAATCGATATAAGCTTTGCGTTTAAAACAGAATTATCTTAAATGTTTTATTGTTTTTACAAAGCTTATATCAACTCACTCTGTCTGCCTGTCAAAAAGTTTATATACGTTATTTCTCCTGCACCCAATCTTGGATCAAGTTGAAATAGCACAATTATTAATTGGCATAGACAAGACATGAATCAATAAAAAAAAATAAAAGATTAGTTAATTAATTACTGGTAAATAATTCTTGTGTATGATACCAACAAAGCAAATTAATACTTCAGTATTCACAGATCTGGCCAAAGTTTTACCCTTAGATACTTGAACACATTTTTCCCCCACACCCATTCTCGGATCAATTTGAAACTTTAAACAATTATTTAGTGTACCTAACAAAATATGAATCAAAAAATTAACCAATTAGTCAACCAAGTATTGGTAATTTATTTTGTTTGGTATCAAATAAGGGAAATAGTTTCTACATTTTTGATAGATTTGAAAATGCAGAGTTCTTTCTGCTAAATAAGCTTTGTTTTTGAGTAAATGATTTTTTATATTTTGCTGCTTGATTGATTAAATCCATGTAATTGTTATAGAATAAAAAATATATTTAAATTGGCTTCTATTTAAAAAACATTCTACTTGTAACACAAATGAAATAAGCTTATCAAAACAATTGGGACGTAACAAAACCTATGAGCCTATAAAAAACACAACTCAAGCCTACTTGTATATTAGTGCTCTGGTCAGAAAATGGAGAACTGAAAAATGTTGTAATGATGTTCATGACTGTAACTGTCACATATTGCTCCAGTTCTGTGTTGGCATGTTTCCTGTCATGGGTGGCATTACAAACCTGGTTTAAGAAGAGAAAGTGAAAATCTGACATTAGCAGTTAAAAATTTACATTTATATTTTAAAAAAAAAAAAAGGAAGTCTTTTGTTTATGAAATTAACAACCATAACAAAATTAAAATACTAACCATGGCAATATCTAGTAGGAAATTTTCAAACAAGGTCCACATGTATTTGCTTGTGTAGATTTCTTTCATTTCAATCTCTGTGTCTACATAGCAGTGATTGAGGAAATTGATGTATGCTGTCTTCACCTGATAACATCAATAAAACCACTATTAGATTCAATGTAATTAGACAAGAACATAACTTTATTTTCTCTTTGACAAAAGCATTAAATACTTTCTTTTTTACTCAACATCATTTCATAAAATACAAGCAAATAAAATATATTTCGTTTAATATTGCTGAAAGGAAATTTAAAACTAGAACTGGAGCTGGAATCTTTGCTAGATTTTAATTACCATCTCTGAACCCCATGCCCATTGCATCCCTTCTTACCTCTGGGATGCAATCTGGGTGCGTGACAACTTTGACAATGTCATCTAGTGGCAGCAGGGAGTGGCATTTGATCTCTGTATAGACATTCTTGCCCTCTGTGCAAAGGGCCAGCAGCTGGACCAAGTTGATGTGGTAGTTCAGGGCACTCTGCTCATTCACCCTGTCCCTCTCAGACTGCATCAGCTCAATTAAGTGCTCAAAGCTGGACGGTTCATTGTAGAAAACAAGAACATCTTCACCAACATTCACCAACTGATAAAAAAACAGAAAACTTTGTCTAAGTCCTTTAAAGCAGGAGTCACTTTCTCAAACTCTCATTGAACTAGATTTTAGATTAGCTGTCGTGTCTGTGTTTGTAATGTTATTACAGCGCCTTGAGTCTACATTTAGTTTGTTAACAGCGCTTTATAAATAAAATTATTATTATTATTAACTAATGAAATACAATAGCTTTGGTTAACAAGGGGGCTCACATTCAAATTTTTATGTAGACCAGGAATTTTTAATTGATATTTAACTCAGGCTTGTTGAGATAGAACCAAAACACTATATTGCATGAAAAACGCACAATACAAAATCAATTTTTAAAAAACGACAATGTTTTTTTTTACTATTACTGATTAATACTTAAATGTTAGTCATAATAAATAAAGACAAATTATTTAAGTTCAGACTCACCTCTGACATGACTAGGTCCTGACATCGTCTTATATACTCCCCTTCAGCCTTTACAATGGTCTGCAGGAATTTCAAGTACTGAACATGTCTGCCATGAGTCTCTATGTTGTGGACAAAGTGCTGAATGACTCTATCACTCACTTCATTACACAAAGCTGCGTTATCTTGAAAGATGGCTTTCATAGTATCCGCTTCCAGCAACTGAGATTAAGAGACACAAAATATCAACTAGAAATTCAAGTTTTCATTTATATAGCACAAAATAGTACCTTTAACAAAATAATCTAAAAGCTGGTAAAAAGATTCTTAATCCATATGATTAATCTCCATTTAGGTTGCACAAAGGAATACTTTAAGGCATTTGATAAAAAAACAACATTGGTAATAAAAATTAAAAATTTTATTTGTTTAGTAAGTTATATTTCATGAAACCAAACAATTATCCAAATTTTACAGGAAGGCGCAAAGTTATTTACATATACATTCTTCGGCTATAAATACTTTTTACACTAAGTAAAAGGTACTTCAGAGTGACTTTTAGTATTTGACCACTTCCAAAGTTATAGAAGTTCATGGCTGTTGAACTACTATTTTACTACTGGGACTTAATTAGCTGAGGACTCACTTCAAATGAAATTTAAAAACTATGTCCACAAAACAACAACACCCCCATTGTGCTCAAGCTAAAGATTAAATATAAAAGAACTAATGTACCCCTGGTGTAAGAAAGAGTTCCAGTTTATCTTCAAGTAGGCACTGGTTGGGCTGATTGTTCAAGCAAAAGGCCTGCAAGAATTCATGGGCTAGCTTCATCAGTTCATTCATACGACTGTCCAACTCCTGTTCATAAATAAGCAACATTCTACATAAAGTGTCTAAAAAATTTGTGATAGGTTAGGAAGAATTTACAGAAACATTTTAAAATGTGCACTAGACACACAAGAGCAAGTCATATAAAATGTATTGTTTTCTTTCAAGAAAGACAATGATAAAACTAGCATCTATTTCAAAAAACTTGCTGTTTCAGCCTTACCTTATCATAGGTAATACTGAGAAGCTCCAAGATGACATAGTGTGCATTCATGTTTCTGAGAAGTCTCTGCTCATGTTTACGAGCTTTCCTCACATCTCCAGCTTCTTGGATACAAAGTTTGGTCAGACGCTGCAGAATCTAAAGAAAGGCAAAATGCTTTAAGTATTAGGGAACATTTTTGAAAACATAAATAATCACTGATAAATATGTTTTAAGACAAAAAATTCCAACCTGAAAGATTAGAACTCAAAATTTAAATATCCAATTAAGTCTTAGTGAAAAGTGACTCACAAAGCTAGTAAAATTCGATTATCAAAATAATTATAAATCAAACTATAAATCAATTTTTTTGTAACCTAGATAAAAATAATTATTCATTTGTATGCATTCAATTAAATTACATAAAAAAAATTTTTGGTTTATTTCTCTTGTTAACTTCAATAACTTGGTTTGACATTAAGAATATGAAATGAAAATATTAATGTTCCAATTATTTATGGAGACAAAACAAAATTAGAAAAAAATGAACTCCAGATACAATATGAGACATTTAAAACACCACATTTTGAAAAGTGCTTATTTAAAAAGTTACAAATATTGTGAGAGCATGCATGAGTAGATCTAGTTAGTTTCAATGTCAGAAGAATAATACCATGAAAAACCATGAAGCTCAGTTTCTGTTCAAATGGTTGGAATTGAGAATTTGTATTTGTAAAATTATGAGTATTGCTCAACAATCTACTGATTGTACCCATGTTAAATTTCTGTGATAATTTTTATAAACACTTCAACTATCTACAAACATGACATCTCCTAATTTTAACTGACTGAGAACAGACTTTTTGTAAAGCTACTAATCATGAACAATTTTTTGTTAGCTACTAATCATGAAAAAACTTTTTGTTAGCTACTAATCATGAAAAAACTTTTTGTTAGCTACTAATCATGAAAATTGTTAAACAAGAGAACAATAATAATAAAAAAAAAAACTTTCCAGTACAGTACAAGCAAAATTAAATGGAAGAAGAGAAAAACAATGAGTTAAAACAACAAGAAGTTATGGACAGGCTCAACTCTGTATGAGACTTTAAAAATATCAGAAAAAAAGAGTGAAGAAGTCAGCTGTTCCAAATGGCTTTGTGGCATTGAAAGTTTTACTTAATTATAAGAAAGTTAGAGCTGCAGTAAATGGTGATGTAGTTTTGCTTTATAATAAGACAGGTAGAGGTGCAGTAAATGGTTGACGAAGTTTTATCAAAATGAGACCAAAGAATATATTTGTAAATGGAAATGTATAATGACATCAATGTAAAATAAGTAGCAGCCTAAACATTTTCTTGAAACTGTACATTTATTTTTCTATTTTACTTCTCCCAAAGAACTTAACCACACAAATCTTACACATACATACAGTGAACATGTTTTACTGCTTTGTTGTGTTCTGCATTTCGGATGAACATTTTAATGCAAAACAAAGCACTTACCAACTGTTCAAAGTACAAGTACAAACAAAAATATGTTTAGGTTTTTGAAGTGCACACATTTAATATGAAACAAATTTCCCAAACACCAAAATGTTAGTAGATATTTAAATAAACAAAAATTTGTCATTAAACAAATTATTTTGATCTACAGTCAAACCTCCTATATTGAACAATTATATCAAATGTTTATTTGAATCTATTGATAATGCACTTCTATCAGACTAGGTTGATTTAAACACTCACTAAGTATGACTAGCCCAAAGTAAAAGGTTAATCTGAATGGCATGCAATAATCAAATGTAGCTAGTCCTCTATTTGAAACCTGGGGTGCCAATTGGAACCTGTCATAATACTTCAGACATCTATTTACAATAGACAGTATCAATAAAATTATGTAAGTCATGCAATGGGCTTGAGAGTGAAAAAAAAAAGTTAAGTTCATCTTCACTCCTAAAAAAAAAAGTTAAGTTCATCTTCACTCCTATCATACATAAAAATTAGTCCTTTTAAACCCAATCCCTTCTTAGTCTTACAGTTGAAAATTGAAATGTGAGCCTATTATTGCAAAATTAGTTCACCCTACATTGCAGTATATATATTTTTTGAATAGACTATAAATTTAGTTAAAGCAAGATTTAAACATTGTTCTTTTCATTATGGCTGTGATGTAGTTAGAAGTGTGTTTTACATATTGCATGGTGTAATATTTATTGATGTTCAATGTTTGAATAATTTTTCTTTAAATTATAAAATAGATTGAAGAAATCAACTATGTGCTGTGAAATTTTATTTAAGAGGTTTGACTATAAAAAATTTTTGACAAACTCTTAGCATAATATCTATTCTTACCTATTAGAAAACTACCTAGTCTAACCTTTAACTTCATGTGAAGCTACTGGTGTTACAACAATATAAAAAAAATCAAGACATGAAAATAGACATTGACCTTTCTGTTGTCAGTTGGCTCAATGCACAAGGCAGTTAGTCTCTTGAGAATCTATCAGAAAGTAGCAGAGAAACAGAGGTGGCAGAATTAAATGGAGGAAAAGCTTTAGGTTTCAGGACAGACCTCTTTGATGCATTGTATTATAATCACTGTGGCCTTACTTAGCCTAACAAAGTGTTAAACCAAACAAATAATATGTCTATTTTCTATTCACTGTCAACTTTAGTATTCAATTTATTTAAATTGATTCTTTTTTTTTTTTTTTGTAATAAAAAGAAATACAATGTTTTCATTGATGTACTTTATGCCTACTTAGTACAAACTGTTTTAGTAACAAATATGATACTATTGCATTTGGTATAAGAAAAAGTGCATTTGTTACAAAGAGACATTTCCTCAAGAACAAGCAAAGCAGAGGAGATTACACAAAGAAATAAATAAGGAGAGAGAGAGAGAGAGTGAGAGAGACCCATGCTGCAAAAAACAAGATAAATAAAAGAGCTCTAATGGCAATCAGAGAGTACATTAGTTCAAGGAACTAACAGAAAGTATAGGACTCATGAAACACTTACTGCTTTGATGGTCTTATAGTTGACACTGGAGTCACTGCTAATTGGTGGACCAAGGTCAAGGTCTATGGCTGATTCACCTTCATTGTGGCCCTGTTAAAATAGAAACAATACCAATGATGCAAGAAAAAGACAAAATTTTATAAGTATTGTGTAAGTATATAGTTTGAAAATATACATATCTTGGCCATCACAGTTATGCATAAAATAGATGTAAGTAGTTTTTTTTACCTGCTTTTCTCCAAGTTAACAAACATATATCCTTTCTATCTTAGTGTATTTACACTAAGAAAGTTTTCTAAGGCAATTAATGACATTATTCTAGAGTCAAATGCTGTATCGTGTATTACAATTCAAAAACCTGTCTTGTGTACTTCTACTCTAGTCTCGATAGAGTCTATATACTGATATAAATTTAGTTCTATTTCCAACTTCTTGTAAAATCTCTACTAAATTACAATAGATATAGACTAGATCTAGATATCTAGGTCTGGTTTCCATTTTTTTTAAGAAAAAGAAAGTTCCATTGTCTTATAGAATATCACATGCTGGCAGATCAAACTTAGTCTGATTATGGTTGCTTTGTTTATGTTTTTGACAAAAAAGTGAAAGAATGTGAATTAGCGAAAGCCCCATAATTTAAGAAATATAGCTTCCTGTCTTTGTTTAAATTCAACTTATTTTAAATTTTAACTGTTTAAAAGCCAACAAAGTCTAATAGATAAAAACCTGCATTTATAGCAAGTGAAAAAAGTCCAATACCGGCAAACAGTCGGACTGTCATTTACAGACAAGTTATTTTTTTAGATGTAATTTTTCAGGCATGCCGGCAATCTAGCATCCATGTAAACTTGTTGAGCCAAATAAATAAAAGCTTAGATTAACCAGCAATAATTTTTGATTGATGGAGTAAATAAAAGTCATTAGTAGCTTAAAAGTCAATTTCCAAACATAAAACTATAATTTAATGTAAAAACACAAAAAGGCTTACAACATGATCTTTCTTTTTGGATTTCTTTTCAGTCTTTTCAGAACTTTCTTTCCCTTCTTCCCCATCTTCATTGGTGGCAGATTTTTTCTTTTTCTTTTTCGGGGCATCTTCTCCATGTTTGCTCTTGTAGACCCAGAGTTCTGATTTTTCAACCAGCAGCCTGAGCTTGTCCAGATCTGACTTGATCTGTCTGTAGTTCTCAACATCACTGTTGGTCACCAACAGCTGGACCTAAACACAAAGACAAGTACATAAAAAGCTGACTGGAAGTACTCTTAGTTTAAAATTTTCATCAGCCCACTGACCAAACTGATCTTAATTGTTCACAATAGACTAAAAAATATTTTTTTTAACATTATCTAAAACATTATTGATCATGTGAAAAATAAGCTTTGCAAGCCTTGAATTATCCAAAACATTTATTAAGTTGTCAATTGATGGCTGCCAGGTCATGTGGTATGCGCTATGGACTGTCCTTCAGTCTAGATGGTTCAAACCCTGTCTGCTGCCAGATATTAAAATAGTGATCAATGGCAAGCTCAACATAAAAACATTACTATTTTTCATTATATTTCCTACTTTTGGCTTTTTCTTTTCATTTGAAAATGGTTAGATGTAATTACATAAAGGACAAAAATATTATATCTGAGAAATTCATATAGAAAGTTCAAGTAAGGAAACGAGTGAAGCTAGAGCAAAGAAACAATTGAGTTATAGCATACAGTGAAACGATGAGAATTAAACACATGAGTATGAAAAGTCGATTTTTATCTGAAAAAAAAAAATGCTCATTTTAGCTTTTCTCTTTCAAGTGTTTAGCTAAATGCCAACCTACTTGTGTAAAGGCATTCAAAACTTCTTGTCTCTGTGAAAAGTGTCTAAACAACAGCTGCAGGGCTCCTGATACCAATGGTGGGTAGTTGTGCATGACCATGTTGAGTAAGACCCTCAGGAACATTTTGCCTCCTTGCCCATCAAGATCCAGCTCATCACTAAGAAAATAATAATAAAAGTGTTCAGACATGCCATCAGGTTTGGTCTTGTTCAATAGTTCTATCAACATAAGACATGCCATCAGGTTTGGTCTTGTTCAATAGTTCTATCAACATAAGACATGCCATCAGGTTTGGTCTTGTTCAATAGTTCTATCAACATTAGACATGCCATCAGGTTTGGTCTTGTTCAATAGTTCTATCAACATAAGACATGCCATCAGGTTTGATTTGTTCAATAGTTCAATCAACATTAGACATGCCATCAGGTTTGGTCTAGTTCAATAGTTCTATCAACATTAGACATGCCATCAGGTTTGGTCTTGTTCAATAGTTCTATCAACATAAGACATGCCATCAGTTTTGGTCTTGTTCAATAGTTCAATCAACATTAGACATGCCATCAGGTTTGGTCTTGTTCAATAGTTCTATCAACATTAGACATGCCATCAGGTTTGGTCTTGTTCAATAGTTTTATCAACATAAGACATGCCATCAGTTTTGGTCTTGTTCAATAGTTCTATCAACATAAGACATACCATCAGTTTTGGTCTTGTTCAATAGTTCTATCAACATTAGACATGCCATCAGGTTTGATTTGTTCAATAGTTCAATCAACATTAGACATGCCATCAGTTTTGGTCTTGTTCAATAGTTCTATCAACATAAGACATACCATCAGTTTTGGTCTTGTTCAATAGTTTTATCAACATAAGACATGCCATCAGGTTTGGTCTTGTTCAATAGTTCAACCAACATTAGACATGCCATCAGTTTTGGTCTTGTTCAATAGTTCAATCAACATTAGACATGCCATTAGGTTTGGTCTTGTTCAATAGTTCTATCAACATAAGACATGCCATCAGGTTTGGTCTTGTTCAATAGTTCTATCAACATAAGACATGCCATCAGGTTTGGTCTTGTTCAATAGTTCTATCAACATAAGACATGCCATCAGGTTTGGTCTTGTTCAATAGTTCTATCAACATAAGACATGCCATCAGGTTTGGTCTTGTTCAATAGTTCTATCAATATAAGACATGCCATCAGGTTTGGTCTTGTTCAATAGTTCTATCAACATATTTTTTTGTTTCAACTTTGTCCTTGGTCCCTAAAAACTGTTGATTGCTAAGCATCATATTACAATTATGACAAAAAGCCTAATGATCAGACCAAGTAGTCTACTACTACAGTACAGCCATTTTTCTATCAAGCTAATAAGAGACAGTAGGTCAAAGAGAACAAAAAGCTCAAGAAAGACCTATTAAGCCCTAATTTTAAGGTACCTTTCTTGAACTTTCCTAGACATTGTGAAGGCTTAATAGAGATGAATGATGACTATTTAAAGGCTGTCCCGACAAGACTTATGTCTAACTTTTGGCCTCAGAACAAGACACAACAGAATGAGACATTTGTTCCAGAAGCTGAAAATTGGGACTAGTAAAATTTGCCCTCATGGAGTGTCACCATGTCTTTCAAAACTGCATTCTTCATCAACAGGCCTGAACAAGACACTGGCCCCAAAACACCCGTAAAGAAAAACAAACTCTATGAAGAACTGTCTGATCTGGAAACCACTGCACAGTTCATCTCAGATAATGATCTAGTCATCTGAACCCTCCAACATAATAATGAGAACGAAGGAAGAAAAATATGGTTAAATGAGACTATCAAGTTTGGCACATGAGCTTTCTTTACATTTTTTTTAGGAACAGAAGTTACTGTAGTAACAAAAGTGGAAACTGTAAAAAGAAAAAAGATCATACTTCTTATATGTAATATATATATAAAAAAAGATATTGAAAAAAATGATCAATGTCTACTCACCTTCCACCAAAGACATCTTCAGCTTGTGTTGAGATACTGTCTAGATCTAGCCCTGGAAACAAGAAACATACAGTTATTAAAGTGCTATCAATGGTTTAGAAAAACAAACATAAACAATATGTCAGAGGAACATATGTCACAATAAAATGACTACATGACAATTATATCTAAAGCAACAAGCAATGATAATCTTTGTGCATTACAACATAACTTGCATTTAAAAAAATTATCAATTTGTAGTTACATATACAAGTAATTTTGTAAAATAGTTATTATAATAAACTTTATCAAAATTTAAATTTTATAAATATCTCACTAATATTAATTACAAAATACTATATTATTTATTATTTTTATTATTACAAAATGTCTAGCTAACTAAAATGAAAGCATTAATGATACACTTCGATGAGAAAGCTTTATTAATATGTTAGAATAGAGATGTGAAAGTCAAAGAAATATTTGTAATAGCTATCATGTAAAGACATCATTAACCTTCTATCTTTGTATATAAGTTTGATTACAAGATCAATAGTTTCTAGAGTGTACAAGATATACTTTCAGTGAAGCAAACACATTATTATTTTATTGATACACTTATAAGTGACAGGCCATTGCATTAAGAAAATTTCAAAGATTTAGCATCTAGTATTTTAAAAAACCCAGCACAGGTTGCTAAATGTATTTAAATCCAGGTTTAAATTGCATGAAAAAAATATACCTTAAAAAAAACAACATTATATTTCAGTAATTTTTTGTTTGCCTGTTCCTCTAAGAAAGAAAAGTAACAAAGGATTGCTTTTAGTCCTACTGTTAGTTTTCAATGACATCCCATGACCAATTTTTTTCAATGTCCAGCTTATAGTCAAACCAAAATAAAATTTCTGAAATATAAACCTGCCCAAGGATGAAATTAATTTAAAATTACATATATATGAACTGCTTGTCTTAATTGACTATTCAGCTTATAAGAGTAAAATCAATCCTAATCACTATACATATATACACTATGACATAAGTATAAAAGGTTTGTATTGGCATGAGTCTGTAATTAAAGAATTTTACATACAAGCCATTGACAAGACAAAGTGCATGAAGGGGTAAAACAGGAAAACAATGGGATTCTAAGAAGGAATGGACCAGAGTTTCAGATTCACAAATTGTGATCACACGACTGACATGCCCTGTGTGATGTCCTAATATTTAATAACAACAAGAGGTCAGAGCGGAGCTAGGTCAACAAACAGTTTACACTTTTGTATAGTATAAATGCCTAAGAAATAACAAGAAAGATAACTTTCCCCCTCCACCACAAAATGTATTACACCAAATGTCATGAGTACTTTTTTTTTGTTATAGCAAAAATTAAATATTAGTTCAAACCCTTCTGAAAACATCTTTCATCTCTGAACAAATAATTGTAAAAAATGATCTTATCTAATCGCAAGGAATTCATTTCCTAAAAATAATGTTTGTTTTCATAATTTTAAAAAAGTTTTGTGAAACATGAAAAGGAATTTGTAACAACAATATAATGATATAAAGAAGACTTTTACAGTTCACTTTTTATTTCTTAACATTGTATTGCAACGTTTTTTTAATTGTTGAAAAATACAAATTATAATAAATATGACCACAATTACCATATAATTATTGTTTTATTTTTTTTTTAGTTCTTTTTATTATCATTAATAAGTTTAATGTTTAATTTTTTCCATGATAATATAGTATGTTAAGTGCACACTTGTCCATTTTCATTTGTGAATAGGTGGGCAAGAAGAACCATGCAGCCTCTAGAGGCTCAGCAAACACTTTTTGAACAAAAATTTCCTAGCTAATATAGAGACTTAAAAACTCCAGCTGAGTTTCTTTGCCCAACACCACTCAGAGGCATCAAAATAAGTTTACTGTTGGAAAACATTAGGTACACTTTCAAAGTAAGCCACCCATAATTCTTAATGGGCTATTTAACTCATATTGTGGTAGAGAACAGATTTTTTTCCCAAGCAGTCATAATTTAATTCTTTAATAATACTAATATTTATGTTCATCATATTATCAAGCCTACAGCCAGAAATATTAGGGCCCCAGACAACTAGGTACATGTGCCTCCCCCCTGCCTTCCTCCAACATGCCAAAAAACTTCAAATATATATAATATGCAAGATGCATGTTGAGGCCCCAAACTAGATTCCTGTTCATTCCCCCCCTGGCACATGGCCTGTTATTATGTTCCTGTAGCCCTTAAGTAAGTATTTTATCTCCCCTGCTTCTGGAATTCTTTAATGTTGACAATTTAAAAAATCTTCTTATAAAGATAACATAATTTATAACAATGCCAACTTTCCACTTAAGTACATTAAGCCAAATAAATTTGTTTTCAGCATTTCCAAGCCACGTAAGGTTTGATGAAAAGTTTAAGAAGCCCTGATATAAACAAAAAATTCTATTAGACCTGAATAGTACCACTTCAAACAACAAAATCATTTTGAAAACCATCAACAACACCAAAAAAGAAAACGATTTTTTTTCCTTTACTATTCCTTTTCCTAGAAAAAAAAAAGTCTGAAACATGTTCCTGATAGAGACGAAGCAGAGAATGTAGAAAGAAGCAATAAATGATACAACAAAAGAAAGAGAGTGAGACCAGTGCATGGGTGGGGGGAACAAGGCTACAAAGACCTACTGAGGCTACAAAGACCTACGTATGTTGGCATTAGACTTGTAGGCTGGGCTGCTATCTAGCTGAGGTTGTATCTGAGATTTAAACATGGCCAGTATCCAGGCCAGGCGATAGTCCAGGCGCACATGCATCAGGTACTGGGTGCAAGTGGGTCAAGGTCAGATACAGTGTTAGTTGTACAAAATCAAATAAATAAAATAAACTTATACAAAATGTAAAAAAAAAGGCTAAAGTGTGAGTGACTAGGCATATATTTGTAAAGGTAAAAAAATGTCAGGTCAAGGTTACTATCACTACATGTATAGTTTGATGAAAACAAAGCTAAGAAAAGATACATATGAATCAGATCTACTCATAGATGTCTCATAATAAAACAGACAAAAAATATTTAGATTTTTTTTTTTCATAATAAGAAATTATATACTAAATTAAAAAAAAAAATTTTCTGTTTTTTTTTAACTGAATTAAAAAAATTGTAAATGAAATCACTAGAACCGTGATGGAGAGCACACACGCTTAAAAAAAAAAATTATAGCAGAATATAAATAAAAATGAATTAAAATTTGCTAACTGTAAAAACTAAAACCACAAAAAAAAACAAACAACAACCTATGAATAAAAAAATATGTAAAAACCAAATAGATCACCAAAAAAAACCCAACAAAATATTGGATTATGGGAATAAAATTTTAGTGGCAATCTATATAGAATGATTATAATCAAAACTAATTTCTGTCTGTTTTATTGCATTGGTGTGATAGAGCATGACTCAGCTACTTTACCCAATAATAAAAATATTAGTCAGATGGTAAAAAAAAAACAAAAAAACACAGCTCTCATTAAGCCATGCATGTATATAAAAGGAAGCAGTCAGTTGATGCCCATTATAAACAATACATGAGAAGTTAGAAGAAAAAATGCTGGGGAAATTTAGAAAAAAAAAATATATGCATATAGATAATAGTGTCTCTATTTTTACCAGTCTTCTCATTGGGGTTATAATTTTCATCATGTTCCTTCTTGAAAATGGAGAGAAGGGAAGTAATTCTGAAATCTAGCCTGGTGTCCATAATGAACTGAAACAGTAAACAGCCTACAGCTAAGATTGTTGTTTTGTTTCCCGGATGTCAATGTCAGCTAATTACTCAGAAACAAGAAATGCATCCTTCTTTCTTCCTTTTCTCTTATTAAGACATTTAGTAAAAAATTTTTTGATAATCTAAGAAATGCAAATAACTTTTAATGTTATAAAAAAAAAATTAAAAAAAATAGACTGAGATAGAATCAACCAATATGATAAGATCTTAGAATTCAATTCCAGCTGCTTAGACTGAGATAGAATCAAACAATATTATAAGATCTTAGAATTCCATTCCAGGTGCTTAGACTGAGATAAAATCAAATAATATTATAAGATCTTAAAATTCCATTCCAGCTGCTTTTATCTTGAATAGGAAAAGTCAGTTGATATATTGAGATAAAAAATATTGAAATAAAACATAAGTTAGTTCTGTTATTTAAATCAAAATAAATAACCAATAAAAAAAAAATGGTGACATCCAATGAAACTTAGCCCCAGAATATAAACAAAAATGTAAGGCTTATCATCCAAAAAGACTTAATAGGCAAAAACTGTACATGTTCTATTTTGTGTTAATTTACTTTTTGATGCTATTATCCTGTCACACTGTCCAATGGGAAGAAAATGCAAAATTATTATCTCTAACTTGGAATCTATTTATTTTTACTATTGTACCTTGAGTATTTCGATGATTTTTAGTTTAGTGTCCATGATTTTTGTATCCTCTTCCTCTTCTTTCTTCTTCTTGTTCTTCAGCTCAGTGGCTTGCTGGGACATAGGTAGGTCAAGGTCAGGATCTAAAAAGCAAAAATAAAATAAAATTTAGCATTTTCACATGTGTCTTTTTGGGTTTTGTTTTGATAGCAGCAGACTATTTTGTTAAGTGAATAAGGCATTAAACATATGTTGTACATAAAAGTGTCACATTGCTCCAGAATTTAATTTTAAAAAAGTATTTTTTTAAATTAAAATGTAATGAATGATCCAGTATATACAAATATAGACAGTGGTGTGGTGTACAAATGGTGAGATTTAGAAGTACATTAATAAATCAAACTCACCTTCCACAACCACTACAGAAACTGGTACTGTTGATATTGGGGAGGCTATAGATTCAGGTATACAGTCCAGAATACTGAGAAGTGTTTTGGTCAAACGCAGCAGATCAGAGAAAGAGTAGAAGCCAAAGTAGATAAGTTGCCTGGCTAAATTGACCACCTGCAGAGAAAATATGTAATTACTGGTTAAAAAAAAGTCAATGAAAAGTACAGAAAAAAAAAATAGCAAGTACAAATTACTATTTGATACCGGTGTGTAAAAAAACATTTTTTTTAACCTAATTCATAATTTACAAAAAGCTACTTCTAATTAAGCTCGTCTATATGAATTACAACAACATTTGCTCCTCACTTCATAAGTCAAGTTATTCTGTTCACCATCTGCCCATGCCTTATTGACGATGTTACACAAGTAGTCTTCAACAAATGCTATAGTTGGGTCAAACTTTTTCTTTACTTCCTCCTTCTCTGGTGCCTTGGTGATGTTGGACTCATAGCTATTACCAAAGAATGTAAGAGGAAATATTAGGCATATCATTTGATTGCATACAAAATTATCAACTCTTTTAAGTTAGTGCCAGAGTTCTTTATAGTTGGTATATTTACAATTGAAAAATTATTATACTGAATTTAGAAATTAGATGTATGATGAAACATTTTCTATTTACAAGGTCATGAAGCCAGATTACTGTCTATATTAAACTGACGACAAGCGTAAAACATTTAAAAATAGATCCAGTTTTTGGTTGTCTCATTTATAGTTACATTTTTTTTAATTGTAACAATCTTACAATGCAACTACATTTGAGTATAACTTTAAATAGTAAAATTATCAGTAATCAAAACAATAAATAATCAGTTAATCAAATGTGAAATTACCTTATGTCAAACATGAAGATATCAAATTTCAAATAGATACACAGAAGAGTTCAATATTGTTTGTATAGTAAAGTATGTGAATCAACTTTACAGGCTCATACGTAACAACTTAAGTGTCCAATAAAAATTATTTCAAAATACTGAGGTCTGACTATTACTTGACTTAAACATCTAGATACTATTGATTACAAAACATTAACTAAAGATTTAACGGCACATACTCTTCTATAGAGATCTTCTGTGGAATTTCAGACCAGAGCCTAGCAAACTTGACAGGCTTGACCTGTTCTTGAGGGTCTCTGTCCACATGCATTGACAACATAAGTCTACAGAAAGCTGCCCGCAGATCAGGAGGCAGAGATTCATCAGCCATACATCTTTATTAAAAAAAAATGAAAATGATCAAATATATAAAGATGAACATAACTTCAGAAGTACCAAAGGTGCTTTTCATTAAATTATTGAAAAAGATTATTCAAACCTTACTTGAGAATCAGATCTACATCCAGAGATTCACTTAATTTATTGATAGCAAGATACTGTCTGTCTAAACACATATGAGAAAACAAATCCAGCTGGTGCCTGTAATATAAAGTTGCATAAATCAAACTGTGTATAACAAAAGCAATAATAGAATTAAATTTATAGAATAAAGTTTAGTTTAAAATTTATTTCTTTTCAATGAAGCATTACAAACACACCTGTAATAGTCTAGTATTTCCTTGTCTGCCTTAATGTTGTCTGCAGCTCCCATGGCCAGCTCTCTGATCCCCTTCTGACTCCTGTACTCCGCACCAGTGGAACCCAGGACCTGCCTGACACTGATCTCCTCTTTGTTGTTGCCAGACTTGTCGTAGGTTGGATCCCAGAACAGAACAACTTCATCGTCTTCATCCATGGTCATCACAACACCTTCCTCCCCATCTGCTGGCATCTCATACTCCATCTGAGTTCGAATTAGTCTTCGGAACATAACAAAAAAGAGAGAGAGAGATAAGAACTTTTTAACAAATCTCAACAGTTAAGATGAAACTATTAATATGCACCCCAAAAGGTAAAAAAAAAATCTTTAAGTTAAGGCATATATACATATACACATCCAATCTAATAAGTCAACATAATTTGATAATACTTTTACACATTTACATTAACTATTTAGTTAAAAGAAATATCTATGACAATACATGTATACATAATCTTTAATTAAAACATTTAGTTATACTAATAAAACAGCACACCTTGTTTCAATAAGTATATCTTGGTTTTCAGGTGCTAACAAAGTTTTACAGATAAGTTCTTGAGTGATTGGGATGGCCACTTTGCTACACACACAAAGATCAGCTAGGTAGTCTAAAAATCTGGAAAAAACAAACAAAACAAAGCTATTTAGAAGGTTTTTTTTTAACTATTGGCGAATACATTAGAATAATAGATATAAATTTAAGTTCAAAGCTGCTATGTTACAATGCTTGCATTTTTATTTTATTTTGTAATGCCAACATAAAAATATTTGAGCTTATATTTAATCATTTTAAAATGTTTTTCAAATTATAGCCTTTTTTTTTTTTAAATTTTAAATGAACATTTATTTTAAAGCTACATGTTATTATCGCTTTTTAAGATGAAAATGAGTGAGGCTAATTTTAATTTATTGAATCTTTTAGGTGTTATGCAGAAAAACATAAATGTGATACCTTGGCTCTTTCTTCCGCCTCACCAAAGATACAAACATCTCAATCTCAGGTTTCTTGATGTGCTTCTCCAACAGCTTTCGATTATTGTGAAGTAAGGCTGTTATGGTGTCTTCAGCAAGTACATCATAACCAATCTGTCGCTGCATGAACTGTAGTTTAGTAGCCACATATTCCTGAGGATGAAGATTTAATTATAATTAACACAACCTGGTCTTTTAAATATGTTACACAACTTTGGCAAAAGAAACATGGAAACAAAAAAAAAAAAAAAAACCAAAGAGAAAGAACAGTTATACAACAATATTGTAATAACTTAAGTGAGGCAACTCAACGAGGCATATATCTTTATTTACACGACATCACAAGTTCATAAAACATCACTTTGGCTCTCAACTTGGGCGGAAATCGTTCTCCTCTCTTCCTAATGTTGACATCCCTTTCAGTCTAGTTTATCACAGTGCGCACCTTCTAGCTTATATGGCGGCGCGCATGGCGGAGTTATAACATTGCCCCCTTCTTAGAGCTTTTCGTCCTGAAAAGAAACAGTGCAGTGGAGCTTTGACAGTTCAGGTGGAGGTCGATCGGTGGAAACCACAGACGTTAGGGTGCCTGTTGTCCACAAAGCCATCTGCACAGTTTTCCGTGGTCGTCGCTTCCTCTTCTTCCAGTTGGCCAGTCCATGCTTGAGGCGATATCGTGGTCGCTCTTCAACCTCATGGCGATAGTCGCTGATACAAGCCAGCTGACACATGGAGAGTTAGTGGAGGTCAGGATTGCCAGCCAGGTAACACTAATGGATGTTGTGGCGAACACCGTAGATTCCAGGGTTGTTGTTCTAAGACGCTGAGTCAGCGGACCTTTTTCATGGACGTGTCGTGACACAGTTGTAGGCCCACAGCTAGCCATGGTTTCAAGCACATAGTCTTTCTCAACTTCATCTGTAAGGTATGCCCATGAAGCATCCTTGTAATGTTCATCCACCACTACATCAGGTTTCGCTGGGATTAATTCACCACCGTTCAAGTCACTTTCACTGATGTGGGCAAAAGTACACATTTCTGTCAAGTTCAGATCTTGTAGCTGGGTTTCTTGGCATGGGCACTGTCCCCGCAGGACGCCGCATATACAGTTCATGTCAATCGGCTGGATGCAATAGCCAAGCATCGAGTTCTCTCTTATGCCGCTGCCAAAGTCAAATTCGTTGTTTCTGTCTCGGCCATTGTTGGGGCCCGTATTCGCAATTTCACCCGACGACATCAAAGGCAAGGAATCAGAAATGGTCTTGAGGCTTTCATGGTTTGAGTTCTCATCAAAGGTACTGACAGATAAACAGAGGTCTTTAAGGTCCACAGCAGCAAGCTTGGACGCAGACCCAACGTTGTCTTGATCTGTCCGGCTCGTTGCAGGTATTCCAGGAACAAAAGTTTTAGGCACATAACAGACTTCTCTAATTTCTTCATTTGTTTCTTTTCTTTCAATTCTGTATATCCCATTTAGATCGTCGCAGCAATCGTTGTCACGTTTCTCGCCCTGAAAGTCATCCCCACCAGACTTGCCCACAACACTGTCACAGACAGCACTCCAATCCCCAGCGCCTCTATCACCACTGTTTGTGCAGCCACAGTCCTGACCAGGCAACTGCTCCTTCCCTAACGAGTTTAGTCCTCCTTTTGCTTGCGACACAATTTTATCACTTTGATCTATTTGGCCTTCTACTTGCAATACACTTTCATAAACTTTGTTCAACATTATGTTCCTGCTCATGTTCAGTTGTTCATCAAATGCATCCAAAAAGTCCTGGATCTTGCCAATGTACTCAACAATCCCAAGTTCAATTTCAAATGTGTAGGTCTCCGGATCTTCTTCTTCATTGATCAGAGCTTGTCTCAGACGAGCCGTGAGTGTTTCCCTGCTACCGAGGGATTTTAAACCTCGGTCCAGAAGCTCTTGTCTTATCTCTTTAATTGAGAGCTGATGTAATAGCTTCAAATATGTCATTGTAATCAAAGCCTACCTCCTCTCGTTGAGTTGCCTATGATCCCACTTCTGACACCAATTGTAATAACTTAAGTGAGGCAACTCAACGAGGCACATATATCTTTATTCACACGACATCACAAGTTCATAAAACATCATCTTTCTTAGGCACAGTCTTTTCACTTCGGCTCTCAACTTGGGCGGAAATCGTTCTTCTCTCTTCCTAATGTTGACATCCTTTTCAGTCTAGTTTATCACAGTGCGCACCTTCTAGCTTAGATGGCGGTGCGCATGGCGGAGTTATAACAATATGTAGTTTTCATTTATGTGCAAATACAGAGATATTTCATATTTGAAATCATGCTTATCAATTTAACAAATTGTTAACACATGCTCAATTTTTATGTAAGAAGATGGTTGTTTAATGAATAGAGTGCTTGACTACTAAAATGAAGCTTCATGATTCAGTTTCTGAGAGAGAATTAGGAAAGTCCACACATAATGGTTGGCTTAGGTTTAAAGCAAAGGTTGGTTAGTTGGTTATTCTGCTGGCCCTATTGTTAAACTCTGGTCACAGAAATGGGTAAACAAGCCCAAGTTTTTAAGATCTCATAGGCTAGCTTGACTTGTATTAAAATGTTGTATTTTAATTTTAAACTGATTTTAAATATGTTTAGGAAAGTCTAAGTTGATATTTTGTGTAAATTTTTACAACTTCAGTTAACTCCCCCAAGATACCTGGTTTTTCCTGTAGTTTTGGAAAGACAATTTGAGAAGTCTGTAACAAAGACGACAAAGATGTCGGAATGCTGCATGCCTCTGATCAGAAAGTTCTTCCATGGACTGCATCAGTGCACCATCACCAACATCATTAAATGGAGCTTGCAAGATTTTGAAAATCTGAGCACAAAATATAATTTTTGTTTTAAATTAAGTGCGTTTGATAATGTACTTTAAACATATGACAATTTCTATTTCAGAAAATATTAACATAAAAAATTGTGTACTTAACATAAAAAAAGTGTGTGCTTAAAACAAATAAAAAAGCATGATTATAAAAACCATAAATTTGTATTGCCAATGTCTTTTCCCACCCCTCTCCTTTTCACAAATCCACCAGTCATCATTTTTTAAGGTAGGCCAAATAATGTATCATAAATAGAGATTTTGCTTCAAGATACCTGTTTCAATATGTTCTGTTCTCGAATCAGTTTCTGCCTCTCTCTGTCAGGCTTAGCAATGACTAGGTCCAGACAATCTCCAGTGGGGTTGGACAGCTCCAGATGACCCAGGAAGTATATGACATCTGTGATTAGTTGGATCACAGACCTGCAAGAGACATCTAATTAGTTGAATTTAAGTTAAAAGAACAATAGTTCAGTGTTATACACTATCATCCTATAATTTATTAACTTTCTTCTTGTACACTATCAGTTAATAAATTAAATTTTATTTACCTATAAGTTTTATTTTCTTTGTAAGTTTTACATTTTTTATATTATATTATCCTCTTGTAAGGTAAACCATATCAATTTAGTAAGTTATAAGCTATCATCATGTAAGTTATATTTCTTATGCTCAACTTATCATTTTGTAAGGTATACACGATCATTTTCATTTTTTTTTTCTTCTAGGAAAATATTAAATCCTTTTATTATTCTTTTATTATGTCTTCTATTAAAGTTAGTAGAATGAATGAGTTAATAACAAAAATGTTAAGCTACTATCTCTATAGAACAAAACAAAAGCTTGTTATGGCAAATAACATTGTAAAAACAAATAATATTTTTGTTATCTTTCAATCAACAGAAGACTAGGAATCCAAAGATTTGCTATATATATATCTGAATTTCATGACAACCAACTGCCTTATCAGCGCGTTATAAAAACATTTCTAAAGCTCTGGACTCATTGATCATACTGATTAAGTGAGATGCCCTTGAAGTAAAAACACATCTACAACAATGTTAGTGGCAGTAGAATAAAGTTATCACCAAAACACTATCCCACAAGCTAGATAGGCACACAAAGTGCTAACATTACTTTCTACTATTTGTTAGCAAAACAAAACAAAAATCTAAACAAATGTAACTCCAAATTCAAAGAAACTTATCCTACTCTCATTCATCTACATGTACAAACCCAGACCTCCTCTGATTCTGAGTAATGGAAGATTTTTCCAGTTTGTTTGCTATCTCTGTCAACACTTTTGCAGCATCATTGGCAAAGTCTAGATCTCTTACTTCCTGGGCAGACACAGGCACTATAGCAAAGGCTTCTTTATCTTCTTTGATTTTTGCACAACCAACCTGCAAATGCCAATTAAAACAAATGTTAGGGTGAGATAATAAATGAATTGTATTTTAGAATACTTTAAATGTAAAAATAGGAACTTGAGCTAAGAAACATTAGAAAAAGTGACATTGTCTGGGGCAGATATGGAAAGAGTGAATGCTTTTTTGCTATTTAGACATGAAAAAATTATATCCCTTTGTTTATATTCTGAAGTATGAATGTGAACAGCATACACATGATGTTTTTGAATGTTTTAGTGTGTGAAAGAGCATGTTAGTTAGTGGTCTGTTTCTAGCCGTGGACAGCTGGACTTTTGTTTCTAGTAGTTGAAGACAGTGTTGTTTTTTTAGTGTGTTACTGAACAAGTGGCTTTTATTGATATTAAACTTTCTTGTTTTGCTGCAGTTGGTGATCATACAGTGTATTTTTAACATAATAGTGTTAAAGTTTAGTCAAAGACAATTTAATAGCCAATCTACAGGGATCGGAATAATTTACATACATTAATAATAAACATACTCCTACATGAGCCAAAAAGAGAAGAAAAAGAGCCTGACAGACGTGACACACAGAATTCTGATGTATACGGTAGAATGCATAAACTTCAGTTTACGGTTGGCATTTGTAGACTTATATATCGGGTTAGAGATCTAGTATACTGATGGTGTGGTAATATTGAAGCCAAGTGGTACGAAGTTATTGAACTTTGATGAAATGATTACCCCTTCATATGCTGTTTACAAGGCATTTTCCTGAGTGTTTATTAAATGTGTGTCATCATGATTATCCTATTAGAGCTCCTTCAGTAATAATCATGAAACAAGTTTACATCATTCTACAACAGACACAAGGACACCAAAGAAGTGAATGTATAATGAGATAAAAAAAAAAACATGCCAAATGAAATAACCCACTTAATGTGTCTGAAAGTAGTTTAGTAAGAAACAATGAAAGTTCTCAAAACTAGAGTCTTATATAATGACATAATTAATTAAACAAGTAATTAAACAAAGAAAGAAATGTCATTAAAAATTCACACAAATAAATGTACTAACAAGCAAAAACAAATGTTAAAAAGCAAAAGAAAGAAAGATCTACTTAAAATATATAATCCAGTCTTTAAAATCCCCTCCTCAGATTACTAATCTTTAGCTACCTTATTCATAATAGGTTTATCCTCTTCTTTATCCAAAGGTATGCTAGTGCTATGTACCCAAGAGTCTGTGCACAAGTGATGGAGACGAACATATGTTTGCCTGTAAGAAAGTAAATATCCTTAAGTCACATACTCTACTGAACAGTTTAGGTTAAATAAAATCTCTTTGGTTTGGTAAAAAGCATGAAGGGCCTAAATATGCCACATCAACAAGAAAAGAAAAAGATACATTGAAGATGATGTCTAAACAACAGAAATTAGAAAAGAGAAAGTGGGATAGTAATGGATTTAGACTCCATAATTCACAACAAAAAGAATGTTTACTTTAAAATTAGGACAGCTTTCAAAATGAAAACAAAAGTTGAGCCAGTGCTAGAGAACAATTTTGTAAATACAACACTGTAAATACTCTAATCAAACCACTACTGATTAGTCAGACATTAGAAAAAGAGCAAACAGGATTGTGGTGGGTGGGTCTCCAAAGTAGCTAACAAATAGAATATTAATTTTAAGTTTCTAACGCATTTCTCAAAATAAAACAAAATTAAGTTTAGCCAGAACAAGACTAACAAAATTTTTGTAAACATTATTAATACTCTATTCAAACTACATGAGTAAGAATATAGTAAGGTTATCATTGCTGGAAGTGGTAATAGATATATGAACTCCACTACCTATTAAAATGCTTCCAATGGCATGAGTCTCAAATTACCTCTGACAACCAGTTCAACTCTTGGTACTTCATGTGTATGTCAGATATGAAGTCAGACAAAACTGCTATTACATGAGAAGAGGTCAAGGTGAGAAACTGGTACCTACACCAGTAAGCAAGAAGAGCTTGTTGGCCTTGGCTGGCTACCCACCTAGGAGAAGGAAAACTAAGTTCAAACTGTTGTATTGCAGCTACACCCAAAACATGAAATTTTTGGGAGACAACTGTAGGGAAAAATCAGAAGTTGATGACCCTTAGGCAGCCTGCAGCATACATTGTAACACCCTGGCAGATCCTGCAATACTCCTGATACCATACTGTATTAACACATACTGTTCCTTTGGACACATCTGCTGTGTGGAAAGAGGGGAAACTGTTGTGTGGTTGACATTTTTCTGACTATAACTAAAGCCCAGGCTTTATCTCATTTCTATCCACAGTTGCTTTGTGATTGAAGGAGGCCATAGATACATAGATGTAAAGAGTAAATAATTTATTCACCTGGGAACTAATGAATCTGTTCTAATCATTGTTGTTGGATCTAATTCGAAAATAGAGGCTATGTCATGACCATGTGGGACAGAGACCAAACAATCCTGCAATACTCCTGATACTATACTGTATTAACACATACTGTTCCTTTGGACACATCTGCTGTGTGGAAATAGGGGAAACGAAACTGTTGTATGGTTGACATTTTTCTGACAATACCTAAAGCCCAGGCTTTATCTCATATCTATCCACAGTTGCTTTGTGACTGAAGGAGGCCATAGATACATGGATGCAAAGAGTAAATAATCTATTCACCTGGGAACTAATGAATCTGTTCTTATCATTGTTGTTGGATCTAATTCGAAAATAGAGGCTATGTCATGACCATGTGGGACAGAGACCAAACAGTAGACAGGAAGGTTAGGCTGGCCACGTAACTTTTGACGAGTTGGATCTTGAGTTGCATCATTATCAACCTGAAAGTAAAAGACATTTTTTTAATGTATTAATAATTCTCTTCTTTTATTAACAGAGATGAAATCTTTTAACATAAGATAGGCACTTGACACAAAGTTTTCCAGCAAGATATATTGCTTATAGTACAAAATCATTTCTACACAGCTAGCTCTGCTTGTAGTAATGTTTTCAAAATGCCTTACTGATAAATCCTTAGAAAAACTAATTGTGTTAAAGTAAAACATTTTGATAACACAAAACCTACTTCTGCTGCAAGATACTGTCCAGTGGCCAAATGTTTAAATCGAAATAAACTGTTCCAGTGTCCAGCTCCACCTCTGCAGGGATCATGTTGAACAACCTGTAATCAAAATACCATTAAAAATGAGATTTTCCCCTCCTAAACCTAAATTCCGGTAACAAGAGATTTTATCATGTCATTTTACATTACCTCAACTTCCCACAATGCCTTAGAGCTGGTTGCTGCAGTGGCAGATGATCTTCCAGTGGTTCGTAAAAATACATACTGCTGCTTTTTATACTCATCACCAGTGAGAAACTTTTCCTGTTCAGCATGGAATAGCCTCACTACATCGCCCTAGATAGGGAAAAGTTTTCAAAAATTGATCACACATTTTTTAGTTTGTAACACCACACCTCATTTAAAAAATGTATGAATATTCTTATACTAAAACTTCTAAATTATTTAAAATCTCAACAAAAAAAAAAAGATAAAAGACTTAATGTGTTAATATTGCTAACCCCTTTAAGTACATCCTCCTGGTTCTCTTTAAAATCCATGAACAACATGACCTTCCAGCAGGTGTTGCTACTGACAGAGTTCACTTCCTTACAGCCAGGGTTGTCTACAAGATCACAGTTGCTGGCATGCAGAGGTTGGCCAGCATTGACAGGGTTCAACACAACCTTATCCCCTACCACAACCTGGAAACAAAAATTGAATATATGTCAAATATTGTTTTATCTAGCATGGCATTGGTTTATAAACTTACCAATATAAATTAGTTTTTTGTTGTGATTTTGTGCATCTCTCACTATTGCTAATAAGGGCTTAGGAGATTGGGTTCTAAATTAAATATTAATTAATTTAATAATAAATATCTAAATAACTTCAGATATATTGAACTATGGAAAGCAATTAACTAAAATTAAAATAGCCAATAAACATTTTCTTACTCTATTAAAAACAATCTGTATCTAATCAATACTTTATTTTCTTTAAAAACCACTATAAAAAGAGTTAAGAAGTACAAGACTTATGGCATGACTTTAAAAAGTTTCAAATGCAAAATTAGGTTATAAAAAATTACTTTATCTCCTGGAGAACTGTGTTTGTAAAAGGGCTGTATATAAAACCATGAGCCTTCATTCCCAGAACTGTCTAGAATAACTCTCATTGCATTCTTCTCCAACAAGGCAGGTAGTCGTTTGTTAACAGTGAGAAACTTGTTACTTTTAACATGAAGCAACTGTGCCAGAGAGATAAGCATACAGATACACATTTTGGAAAAATGGTTAAAACTCAGAGCCTGTTGAACTAGGTAAAGCATACAAGTGTAATTGTATTTATATAATTTCTGTTTAAATTTCCGTATTGCAATAGTGAAAAGATCATCAGGTAAGTCAAATGAGATAATATAAAAATGATTATAATAAACCTTCAAAGTCATTTTATCAAAGAAATTGACAGTCGATAAACACATCTAGATGATGAAACCAGTGGTTCCATGACATTAAGTATGTGTTTAATCCATCTATCAAATTCATAAAATATTACACTGCACTTCACAGAACACACCATTTGGCCAAACTACTTAATACATCCACCATCGGTTCTTTTATTATCTACTAGTACTGTAGAAATTAAGTCCACACGTTTATAAACTATTAACTTCTTTGTCAAATACTAAATTAAACAATTCATAAATATACCTAAATCTAAAATATCTAAAATACTAAAATCATCTTTACCTAGCTACTCTACAAAACCCAGAGACAGTTGACTACAATCTCTAAATTTATTTATATATTTAAAAAATATAATAAATTTTAACTAAAAACAATTCACCAGCCCTCATCTGCTTCTCAACATTTGCCACTAAATGACATGAAACTACTAACAGGGAAGGTAGTAAGTGCAAGTTACTGACCTGAATAACATGGCTGTATTGTACTTCTGTTCCTTTCAATTTCTTGATTTCAGCTTCATTCTGTTTCTTCTCTAACTCAGCAGCATGCTGCAATTAAAGATGTGAATGACTCATGACATTGATAGCAACACATCAGAAATGTTCCTGTTATTATGTCACTTAATATATTTATACTGATGCTTTTAATATTGACTTACTTTTAATCTCTGCAGTAACACAGAATCTGGCATAGAAGATGTTTGCTTTGCTGCTTTCCAGAACTGTTTCTGGGCTGAGTAGCGATTCATGGGACATATTTTGAAAAGGCAATCTGCAAAGCAATATGATATTAAAATATTAGAAAATAATAGATAATTCACTAGGCATTGAACAAGATATATTATAGAATTCAGACGGTCAAAATTGTCCATAAAATTAAAGATTTTTATATTAATTACCCCGAAACTTTTTTGGCGGATTATTGAGATCTCCTGCTTCTGGCTGCACCACTGATCTGTCATCTACAAGGCTGTGAATCGAACAATATGTCTAGTTAATATAACTTGAAATATTTATACAGAAGTCAACAAAAAGATCTACATTCAAATGCTGTTAAAATGCACCTAGTCTAATGGCAAGCCTTATGTCCGTGATGGCCAATTTTTTTTACCAAGGGGGTACCAATAAATTTTAGGTGTTTCAAGGTCCAATTAGATAGTTTTATTTCTAGGAATTGGAGGCAAGTGCATGTCAGGATGTATTAAGTCTGCATGTTTATTTATTTATAGAAAAAAATACCATTAAAACTGCATGCAACAGAGCATCACATGGGATTTAAAATAAAATGTAACTAAATAGTTTGCTTAATCAGTCTATCATAATAATATAAAATTCTTTTATTAAAGGAATAGAAAGCTCCAGAAACTACTAAAATATTTTTTTTAATGCATACAAACAATGGACACCATTGGTCAAGAATATTAATTTAAAATAGCGATTCACTAAAGCTTACTTACCCTAATGTTGATAAAAATCCACACACAGTACCCTCAGCATAGAGGGAAACAATATCCCCAATGTGTACAAAATTTGTAGCCATCTTGCAAAATGGGCCACTAAAGAAGTAAACTTTTCACTTCTAGCAGTAAATCTTAAAACTATCTTGACTTTATTTAAAAACTATGCTCTTTATTATAATACATCAGTAATCTGAACATGTCCATCACAGGAGCCATTATTCTCTTATCACTGGTAACACTTAAACCTGCAGAAAAAGAAAATACAAAAATACAATTTTAATAATAATAAAATTAATAGCAAATATTTTTTTAAAATATAATACGTTTAAAAAAAAAACTAATTATTTTGCAAAAAAACAAACAAATAAAGACATATATAAAGGATAAACAGAACTCTATTTGAGATATTAAATTATGATTTGACCAAAAAAATATTGATTTCAACTTTGTATGATTTAGTTAAAGGTTAAACCTCAATAATCAATAAGGGCAATGAGTATTGGGAGACTTTAAATAAATAAAAAATTTAGAAACAAGGTTACAAAGACAATCTGTGTGGAGACACAAACTCAAAATCGGCCCTTTAAAAAAAAAAGTAAACATTTTTTTGTGTAAATGTAGTAATTAGTAAAACAGAACTTATTTAACAAGCAATACAAATGTAGAAAAAAAATTATTTTTTTTTGACAAAAAATCTAAAATTATTTGCAAAAATGTGTTTAAAATATGGTAGTTATCTCCCCTACTTAAGAGCCTCCAGTGTTTGTAGTGAATAGTTGTAAAAGTATATTTTTATGAAAAACAGCTTGCATAAGTGATTTAAAAAATTTGATTTTTCGCTTTCAGAAAAGACAAAAGTAGCCGTTCCATCAGAACTTTGAATAGTCTAAATTATTATGATGTTGGATTTTCACTATGTTTTCTAGTTTACGAGATCTAAATGGGATGGACATACGGACAGACATTCCACACAAAACTAATAGCGTCTTTTCCCCATTTCGGGGGTCGATTAAAATAAGTACCACAGAAAACATACCGAGTAAGAGTCAGTAAAAATAACTGGCAAAACAAAATAGATTAATGAACACAAATCCTTGCCTTCATCAATTCAGAAAACATATCCATTTATATTGCTTAAAATGTACTATTTTTTATGAGTTAAAATGTGCACAGTACTACAACATTCAAAGTGTCTAAACAATTGAACAATAAAAATGTATTTATAGAAAATGTCTAAACCATGATGGCAAGATATACAATACACCATAAGTTGGGCACAACAAAGAGAGAAAAATACTAAAAAAAAAGGGAAAAAGCAAGTATCAAAACTAAAATAAGGAGTATATAAACGTTACACACAAAATGGCAACTGTTGTCTGATAGATCCAGTGGTATCATGAGAGGTCAAAAAGTGAAAAAGGAAAAAAGCAAGACATTCTGAAATTATAAATTTCCAAAACCAGTATTAAAAAAAATAACAACTG
Organism: Biomphalaria pfeifferi; assembly: GCA_030265305.1. Classification (NCBI taxonomy): domain Eukaryota; kingdom Metazoa; phylum Mollusca; class Gastropoda; family Planorbidae; genus Biomphalaria; species Biomphalaria pfeifferi. The sequence continues at coordinate 1,756,555 of JASAOG010000121.1, read as the reverse complement.
CTGTTGATCATCACTATAGCTTCTTATTAACATTAATGATAGTTCTGATAACAGACAAGCTATAAATAACTGGAGGCATGTATGGTAGAGAAACTGGGCCACTGCGTGATTTTTGCTGCAAATCTTATTGATTTACTGTTAGCTGATTTAGAGAATTTTAGATGCATCCTCTCTTGTGTTTAGTGGATCGTATATTATTGATTTCTAGTACTGTCTATTCTAGTCCTTAATTTAACTGAGTATATATAACAGCAAGACTAAAACAGGTTATTATTGATTTCTAATAGTTGTTTTTTTTCCATGATGATGTTTGTGCAGGTGCTCAGAAATAAAAACTATTTGGAAACATTTTCACTCTAAACTTATTTCAAAATATACTCATTCCATGCGTACTATAATAAGAAGAAAAATTCTCAAATGGATTGCAATACATTTTCAAATTGAAGGAAATGAAAATGCTTGGCATACTTGCCAATTATGGGAGAAAGAGTCTGCAGCCTGTAACATAAAGAACCAGACTTTAAAAAAATGAGACAACACATGCTCAAAAGCTGAAAATCGGAACAAGCAAAACATTTAAGTCACCTGAGAATGCAGACCATATCAAGAGAGTCAAACAAGATACTAAGCCTCGAACACACCTTTAGTTACAAAACTATTGGAGAACTGCCACATCTCGAAACACTGTGCAGATCATCTCAGATGATGTTGATAATGAGAACACAGACAAAGAATAACTGCTATATTATCTTACTTTTCCCCCTCTCCCTTTATATGAATAATGATTTCTTTGGATACAATGATAACACGATTAACACCATTTAGTACGGTTCACCACATTTAAGAATTCTCGAATATATATGTTAATATTATAAAGGTCTAATAATAACAATAGAATGGAAATAAAACAGCTTGCTATGACCTATAATTAGTAGGAAAATTGCAATTGAAGGCTTATATTTTTGTATAATAAAGTATCAAATAAAATTTGAAAAAGCTTATTATATTTAAAAAAAAAAAAAAAAAGCGTTGGGTGTGATAAGTATGAGTTAAAGTGAACTTCATAGAGAATCTTTGGTTCTTCTTTTTTCTACTGCATTTCTATATGTGAATCCTTATGTTGTTGTCCTTTGTAGTCTTTATCTATTACAATGATTCATAACTATGCAACTGTATTGTAGACAAAAAATCATTTTGTGAAAATAGAAATTACTACAATGTTAATTAACAAATCCATTACAAAGTTTTCTTTATAATTGGTTAACATAATCTTTGATATAATCTTTACGTTAACATTTAATTTTGTCTTACTCTAGGTATCTTTCAATTCTTATTGACTAATTCTAAACACGTCTTATCTTAGTACATTTAATATATATTTTTTACAGAAGGCTTATCTCCCCTTAGACAAGTACATTTTCTTCTATCTATATTCTATATAAAACCAAATTAATTAATTTCAACTAATTGATTAAATAATTAGTTGTTTGTTTTTTTTATGTCATCAATCATTAGCCTGTATACAAAATATGATGATAATTGGATGAGTAGAAGTGGTTATAAAATCTATTGCAAAAAATGAAACAATTTAATATCCAAGAAAGATATAGAGGGAGTTAATAAAAAGTGTTGTAAATATATTTATGTACAAATGCATTCTTTCTTTTTAAAAACAAAAATAGCATTTTCAATAAATTATTAGTAGCTTGTACAACAGGAAACACATAAATTAGTCATATGTTAATTTTTGATACTTGGTAACTTTTTTTAATGAGAAATAACAAAACTGTATGCATAAGTGTTATAAAAAATATACAAGATAATCACTTCCTATACCTAGTATAGCCTCCCCTATTTCATTTTTCTTAGTAACTCCTGAAATGGTTTTATAAATGGTGAATTTTTATTTTTAAAAAATATAAATATATTTAGAAAAAAATGGTTTCACTTTTAGAAGATACTTTGCGAGCTGTAAAATATTCTAAAATGGGATTTCCAATATCTTTTCTAGATTTTGAGATCTAACCATGGCACTAAAGATTTTTACACATCTGATATTTATAAATTTATGTGGACTGTAAACTATCTGTTAACTAAATAAATTTTGTTCTTATTTAAATATTTTAATGTCTGCGAAATTGGACTTAGCTAGAAGTTAGGTGTAATCATCTGAGAAAAGTTAAAATAGCCAAATTACATAACTGAACTTTGGGCCACTCGAATCTGGTCTAAGTGGCAAAAAAACTCAAACAAAAAAATGTCCAGAAATGTCCAAATTGAACAAGTGCAGTGCAAAATGTGGTAGAGCTTAGAACAAATCATTGAGTAAAAGATGTTATAACAATAATATGGTGAGGTGTCTAAAAATGTATCCCTAAATTTTAAGTATCAGTAAAAAAGAAAGTAAAATGAATATATGTATCCCCTCTTTGAAATCACTCAACTAAGAAAAACTAAGTATAGCAGACTCAATATAGGGTTGTGATGGATATTCATCTTTTCGCCACTGATAAAATTACCAAATATAAACATATAAAATTATATAAAACTAAACTGAAGGAGGCCAAGAACAACTTACAAATGCAAAAACATATCCTAATAAGTAACATAAAATTAAAGGTTAAAAAAATTGTTTCTTTCTTTATGAAGCTGATGACTTTTTGTAAGTGTTTATTTCACACTCAATAACTAATAAATGATAGATGATCTAATTTTTTAAAAAGTAGATTCAGACTTGGAAACATCAGAAGACTTTAGACTAGACTAGTATGCTGGATCTAGTTAGAGATATAGATCTAGTATTGATAAATTGTATCTAAGTAGAATTAATTAAATCAGTTTGGTTAATGATTTGCACATAAAACGGTGTGCAAAATGTAATGAAAGTCTATTTATTTATAAATTCAACTATTTAAAGAAACATTTGAATCAGTACATGTTTACAAAGACACATTTAGGTAGAGCTCAGGAATTCACACTGAAGTGTCTTCAAAATATACCAAATTTAATCTTAAGATGATTATATTTTGAAACATATAACAGTCAAACCAGAGTTTTTACAGAGTCACATATAGGTACATTTCAAAATATTTCTGCTGTGACAATCATAATGTTGCCTGAAGCATATATTTTTGAATGAAAATTTAGTCTAATTGATGCTTGATGATATTTTCATAATTCGTTTTACAGTAATATAATCTGAATAACATTCCTTGACCTCAATCATGGATGCGAATATAAATGTCTAACAACTATAGTGCAAATATCTCCTTATTACAACACAATAGAAACGTCAACTTAAAAAAAAACTTTCACTGATAAATAGATGAAAAACACATTTTTTCTTATGGTCTTAGGAGACCCCTGGAAAATGGTCATTCTACCCCAAGAAGGTCACAACTCACAGGTTGAGAACTCTGATCTAGATTCTACACTACACTGTGACTGTGTCACAATTTCTACAGACTAGACTAGACTATTACAAAACACTAGTCTAGTGATGTCTAGTGTCACAATCATTATGTGTTTTAAAAACTATTAAAAAGCAGCTAGTAGCACTTCCCACATTCATATCTTTTTTTAGTTTTTTTTTTAAATCTAGATCTATGCATTGTAGTCTAGATTCTACTTCAAGTCTAAAGTCTAGTGTAAGTTGTAACTCTATCCACAATGACCACAGTCTAGTCTAAATTATCTCAGTGTTTCCCAAACTTTTTCCTTAAAAAAAAACTGGAACTTTGCAAATTCTGAATAATTTGCTTTGAGGTTTAAATTTACATGGACATGGTGGCCGACAAGTTAATTATGCCAATAGTTCATTGAACACCTACTCAGGCTCAGGTCTCACAGAAAAACCAGTCACTAGGGCTAGGGTTCTACAGTTCAGAAGACGTTTGGGAAACACTGATCTATAACAATGATATAATTATAAATAAAATTAATTAAAATCTAGGCCTAGATTTACTACTATATATTTTTTATACATCTAGAATTCTAGATGAAAAGAAAAGAGATCAGGAATCTAAATTATCTGCTTATCATTCAAATGATTATAGTTATAGATCAGATATAATAATTAAAATGATAATATTATCCTTATTATGATTATATATGATATGACTAGATCTAGACTGCATTATTTTTTAAGTATTAAATTATTATTTTTTATTATTTATTCTAAAGTCTAAAGCCAAATGGCAAAGCAGTGAAAGCACAGCACCTGTATGTGTAAGTAACTAAGTTGTAATTGTAGCCTAGAATAGAAGTACTAGATATAGACTAGGTAATAGACTATATAGACTCTAAATCTAGATGAGATCTAGATTCTGACTCACTCTGAGTCTAGATGTAGATATCTTAATCTATTGTTGACAGTAGCCTTATAAGGCTTATGTAAATCCTACTCTCTAAATCTAGAGATAGAGGCTATGGTTATCCATATATCACACCCAGTGGCCAGGTTTTTTTTTTTAACTTTGGATTTTTCTTAACATGCTGAAAATGTTCTCTTCAATACATGGTATCTGCTATTAATAATGATTTTCCATCTCTTAAACTAGACATCGTTCCGACCTTACTCATAGCAAATGCAAGGGAATGAGTTGCTCTATAGTCGCTTCGTGACTGAAGGAGACCATATATTTCGTACTTCTATGGTTTGTAGCAATATATTTTGCTATACAAACCATAGTCGTTCTACGACTGGAAGTGCCAACATCGTGGTTCATTTATGTAGACATGGATTAATCGAAAGGGTCTCTCCAAAGTTTTCTATATAAAAAAAAAAACAGCATTTAGTAGACATATATACTATAACACTTAAGTAATATTAAGTGGTTTAAATGATAAAGCGATAAATAGATCGTCTATCTATGGCCTTCAGTCGCGAAGCGACTATATGGATCAGCTCATTGAAATGAGATGAATGCCTAGGCGGGCATAAGCTGTGGTCGGAACGATGTCGCCTACAAATCAGTTCCCCCCTCTCCACGTAGCTGATGGAACGGCAGTGAGATATAGTTTGGGGTCAGCGGCGTCGCAGGTTCTGCCAGGGTGTACTAGCACTGGGTGCTGCAAACTGCCTTAGGGTCGCCAGCTCCTGATTTTCCCTCAGGTTTGACTCCCGAAGCCTTTCCCATGATTGGGTAAAGCTGCAAGGCAACAGAGGTTTGAATTCAGAGTTTTCCTTCTCCTAGGTGGGTAGCCAGCCATGGCTAACGAGACGCTCTTGCCCGCAAAGCTTACTGGTTTATAGGCGCCAGTTACTCGCCTTTGCCCCTTCTCCTGTTAGTGAGAACAGTTCCGCCGGACTCAATATCTGAGCCACACGTGTGAAGGCCAGGAGTTGGACTGGTTGTCAGAGGTTATTTGAGACGCATGCCATTATAGGGAAGCATTTTATAGGTAATGAAGTGCTTACATGCATTACCACTTCCGGCATTGACAACCTTGCGGAACCAATTGATCGATATTGAAAGAAAAACATGTATAGATTCTAGTTGAAAAACTATTGGCTATTGAGTATACTAGTGTCCGTGACATAAATTTCTAGAATCTAGAAGTGTTTAGATTAATTACTAAGACTAGCCTAACAGACACGCATTACTAGATGTAAGTTGAATTTGAAAATCCGCTTTTCCTTTACCTTGCTGTTGATGTAACTAATTAATTTGCTATTAATTTTATTATTATTTTATTTATAGCATATAGCGAATAGAGTATGAGCAAGTAGGTCCACAGCCCTGCTTCACGCCATTTTCTATTGGGAAGTGATGAGACATAGGCCACCATTGTGTCTAATCTGGCCTTTTTGTCCCACATGAAACTGCTTGAGAATAGGAACGTACATAGCGTGGTCAAAATCTTCCATAAGACATCGCGACTGACCATGTCGAAAGCCTTGGTGAAGGTCCACAAATGTACCGTATCCCTATAGGTTTAATTTAGGTTCTGCACATGCTCTTTGCATTTTTCTTGTAATTGTCGCAAAACAAATATCTACCGGCTCTAGAGCTACATTGGCTCTCTGGTAGCACCTCGTCCACAAAAGAGTGCCATAGGTTAGTCAGTCAAGCAAAACACGTGCTAATTAAGATCTTTCCTGTTCCCTCATGGACATTATAAGCCTACTCTGGCAAGACCGCACTACAAACAGCGATGTCCTTGCGAACGCCTGTATGGACAGCGTAGGCCTATATAGAGTGACTTCTTATGGTTCGACAATTACATTGGGCAGGGCACGTAGGCCTATTCCGTATGGGGAACGAACAATGTATGTCAAAAGCAGTCTTTTTTGGTGAGCTGAAAGGTGGTCGACGTAACAGAGGTGCCCCAAGGAAATGCTTTAAAGAGCAGCTTATAGGCACCAACTTGCTTTAACTGGCATAGAAGATAGAACCTGGTACAGGCTGCTTCAGAACGAGACAGCTGGAGGTCACTTACAAAGGCTGCGGGATACATATTTGAGACCAAAGGAAAACCCACTGCCGATCGAGGACCTATAGAAGGCGACGAAAAGGAAATCTAAATCGATCACTGGTGGACATGGTTATGCCTGCGCTAGATGTGGAAAAATGTGTACGTCGATGCTGGGGCTGCGTAGCCCCATGAAATACTGCATTCCTCAAATACAAAACCTAATTATTATACTATATTAATAATATTATGATTAATACAACAATAGCATATGCCTTTTAATAATTTCGTTTCTTAGTGTGTGTGTTAAGTTTTTAACGTTAATATCAAAATATAATGTTCAATACTTCCGGTAAAAATTACAAGTCTACGTTCGGACACTTCTTGTCAAATCTAGTTCTAATGATAATGTTAGTTAGATCTAAGTCTAGATCTAGATTTAAGGTCGAAATCAAGATCTATTATATATAGAATTAATATTATCTAGAATTAGTATATAATCTATAAGTCTACATTTATGTATAGATCTACCAGGTCATCTGCTAAAAGTTTAAAGTAATAAAAGTAGTATGAGTTATGATAGGGAGGTGAACAAAAAAATTTTTTTTTGAAAAAAAAAATTTTGCTTAGTAAATCATTAAAGTACTTGATTAGAACTGTCCATCGATGTAAAAATTATGACTGTATGTTTAATAGTTTGAAAGTTATGATTTTTTTGGTGTCGTTTTGGCTTAACATAGGTTGACATGGAAAAATTGTGATGAGAGCGTCTCGGTCGCTTAGCCAGCGAGACACACCCCCCGCTCAAAAAGTTAAAATTTGGAATTGAGTTTCGTAGGGGATAAATCTACTTATTAAATAAGAAATTTAATAGTAGATTTAGTATTCATAGTGAATTTCTAGCTCACAAATCTGATTTCATTTGTATTTATGAACTTTACTTGTTTAAAATGTAAATATTGATGAAATAAACAAATTATCGGGTCTAGATCTACAAGAAATGTCAGAGAGGCGGGGACAAAATGGCGGCGTTGTGATGACAGAAAATACCAAAATATTTAAAAAGTGGGATCAAAATCGTCTGAAACAATTATTTTTCAAATGCGCTTTACAATTAATGCGACGACGATTAATTCACAAAAACTATTTGAATATATCCAGAATATTAGGCTTTACATGACATCAAGTGGTTATAAATTGATGACGAAATTTCCTTAACAAAATTCACAAAAACTGCAAAAATCCCATAGCCCACAATGATAACCGTATTTTCAAGTTTTTGGGCAATGCGACGGATAAATCGCGATAAAACTTGGTAGAATTATAGCCAGGCATGATATCTACCGCGAAAAAAAAAATGAATGTTTGATGACTTTCCTGGACCCTGTATTGCTAAAAACAAAAAATGAGTATTTTTTATAATAAATATAAAAATGACAAATAACTTTTTAAAAAAAACTTAATTAAGCTTTATGTAGGCCATTGTCTAATGTAATCGATAACACAAGTTTAAAACTTCTCACATTTCATTCAAAAGTGTAATAAATTTGCAAGTGTGGCATATGTGAAAAAAAGTCAAAAACGCAATCACAATTTTATCGGTCAATTTTTCCTTTTTCACTTCCGGGTATTTTGGGCTCCCTAGTTATGAGTAAGTTAAAAGGGAAACTCCGATGGTTTTGACAATTTTTAATATGACGTGTTTTGATTTACAGATAATGAATATATTCTTCTTTTTTTTTTATTTGCAATAATAACTTAGTAATTGATGTTTTTCCGACGTTATTTTCCTGCGCATCCAAAACAGTCAGACTTTCACATAGAAACGTCTGACTAAGTAGACATGTTACAATTTTTTTCAGAAAAATTATTTTAAGAATCTTGTTGTCTGATATGTTGTAGATTTGAAAGAGCCTTCTAAATTTATATGAATTATTTATGTATGATTTCTGGTTGAAAGAAAATAAATTTTCTATGTGTGCTTGTCCTTATCATAGCAACCAATAGGCACGATGTGAGGAGATTTGAATGTGTTGAATAAATATGCTTGCCATTTCTTATATATTAATCAACTAGTCCAAAAACATGTTTCAAAGGAAAGTTTATTGTTATTAAAATATCTCAACACTAAGCTGCATATTATATACTCATTAGATCAAAATCTACATCTATTTCAAAATGCGTAACTGCAGAAATATATCAATGTCAGCCATTTTGACATCATTTCAGTCTAAGTTTTTTTTTAACTGCTATAATAATTCAACCTAACAGAAAATTATTTGATGTCACATGACCAATCTGACCAATCACTATTATCTTGGCATGTAAACAAGATGGCTAAAATTACAATGGCCTCCAGCATTAGATTCAACTGCTAAATATTACAAATTAATAGCTTACAAAATGCACAGTATTATGTGAAAAGTAAAGCACTGAAATTTAGCCAGAAAAATGCTCTACAATACTGGAGAGTCAAAAGGCGTGGGAATGTTGAGCTTTTTAAACTATACACAAGAGAAATCGAACCTTTATTTAAGTCTAATAAAAAGTAACCTTCTTCTCCACGTGGGAAAGCGTAATTTCATTCCCGGAAGCCATTTTTATTGGTCAATCAAAAACAATAACTCTTTTACAGGCTGGCTGCCTGGTCGTGCGGTTTGCGCTCTGGACTGTCATTCAGATTTATCGATGGTCGAAGGTTCAAACCCTGCCCGCTCCCATCCCCTGTCGTCCTGCGGGAGGTTTGGACTAGGAAGTAAACTATCTTCAACTCTGAAGGAACATCCGAAACATGTAAAACATTTTACAAACATTTTACAAGTATTCAATTAATAGGTTAAAAAAGTGCACCTTTAAGGTATGTAAAAAAAATGTCAGAAAAAAGTCGAAACAGTTTTTTGACTTAATAAAAGGAGCGTGTCACCGGATATTGTAACATCCCTACACAAAGGTGTTTTAATCTGTTGACTTATTGTATAACAGGAGACCATACAGCAAAGTTTACATTCTCGTAAAAGAAATATATCTTTGTCTATGCAGTTACATCTAGGATCTTGTAAGCAAAGAAAAAATGCGTATTAAAAGTAGATTTACATGCTTGACTAATCATGGCAGTGTGTATTTTCTCGCCCGACCACTCAACACACAACAAACACTATCACTTGGTTTTCTTGTCATGACCCACTACACGTAGTCTTGACTAGCCTTACACTGACCAGCTTGTTCAAATCATTCAGACACACGATCTATTTACTTCTTGGGATAGGGAGAGGCTTAGATGAAAATGTTACTTTTTTTTTCTCGAGTTGGTTATCCTAATTCTTTTGGATCTATCTATACATGTTTATATATATAACTGTATCATAGCTCTGGACTAGGCCGTCACTAACTATAACAGCCTAACAGCTACTGTAAGAATGAAGCGATACGATTGGTTAAATCAAGTTTCTCTTTCAGTATTGTTTTGGGAAGTGACGCATGAAGTAACTTAAAACAAAATCTCAGGGAATCCCGTTTTTTTTTGAGATGTCAAGAATTTACTGACTAATTTATTAAATATAAAATTTTCCAAGCATTTAAATAAAAATGATATAATGTTTACTATTACAACTTTTTACGCAGAATTTAAATATGTCAATAACTCAAATTTGAAAAACTATCGAAGTTTTTCACTTTAAGTAAAAGTAAAACAAAAGTATTGGACTGGATCATCATTAAAAAAATGACAATTGGAATTGGATGATAGATTCAGATAGATCTATAATTTTATTCTATTCTATCAATTTTACAATCATTAATTCATTCAATCATATTCTATGATTATCTAGATCTACTACTTAACTAGATCTACTACTACTACTAGATCTAGAATCTAGGCTAGTAATACTTCATTAAAAACCCATCTTAAAACATTAAAAGCATTATAGTATAGAAAATCATATTACCAAATAAATACACATGAAACAAAATAAATAAATGCTGGTTTAATAATAGACTAAAGATGCTTTGTAAACAGAAGGAAAACCTATATAAAAAATTTAAAGTTTAAAGAAACTAAGTTTACAAAAAGTATATAAAAATTAAACACCTAACCCAAAAAGTAAGCAGACAGCTGCAGAGTGAATACATTTATAAACAATCTAATATCTAAAGATAACAACAAAAACCTATGGTCATAAAGTCTAAGAAAATGGAAACAACAGGCATAGCACCATTAAAAGATGAACATAACATATATAATGATAATGAAACTAAAGCAAACATCCTAAACAAATACTTTGCATCATCATTCTCAGCCCCAGGAGACAAAGACATATTACTTAATTTGAACCAAGATAACAACATAGAAGATATAGTAGTACAAGAAAATGGAATCCAAAAACTTTTAGCCAACACCAAACCTAATAAAGCTTATGGACCTGATGGTATTCAAGCTAGATACCAGGGCAGAGTACCAAAGGACTGGAAAGAAGTTAATGTCACCTCCCTATTTAAAAAAGGAGAAAAATCTGACCCAGGAAACTACAGACCAGTATCATTTACCAGCATCACATGTAAAATCCTAGAACACATAATATGTAGCAACATCATAAACCACTTAGACAAATGTAATGTCCTCACCCCATACCAACATGGCTTTAGGAAATATAGATTATGTGAAACACAACTAATAGGACTAATTGATGATTTTTCAAAAGGTTTAGATAATAGTGAACAAATAGATGCTACCTTACTAGATTTTTCCAAGGCTTTTGACAAAGTTCACCACCATAGTTTGCTTAAAAATTAAAATATTTCGGCATTAATGGTCCATTGCATCAGTGGATTAAAGATTTTCTGATAGGGAGAGAACAAACTGTAAAAGTAAATGGCTCAAAATCAACACTGATAACAGTAAACTCAGGTGTACCTCAAGGAACAGTCTCAGGTCCACTACTATTTTTAATTTACATAAATGATTTACCAAATTGCATTACTTCAGGAACAAAAGTCAGATTATTTGCAGACAATTGCATAATATATAGAACAATAAAAACAACACAAGACACAGATATTTTACAAAGAGAATTAGATGAATTACAGAAATGGGAATCAAATTGGAGCATGTCTTTCCACCCAGAAAAATGTCAGTTGTTAAGAGTAACAAAAAAATTAAAACAAATTAATTCCACTTATCTTATTCATGGCAAACCAGTAACACAGACTAAAAACGCAAAATATCTAGGTGTTATTATAAATGAAAAACTATCATGGAATCCACATATTGATGAAACTATAAAAAAATCAAACAAAGCATTAGGGTTTATTAAAAGAAATTTCTATAAATCAAATAAGAACATAAAACTAAAATGTTATTTTTAACCTCGTTAGGCCAATAATAGAATATGCATCATCCTTTTGGGACCCCTCAACTCAAGAAAACATTAAGAAACTGGAACAGACACAAAATAGAGCAGTAAGATTCATAATAAACGAATATTCACATTTAACTAGAGTAACACCTTTAGTAAAATCACTAAATTTAGAAAGCCTTCAGGACAGAAGACTCAAAAGTAAAGTAGCAATTATACATAAAACACTGAACCATAATCTTCAAATACAAAAACAAAATTTAATAAAATACTCTGAAAGACACAAAGATAAAGGCACATTCCTCGCCACATATGCCAGGACAAATTTGTACAAATACTCCTTCTTCCCTAGTGCTATTAGAGCATGGAATGGGTTGCCTGAGCTAGCCAGGAAAACCAGTGACTTGGCAGAATTTAAGTCATTGGTTAATATGCATGACTAAATGCATGACGCGTAGGACATAATCATCTTTTTTGAAGTAACGTCTGTATTATATAAGATAAGATAATATAAGATACTAGTACTAGACTCTAGACTTTTAGACTAGATTAGAGTGTCTAGATTTTAGTCGAGACTAGTACGGTAGGCATCTAGAAATCTAGATTATCCATCTTAGTATCTTCTATAATCTAGATCTATAATCTATGATCTAATCATGATAATCTGTGATCTAGCTAGATCTAGTAAAGTACTACTGCTAGTAGTATTAAGTATTACTATTAGAAAGACTATTTAGACTATCACTATACTATGTTTTACTATATTATATATTTATAAATCTGATCTATCATCTAAGTAATAGAAGTCGAAATACTTCAAATAGATTCTAGATAGATCTATAATTATATAATAAAGTAATTAACATTTATGTAATATATAATACATTTAATATAATTATATATATTTGTATTGTGTTGCAGAATTCAATCAGAAATAATATAAAATGTGACTTTTGGGTTTCTGTTGGTTCAAGGTTCATTCTAAGTCTCTTCCATTTACATTTCGCATCAAATCTGCAAAAATGATATAATGAGTGTCTTATTCAAAACTTTAAACTACAATGCTGAGGAGACCATGGAAATGCAGACACATCCCCTTGGCATTAACTCACCTCTAAATACAACTTTGATATCTAATGATTTTAATAAAAAACATTTGGACTCAAACAATGACACCGAATTACATTGTGCTAGTGGGGATCTGACTGGTGTTCTGGGCCTCTTTGTTCAAGCCTTGCTTGCTTTTTTAGCTTTCACATCTTTAATCGGTAAGTTCTTTTAATACTACATATTTCTTTTAATGATGCATTCATATGCTAGAGATATTTTAAAAAATACATTTTTCTTTAAAAATATAAATGGCTTAGATACAAAGATACCAGGTATTTAATAGAGATTTTTTTAAAATTTAAAAGTAGTCATTACTTAAGTTAAAATTTAAAATTCTTAGAACATATTATACAGCTAATGCCCTAGCTTACTCACTCACAGACAGATACATTCTCCTTCATAAAGTAGATTAAAAAAAAAACACTTAGTTTTAGCCTGTTATTTTTCACTTTGAAATGACCAGCGGTCAACATTTACAAATCAATGTGTTTTATTTTACCTTAAATTCTTCCCAATTTGTTTTCATCAAAGTGAAATGCAAATGTTTAATAGTCAAAGTGATTGGCTCATAACTCATGATTGCAGACACTTTATTTATAAAAATTAATTTTTCCGTTTTCCCTGAAATTCATGAACTAGTTATTGTGTGTATTAAATTTTTAATGCATGAAAAGAAATGTTATAATAGCTAGATCTACATCCTAATCTATAGAATTGAGAAGTCAGAGAGTGTATTTCAGATTATTTGGGTAGGTGATAAGGTCTACTAGAATTCATTGGCCAAATGTATGCGTAGGGAAGTTTTGTAATGTAATGTAGGCTTTTTGTCAAGTAAGAGTATTAAAGAGCCAGCAGGCCATATCATTGTTGTTTTTTTAATAGTTATGGATTAAAAGTAAAATATTTGTGTGCTTTCTCTTGACAGCCAAAAGATATTGTGAGCCTAAGCCTTCTAGAAGACCTTGGAAGATTTGGTAATGAAATCTTTTTTTTATTTTTTAGTTATTATGTTAAAACTATAATACTAATAAAATGTTAATAGTTAAAGTTGTCTTTTAATGAATATTTTTTGTTTCTTATTTTATTGTGTAGGTTTTTTGACACATCTAAACAAGGTGTTGGCGCTGCTGTTCTTCATTTTGCTAATTTATTCTTGTCTGAGGTCTTTCAGGGAGATCCTTGCACATGGTAAGTTTATTGTATGTAATTGTCTAAATAATCATTTTTAACATAGATTTTCTTTTTGATTAAGATTTTTTTTCTATGAAATTAATTTCTAATTTGTAAATGTTTCTATTCAAAGGTATTTCATCAGTTTCCTGTTAGATTCCACAGTTGGTCTCCTAGTTATTTACATTGGCTTAAAATCCTGTCAGCTTTTAGCTCATCATAATCGCTGGAAGTCTATTTACTTTGGAGAATATGGTAGGCCTTTAAGTTATTTATTGAAAAAGAAAAACATTTTTTCAAAGCACAATTTAAATCTTTTCAGTTATTATGTTAGTGCAATTGATGACTGCAAAAAAAAATATGGGAAACCAGGTGGTAAGCAACAATTATCCTGGAGAAAAAAAAAACCTAGCTATATTAAGAGTAATTTTTTTGTACAACTGCAAGAAAAAAATGCAGGATCACAAGCTGTGCCTTTTTATGAAAAAAAAAAAAATATATATGTAAAAAAAAAAAAAATAACTTATTACTTATAAATTTTATATTACAACATTGGCCTTTTAAAACAATATCTTATAATAGTTAGCGTGGTTTGATTATACCTTTAATTTCTTCACATTATACTGTCCTGTCTTTTGGTTCAGTACATACTATACATTTTTTAAAATTTCTTCCCCTTCTACCAGTTGATGAGCTTATTTTATTTTGCCATTTTCCACAATTTGGTCATCCTTTACCCTGCCTCTTCACTGCCTTCTCTGCAGGGTTTTAATGTAATTCTTAAATTAGTTTTATCACACCCTACTTTCTGGGATGACAGATATCTTTATCAATATCTATATAAATATCTTTCATCTTATTTTTTTTTTGACAAGTTTTTGAACTCATATAGTTGACCTGGAATTGATTAAGCCTTAAGTGTGAGAAAGTCTAAAATAAAAGTGAAGTAATTTGCAAAAAAAAATAATGCATTGTTATTTTTTTTTTTTCTATTTCAGGTGATCCACCTAAGTGCAATGCCTGGGTTGGCCAGTGTGCTCTGTATATTTTAGTCATGATTATAACCAAGCTGTTGATGACTCTGTTAGTTTTATTTAAATTTTGGACAGACGTAAGTGCTTCAATTGTTATTGCATTTCAAAAGTCTATTTTGCGACATAAGTTTTTGTTTTTTTCTTATTACTCTTGTATAGCAAACTTTTAATGCTTTAGCATGCTCAGTCACCTATATTTCAATCTCTTATGTGAACCTGTTGGGGTGGGAGTATGTGTCTTATCTGTCGTGTGTGTATTGTGTTTCGCTTGGCAGCACACGTCAGCTGACCAGTGGGAGGTCAACTGTCTTATCACGTGTGGGAACACAAGTCAGGCCCTTCCAGGTAACAGTAACTTGCATAAAGATATGGTTAAGGTAGAAGCTCAGAAAAGGTACTATTGGTGACAAAAAGGATCCAATAAGATCAATATATATGCCATTGTATAAAGGTGAAGCTACCTTCAGAGTTGGTCACTTGTTAGTAGTCATTGTTTCATGTGAATTTTATTTGTACACTTGCATCTTTACTATGTTTTATTCTATTCAAGTTTTATAAATTTTTATTTTATTGTTTGAAGGCATTAAAGTCAAGTGAAAGATAGTCATTACATTGTTTCTTCAGCATATCCTAGTAGCATATTGGATATATTTGTAAGCATCTCCAAATCCGCTTGTGTCATATGATTGTGGAGACAATACAAACCTCTTACCTTAAAAATCACAGTGTGACAGTAAACAACAACCTTAAAAAATGCCTTGCAAAATAAAAACATGTAATTGAATATCTTAACAAAGCAACATATTGCTGTCATATACACTGAAAAATAGTCATGCTTTATTTGCACTGGAGATATATTTTGAATATTTGATGTCTAAATAAATATAAACTCTTTTCTGATAAGTCGTAGAGATAATTTTAAGTACAATTTTTTAGTTGCACAATTAAACAACTCAAAATAAATTTTAGCTGAAATTCAGTCAATAATTTAAAAAACATTATTCAGTCACTTAAAAAAAAGACAAAATTAAAAGTGACTACAAAATAAAGGTTAATGTAGAACGAATATCTCATTTATTTTTTTTGTTGGACAGGTACGAATGTTTTTGATGGCGCCTATCACAAACCCACATTTAGAGATTGTTTTAGTCATGTTCCTGGTCCCACTTGTTGTGAATGTAAGTATTTAAATGTTGCATTTTGAAACTCTCACTCAACTTTATTATGTTCTAAATGTTATATATGTATTTACAAGGACCTTGACTCACCACTCATCATTCTTCCATATGCGATGGACAAGAAAAAATACAAGTTAACTTGTTATTTCTTAACATGTAAATAGAACAACTAATACATTTTCATAATTTACGTAAAACGATTTTTTATTCTCAATTTCAACTCAATATGCATTTGCTTACTCTTGTCTGTGATGCTTACTCTAATGGTTGATTTAAGAGGTGCTGATTTGTTTTGATTCCATCATACATTTCTTGATGTTGCCTGTTTGCACTGCAAACTGAATTTTTCACTGAAGCTCTACTCAGTATTCATTGGCACATTTTTTAGCTGTCCTCTACACAGTGGCTTCAGCTTCTTTCAGAGTAAGCAGGTTGCATTGGGTGGGTAGCACCCTGTACATAATGAGTGCATCCCTCATTGCTCTGTTGACAGGTAGATCCGATTTATAGTAATACCAATTATACCGCTTTTTTTTTTCATAAAGATGTTCAGGAAAGTCTTTTGTATGGTGGACTTTAGGTGTTCCCATTTTTCTGTTGCTGTGTTTTAGGGGTATTTTAATAGTCATGTTCATAAGATTCTGCATACTGCATTTGAGATCAGTGTTTACACATCTTGCTTACATTGGGTTGAGGTGCTCCTTTTTGCTTGGTATGGTGGATTTTTTTAGGCAAAAGGTTGATGTTACAACTGCATCTTATTAGGTGAAAATATATTAAATTTTCACTACATTCTAATATTTACAATGCATGTTAAACTGTAACCAAATTTATTTTGTTATCGAAGGTGGAGTAGGATTAATTAATATGTGATAATGTAATTAGCATTTCCAAATTTAAAATAATTTAATACAAATGTTTAAAAAAAAATGTATTAATTATAGTTTAAAATAGATGTTTTCTTTTGCTAGGGAATATTTTTTTTTAGCTCTTTGCCCTCCTCAAAAAACTTAAGGAATTAGTTTTTCCTGTTTTCCCCCAATTTTGTTTCATTTTCAACAGGATTCAATTACTATAAACAGGGAGATTTTAAGAAATTTTTTTTTTCCCTTAATCACCAGGCCATAGTTTTCTGGGTTGTGGACAATTTTCTCAAACACTCGATACAGAATTCCAAGACTATTTATGTCAACTCCTCAGCAGAAGGTAAAGTGAAGTATTTTCACAACTCTGACACAGTTCGGTGTTACAGCCGCATAGAGAAATCAGATGATCCTGATTGTGATTTGCTCTTGTCTTCTGAAGAGTCAGATGTTAGGCCCAGAAATACATCGACCCGTAGATGATGCTTTTAGGATTAGCATATGATATATTACTGTTGTAAAAAGTAAAATAGTGGCTAAATTTGTTTACATATGAATGAACACGGGCTGAAGTGTAATTTAGATTTAATTTATTGTGTTATTGTTATAATTTTAAATTATTGATCTGTTTCTGTTGTTGAATCCAAACTGTATGTTTTGATACTGGTTTTAGAAATATCGAATCCTCTTCCTTGTCATTACATGTCTATAACTGCTGATGTTAATGTTACAATGTTCAATGTTGATGATGGTACTTTTTCATTGTCCAATCGTGCAAAAATATCTGCTTTAATTATAGAACAATTTTTCCATTTAATAAAAAGTTAATAAATAAAGCAACTAAAGATAATTGGAGCTTTGGTATCATTTAAAAAGCTATGAAAATCACATTATATTGAATGAGAACTATTAGGGAAACAAATGATGTTTGATTTGGCTGTCAATCTTAACATCAATTACAATATACTAAATTCAAGGACATTGTTTAATGTAACATTTTATTGTTGCAACTTGATCTATTTAATTTGGCTGTCAATCTTAGCATCAATTAGAATATTGAAGGACATTCTTTAATGAAACATTTTATTGTTGCAACTTGTTCTGTTATCTGTCACTAATTGATGGACAAAACAAACTTAAACGTGTTATCTGTTGAACTAACTGACTCTTCCTGTCATAAACCTCTAAGTTATACTAGCTTGATGACAATCATTTTATACTGAACATTTTGTGAAAAACAGATGAAACAGTCAGAAGTTACAAACTAATTTTATTGTATGAAATGTGTCTCCTGATTTATTCTCTTTGTTCTGATGGAATTAACTACTTTTTTGGTTTGTAATGTTATGATTAAATTGTATTTTTTTTTTGTTTGCTAACAGAAAATCAAGGGACATGTATGAACCTTTTATGTTATACAAACTAATTTTCAGAGAATACTAAATTTATAGAGATTCTTAAAAGCAAAAAAAAATCAAATCAACAACGATAGCATTTATCCAGTGACAAAATGTTGCTATTTGGAAATATTATTGAATAAACATAGACCTGCAATAAATATCATTACTATTTTCTAACTATTTGTATTTTATATATGGGAGGCTAAGTGCGCTTGAACTTGGCTTGGCTTGACTACCTAGAAGGGGGCTTGAGGTTCGACACTCGACTCGGGCAGAGTTGTGTTTACTGAGCGCCTAAAGGCAGCACGGAAGACCAACTCCTAGATTACCCCCCCCCCCCCCCCCAACTGGTCCACAAATGAGATTGGACCAAAGCGCTCTGAGCATGCTATAAGCATGAAAGTAGCGCTATATAAAAGCTATAAATATGGTGCATATATATACATTACAAAATCTGACATAAGTATTTCTGATTGTTTTACTTTGACTTAGATTCGGTTGGAGTTCTCTTAAAGTCAGACTTTTTGGCTTTCTATTTTCAATGCACTCACTTGGTCACATTCTATTTACATTTAGCACACACTGTACTGAAAATTTGGTACATTTTATTATTGATTCATTTGTTTGTTGCACCTATTAAAAATATAAATTTGTGGGTGTGTTCTTTCTGTTGGCTGTTGTCATGAGCTGAATTACCTGCCCTTGTGTTGAGTCGCTAACATAAACTTCTTTTGTTCTATTTCAAAGCAACATGTGTAAAAGATGTAAAAATCATGTTTGAAATCTGTTCTTTTTTTTTTCCAACCACTTATTTGAGGTTTTGTTTGCCTTAGCAGATGATAATTCAGCTGAGTTTTCCAGTTGATGAAAAATTGAAATCATTAATATTTATCCAACTCATTTATTTAGACATGATAGCCAAACATATTTGGTCTGGAAAAAAATAGGTAACATTCCATTGTTTTTAAGGTAGCCTGTATTAAGTTGAGTAACGATGTATCACTGTGCCTAACAGCATAATAAATTTGTACATTTTTCTTTATTTATTATCTATGAAAAGCTCATTTCCACAAGGTCACCAGTTGTAGAAGTTATGTCTTTGTATTGATTGACAATTTTCTGTTGAACTTCTGAAGTCATAGAATATTGAAACTATTTTAGCTATGCTTTTTAACTCGGTAGTCAGTAATGCCAATACATTTCAGAAATTATGTTGTAAAAGCTTTGTGAGGTTTATCTAGCTGTTCTTTCCAAATGTGTTATAATTAAGTATGCTTCCTTTTGTACAGTCGAACTGTAAGTTTCTTTACTCAGTGAAGTCTCACAGTTATGCATTTACAGTTGACTACTGTTCCAAATGTTTTGGAACCCCGCTGCAAAGTCACCCACAATCTTAGTGAAATTGTTTCACAAAACTCATATTTTAACTAAAAAGATTTGAATTCTGATATTGGGAGCATTTACTGCACTGCTGAGTAGTGTTTTCATGATTCATACATATTCCTCAATGATAAGTATCTATGGAGTCATATGTTTTCTTTTTAAAATTAATAGTAACAGTTATTGAGCTACACAGATGTGAAGTTATTAAAATTCCAAAGGAATATTTCTAAATATGGTTCTAGAGAGTACACATAACAGCATCTGATTCTCTCTCCTTTCATGTTTTCAAATGCTAGTCATTATTTTTTCGTTTTTGACAATCCTATTTGTACATGAGTATGTGAAATGGTATATTTACCTGGCTCGTTTCTACCTTGTTCAAGTATTCTATTTGTTAATATGTTTATTTTGTTCATAGTGCTTATTTATTTTACTTTTTATCTGCACTAAGATGAAGCATTAAGCATAATGTTGCACTAAGCAAATGTGTCAGATTGACCAGATTTTTTTGAAATTCTATTTGTGATGGTGGCCTGCATTGTAGCAGGCAACAGAAATCCTGAAGCTAATCACTGGCTATTATAAAAATATTTGATAAGAGTTTCTAGCTGGTTTTGGAACTATTCAAAGACTATTGACTAAATAGCATAGCTTAATCAATATCTTTGTACATTGTCTAATAAGATTCTTTGTTCAAAATGTTTACAAAGTTGTTTTCATTTGGTCATTAAAAAAAAAAAGACTTATTTTTCCAATGTAAATAGCTCACACACACATATATTTGCTTCAAGAATATAGGAAAAAACCAACAACATTATGGGAAACTAAAATGTATAGTAAATCTCAATGAAATGAAAGCTTTTCATCGCAATACAAATTCAAATTTATAATGAAGATATTTCCTTTCATGAAACTTAAGTTATGTTGTTTTTTATGTTTTACGTCTAAAAAAATTATTAACTTTTTAACCAAAGATCTGAATTACTTAGTTGTGTTTTGAGGATTTTTGTAAAGAAAGGAAGTCTATTTTCTTGCTAAAATTGTACATAAATAAATTCACTATAAAAATCCCTAGATGTACCTTTTTGTATTTTTTTTAAAGAATATAATCTGTTTTTAGGAACTTAAGACTTTTTTTTTTAGATTAATTCAATTCTGTAATAAAAGAGTCTGCAACCAATAAAATCCAGTTATTATTTATTTATATTTGGGATGTGTGGCCGTACCAAAACAGCTTGGTTATCTACATAGGGGGCTTGAGTTCTAAGTCGACTCAAGCTGAGTTGTATTTGCAGGGTGCCAAAGGCACCAAGGAAACCATCTCACAGATATCCCCATTTCCTCAAGCTTTTCTATAAGAGATCGGACCATAGTGTACTGAGCATGAAAGATAAGCCATATAAAGACAAAAAAAAAAAATTCTAATTGTTTTAAATTATTTGCTGGTGGGTATAATATTTTTAAAATGAGTCATAAGAAATGGTAATTCTTTTAATATTATTAATTACTGTAAATATTTATAATTTATTCTTACTACAAGGCTCAGTACTTGAAACTTATTTCCTCCTGTATCTAGTCAAAATCAGACCATCCTTAAAATATAGAGTGACACTTACATTTATAATTTGTTTCGTAATAAGTTATGATTCTAATTGATCACAAGATTAATAAACTGCCCTAATACTTATGTTGTTTTTTTAAATGACATTTTTGTTTAATAATTTTGTTACCAGTTTTTGTATACATCTTCAGCTTATTTGTTGCTGTTTTTTTTATTTTATTGTTTCTATCAGTATTTGCTGATTGATTTTCTGTTGCTGTTGTTGTTTTTTTAAAATCTTTTATTTGCTGCTGTTTCTGATCTTATAGTGCAATCAAGAGAAACATTAAAAGAAAAGAAAACATTAAAAAAAAAAAAAGACAATACCTCCTTTATGACCTATAGAGCTATTATTTTTCTCTTAATAAGTAATGAAAGTTAGATTTAATTTTTTTTACCCCCCCACCCCAGAAAGAAGCCTGGTTAAGCAAATTAAACTCTTGAATGAATGTGGAAATACCCAAAGATGTAGAGCACATTTATTTCTAGTTCTCCAGCCTAATTTAAATTCATTTCTCTATATACTTAGAAAAATAAAACGGTCAAGCTAGAGTTTTCCCAGTGTGACCAATGAGCTAGTAATTCTTTTCCCAATGATATACATAACTTAAAATTTTAGAGCCATTTTTGAGATCATGTCCATGTTTTTCCTCTCATAAGGCTCCCTGTAGGTACCAGTTAACTAGAGGTAGTGTTATAATATATGAGTAAAGTGAGAATTGTATAGTTGGGGAAAGATTATAAGAAGAGATGGCGGGGGGGGGGGGGGAGGAGGTACCACAAAATAATTAACAGATGGAAAATTTTGTTAGATTATTCAAACTTATGAAAATGGCGTGATAGTAAATTCTCTATAAGCTCTGCCTTAGAAGGACACTGGTTTTCAGTATATGTGTTAGCTTAAATTTATTAGATTCATTCAACTTTTATGGCATTTTCTTTGATCTAATTATTAGGAAAGATGCAGGCTCCAATGAAGACCCATTTGAAACCTACATATTTAGCACAGCTGTGTCATGACATAGTATTTTGCTTCATTATTCCCTTTGCTGATGGTGCCATGCTGTGACGTAGTGGCTAATTAGTAAATTAAGTAATGAAATGAAGTAATTTAATAAATCTAGAACACAGACAAATGAAGCACAGATAAATTTCAATGTCTCCATGGCTGCAGCTATGTTTATTGCTGCCATGAATGTTAAATTGGCTTCTTGAAGCAGTCTTCTTTGTATGCTAATATCTCTTAGGCCACAAACAAATATGTCTCAAAGACAATCTTGGGGACAGGACAAAAATTGCAATGTTCTGACATGGGCTTTTATGGTTGTAAGGAATTCGGTTATTGTTTCATTTTATTGTGAAATGTAAATGGTCTATGATTTCTAGTGGAAGGGGACTTGTGTAATTATTTAATAATTTACACAGTTCTTCATAAGGTATCATGATGGGTAACTTTGGTAAAGCTAACGACTTTAAAATAGTACAATAGTAACAAGTCATGGACCCTATTGAGGCCAGTAAATGGCTTTTTTTTTTTTTTTTGGATGATGGAATGCTTTTTGCAATGAAATAGTCACCCAGCCTTTCTTTATAATGAATAAAAGTTGGAGTACCTTCTACAAAGGTTGTGTATGTGACCTGGAAGTTGTTTCGTTTATTAATTCCTGGTTTTGTGCATATTTATATAAAATTGCATTCTTGCGAAACAATACTAATAATATAATACACATACTAAAAGAAATAGATTTTGCTCCAAGTGCTAATCTAAAGAATAGAAGTCTTACACTAGAAATCTCTATAATCTACTTCTTGACCCCACAAAGTACCAGTAGCTGTCAACGTCACATTGTGGTTGCTGATTGATATTTTTTGGGGGGGATATCTTAATATTTAATAGCTAGATCTAGCTTAATTCATGCATGAAATAAAACTTGTTATTCATAACATGTAACCTTTTTTTTTTATGGACCATTTTAATTAATAATTTATAGGGTTGGTTTATTTACCAGAAAACGAGAAATGGGAAAGGAAAAAAAAAGTGCCTTTGCTCATTTTGCATTGTTAAAATTTGGTAGTGGGACACTCTCTTGCTTTTCTCCTAGTTGAAATATAACAATCCCTGTTGGTTGTATGTTTCGATCTAAGCCCCCCCCCCCCCCTTTTTTTTTCCTTTTCAAGGGAAACAAGTGGTGTCACGTGTTTATTATGTTTATGTGACTTGAAGATCTTGATGCTATAAACTTGTGACGTATGTGGGTTCGGAGGTGCCTTGATTATAGTTCAAACACTTTAATAATCAATGAAGTAACAAAGTGCTGATGTTTTCTTCAGTTTTAATTATTTAAAACTTGAACTTGAAACAATAAATGTATGTACAAAGATACATAAAACAGATACAGGATTCAGTGAAAATGATCAATAAAATGAGTAAATATTTACTTTAAAACTTAGCGACTTCTAAGCCTAACTTTCTAGCTCTCTCTGGTCTCAAGCTAACACTCCGCCTTTTATATCTTTCTTTAGGATAAAGAACAGTGACAATTCAATACCCATCCTTGACTCCTTGACCCGTTTACATTTAATTTTCCTTTTAATTGTTTTTGTAATTTAACCTACGTTAATTATGTTTCCCTGCTGTAGCCTTGAACTAAGTTTTAATCGGCGTCTTCTGGCATTAAAGCGTGAGTGCGCTGACCTGATTTGAGATAGTTACAATGTCCTTATTTTGTGAACAATGAGGTGTCACTAGGAACTGTTTTTGTAATTTAACCTACGTTAATTATGTTTCCCTGCTGTAGTCTTGAGCTAAGTTTTAATCGGCATCTTTTTGGCATTTAAGCTTGGGTACGCTGACCTGATTTGAGATAGGTACAATGTCCTCATTTTGTAGACAACGAGGTGTCACTAGGGATGTGACGAATGGCACTGAACATGTATTTATGATCCCATACCAGTTGGGACAACTTCAGTGACCTTGTATCCACATTTTCTGTTTTGAAATATTAATTTATTAAATAATTTACATTCATTACAGCATTATACTTACCAAACCAAGTTATACCACAAGCATGGTCTTCAAATCCTTTTTATTTTTATTTACTGTATTAATGCTGATTTCATTTTGTATTCATTTTGTTTTTTTTAACAGAGAAGGAAAACAATAAAATCTATGCATTTTTTTCTTTTACTATATTTATGTTCAAACTTAATAAGGTGGGGCAGTAGGGGGCTCATTAGCCATGGCTGGCTGCCCACATAGGAGAAGGAAAAACTCTGAATTCAAATATTTGCTGCTTTGCAGCTATACCCAATCATGGGAAATGCTTTGGGAGTCAGCATCCTAATAGAGCCTGCGACATAGCTGACCCCATACTGTATCGGCAATTGCCGTTCCTTTGGGTTCATCAGTTGCATGGAGAGGAGGGAACTGATGTGTGGGTGACATTGTTCTGTTTTTTTTAAAGAAATGTAAACTGCATCATTGGTGTTTTATGTTGACAGAAATGGCTGGCTGGCTCGCTAGCATTTAAGGTTCATAGAACTAAACTAAAAGTTTACTAACAAGTTTGTAATAACAATGGCACTCCATTGTAAATAAATTTGTTTCATTTCAACATCCCAATATTTAACCCATTCAAGTTGTTTCTTTATTTGTTAAGACATGGCTTTGGTAACAATAACAATCTATTTGCAAGTTTTTTTGTTTTTTTTTAAGGAATGTCAGTAGATAACAAAATGAGATTGAAATTATTAAACGATCTTGGCGCATTCAATGGTTTAGTCAGTTCTGGTAATGATTTTATTGTCCAAAACTATTTTTTAGTAATATGAAACAAATTTAAAGTTAATTTTAAACTGGTGTTTATAAAAATGTTAAGTAATAATATGTAATGGGACTTTCAAGTGACTCCAACCTGTTTTGTTTATTAATTGTGTAATGTTTTGAAAGGATATTAGTTTGGAATTTGAAATAGATGTCTATCTTTATAAAAAGCTTCACAATTCGAAAAAAACATTTTCACTTATTTTTATTTTTTTTATTGTTACAAATTTTATTTCGTATCTGTGAAATAATTTATTTTTGTTTGCTTCTTGGCCCTAACTGTATAAATGTTTATTTACATCATTATTTGTACCAGTTCTGAAAGTAGGATGGAGCAAGTCCTAGACCATAAAAGGGTGAAAAGAAAAGAAATATTTTTGTGTGTTATTTTAAATTTGAATTCATTTTTCTGATGAATCTTTCTGCATTTCTCACAATTCATTCTTTTACTGTGTTTACAGTCATTGTGAAATAAAATATATTTTGAAAGGATTAGTTGATTGAGTTGAACTACTTCACTCTGTCAACATGACTCCTCTGTTGCTTCTACACTTCCATTGTACTTCTTGTCTTCTTATTCTCATTGCTTTTCTGACCATTGAAACCTCTTTGAGGTTGTGTGCCACATTGAATCTCATGGGTTTGATCATTTATGTCTATGGGTTTGATGCATATTTAGATTGTGTGCTACATTGGATCTCATGGGTTTAATGCATATTTAGATTGTGTGCCACATTGGATCTCATGGGTTTGATGCATATTTAGATTGTGTGCCACATTGGATCTCATCGGTTTCATGGATATTTAGATTGTGTGCCACATTGGATCTCATCGGTTTCATGGATATTTAAATTGTGTGCCACATTGGATCTCATCGGTTTCATGGATATTTAGATTGTGTGCCACATTGGATCTCATCGGTTTCATGATGATAGAAATGATAGAAATTTTGTTATAGGATTCTTTCCTTTCATCATTTACTTTTCAGACAGTAGCTCAAAATTAACAAGCATCCTGGCATGATTCTGCAACTAGCTATATTCTTAAAACCATTCGTCACCCATAACTCATCTAAACTATCCTTTCAAATGTCTAGCAATCATGTTTTTAAAAACATGGTCTAAATCAGCGTGTCACCACTGGACTGCTTCTTCTGGATACTATCTTATCTTATAAATTACAGACGCTCCTTCAAAAGAGAAGATAATTACGTCCGAAGTCTAAAGACTGCTTTATTGATCCTTATGGAAATTCGTTGTGATTAAAAGGACTCTTTTTTTCCTCAACTAAAAACAACCCAGCAGAAACATTGACATAAAGAGATGACAAAACGTCAAGATCCTTTTCACGTTTCCAAGTCAACGAGTAGCGCTGATACAGACTGGTTGAGTACGGAACGAGGTTTTGTACCGTTCGGTTCGAGTCTTGATGGACAGAAGTCGCCCACTTCGCGACGACTTGACGTAGTTATGATGGAGCGGGTGGCTGTTGTCTTCCAAAATTTTTTCTCATTTCGCTTAGACATTTTTGTTAAAAAAAGTTCGTTTAAATATGGTAGTGTTTTGCGTGTGTTATTTTGATTTTATAAGATTGTCTAAGTGGCGCAACAGTTAATATAAAACATTGCCTATACAACGAGTTATTCCATAAGTTAGCAAATTTAGCATAGTCGCGCAGTAGAAATTATCCAAGATCTTCTTATGTAGTTTGAAGCAGTTATGTTTGTATAGTAAAAAGAGCCGCTGTGCGATTTTCTTTGCCAGAGTTTCAAGTTTCCCCTGAAACCTTGTTGTCAGCAATAATAATGAGACTTGTCTTCGAGTTCGAAGATTAAGAGAAATGCAGTATTTCTCGTGGCAACGCATCCCCATCTGAGATCTACATATTTTGCCCCAACCAGCGAAGGCATAACCATTGTCCGCCGATAGTTGATTTAAATTTCCTTTTCGCAGTCTACGTCTATCCTCGGCATCGGATTTTCTTTTGGTCTCAAAATTGTGTATCCTGCGGGCTTTGTTAGTGACCTCCAGCTGTGCCGCTCTGAAGCCGACTGCAAAGACACCTCGATATTTGCATGAGTTCACATGTATCGGTAAATTGTTTATCTTTTGGTTATCATGTATTAGCTGTTTGTTCCTTCTGAAATTATTAGTTCTTTATCTTTTTGACATTCAGTTCTAAAAAGCCCTACGCGTATTCTAGTATTCATGAGTTAATATAGCTATGCATGTTAAGTAGAGGCTTAAATCTTAACCCACACTGGGGAAACCCAAGTTTGATCGTTGTAATTTTTCAAAGTATAAAAAAAAATAATTTAAATTTCGCTACAGGATTGGAAAAGCTTGATCTTGAACAGATTACATCTCCTGGTATTTCCACATGTAGGTTATATTCATTTAAGAGTTTAATAAATTAATGTCCAGGTAGATTAAAAAGATTTTTATTTCTAGTGGGGAATTGGGGCTGGGTAAAAACGTTATTTTTTTAAAATCTAACTATTCATTAATTATTATTTTTAAAAAAATATTTTTCTTTTTTTCTTAAAAATCATATATCGTTTCTTATATGCAGAGGACATTTGGGTTAGCTAGCACCATACTGCACTTCACTGAAACAATTTTACAATGTATGAACGCGTTATTATTCGCAGACGATAACACCAAAGTGGTCTAAACATGGTCTAAACGATACATTTAAACCATAAATTTACAAACAGGCAATGTACTTTAATATGCAAATGTCTTGGACTGGCGTATCAACCTGTTCTTCAGAATGGACGAAATAAGGTGCATCAGGAGACATGTTTCGGAGACTGTCGTCTCTCCATTGTCACTATCATACAGCAATGTCCAAAGGTTAGTTAAGGTAAATAGATTTACTCTAGATGTGTGTGTGTATATATATAGGCCTATACAATAGAAGAGATCAACAGTCTCACGTACGACTAATTGGACGGTAAAAACGAGGTTTACAAAGTATTTAATGAAAAATGTTAGTAAGTCCTATGCTGTAAAATTAATGATTATATTCAAATTTAAAAAAAGTATGGAACTTCATTTCCGACATTTCGTTCCAATAGTAGCCTACTTAGTGGGGGAAAAACACGTTTGGTTTAGGTTTGTCAATGTTTATTTAGCTGCCCCCGAAAGGGGAAAAGACGCTATTAGTTTTGTGTGGCCTGCCTTTTCGTCTGTCTGTCCGACCGTCCCATTTAGATCTCAGAAACTAGATGAGAAATTAAAAATCGGATATCATGATATTTTAAATCATTCAAAGTTCTGATGCGACGGCTACTTTTCTCTTCTCCAAAAGTGAATCATCTAATTGTTAAAATTATATATGTAAGCAGATTTTTTCAAAAAAAAATTACTGGCTATTTCACTGAATATGCAAGGGTCAAAAAGTGTATCATATTGTTGTGGATGAGGGTCTCAATAAACATAGTGTGTATGTGTGTGTGGGTGTGTGGGTGTTTTAAGCAGATACTACTACTAATGGGCCTAAAAAATGTTTGTGCATACTCTATATATTTTGAGGGCCGTTCGATTGAATGATGAAAGGGGACTTATAGAAATTGAGGGCTAGAGAATTGTGTTATCTGGGATTTAAAATTGTTCAAGGCGATATTCACATATACCAACAAATTTCCACTAGTGTAGCACGGGTATCAGGTATACTTATGCGACGATTCCAGCTACCCGTCGCCTCAGCGTGGCGCCTCCGTGGAAACGTCTAGTAGTGGAACTAGATAGGAGTACGAGTAGCGAGCCAGGCCCTGCAGGATTCCCTGGGTGAACTTTTAAAATTTTTATCTCACTCGGGGTGGGGATGGAAATTGCCAGCACACCAGTCCAACAAGTCCGCCACGCCGTTCCGCGCCATCAGAGACCCATGGCTGGAGTAGCGGTCCTTACACGGAACTGTGGCGGCTACAGTATAGGATTATGAGGTAAACTTCCCATCGTTAGCGCTGCTCCAGGCCACTTATAGCGAGTGGACCCAGGACCGGGTGAAGAGACTCACGTCCAGGCCTGTTCGTTGGATAAAAACCTTTCTAACGATCAATTCCTTCGGCGACGATTCCCTACTGGACTTTTTTTGAAGGTATACTTATGTGCTTTTAGAAATCAAAGACAGCCATTTTATTAGAATATGCATAGGCCAATTCGCGAAAAAACTCAAGCTATCTTTTGAACCTTTGTATTTTACTTACGGTATTTTCCAAAAAGGACGCAGTCTATACCCACACAAATTCCGTATTTTTAAAGCGAATTCTTTCTTTTCTCATAAGTCAACTTATTTTTAATTTGCCTTACTTCATTTTCGCTTCATAACCACATGACCATCATGACCTCTTCATAACCACCAAATGCAAGGAAGCCCATGATCGTTCACAATAGACCGTCTATTGTTAACTATGGCTTTATTACACCAGAAAGACATTCTATCTGCCTTTCGTTCATTAGGTATAAAACTATAAGGTTGAAATGCTTTTCAAGAGATTCATCTTATACCACTGACAGACCTATTCCTGATAATGGTTTCAATTAACTGAAGGTGACTCTGTTAACCATATCAGTTGAGCTGTCCAATCGTCCAGATTCAAGCTACGTATCCAAGTCTGTCTCCTTTTGCCATCAGACCATTTAGTAAGGTTGCACATCAGAACCGGTAAAATAATGTCTTCTTCACATGCATCTCCCTTAAAAAAAGATTAGAACTGACTTCCAGAAGAATTAGACATCAGCAGATAGTGATACGGATGACACTGAAACTGTACTTTCTATCAATGTTGAAAGGGATATAGTAGTGCAGTCGTAAGAAGTAGAAATAAGTCAATGAGCCTGCTGGACTTGTAACAAGATGGAGGAGGATGTGGGTATAGTGACTTGAAGTCATTGGTTAACATGTGCATGACTAGACTGACATAGGAACACGCGTAGGTCGTTATCATCTTAGGTTTTTTTTTTTTTTTTTTTTTTTTTTTAATTAACGTCTGTATTTTATAAGATAAGATAAACAGACAAGAGAACAGGGCAACGAAGCGGACATTGTGAATCTGAGAACTAATAGCCACGAATCGGTTAATTTATAAACTAGAATGGAACATTAAAGCGTGGCGAAAATATTGTATCTAGTTTCTACAGAAAACTTAAAATGTCAATGAAGGTATGTTCGAGATTGTTGTCAGGACTGAGTTCTGGTCAGCCTGGGTCTCCTGTTTACTGTAGAGGAGAAGGGAGGCAATTCAGGTTGTTGACTTCAAAACTGTTATTGTTTTGTATTATTTTATTTGGTGAGATGCTTTTGTTGAATATAATGTAACTTAAAATAAGGTAGTGTGGTTTTTGTTCCTAGTCCAGGACAGTTGGACTTTTGGATATAGATATAGTCGAAGTGTAGACTCTAATTATTTCTCTGTGTTGTCACTATTCAGTCTATGGAATATTAAGCTGATATATTTTAATTGATACTACATATTTCAAATGTCTGAACTAATTCTGTATTATAGTACAGATAATGTGATAAACATGTTATATGTCTGTGAGTTGGCATTCTGAATCTTTGTTCTATCGTTGTATGTGTCGTTGTGGTATTGCCCAGGACTTGAGTACATTTAGTAATACACATACGTATATTAGAGAGGAAATGAGTCTTGACAGATGTTCTAAGGGAAGAAATGTGTCGTACAAAAACTCCATCACTTTTACACTAAAAATAGTTTGTATCCATAACAGACAAATGTTTTTTTTTTTTTCTGTTTTTGTCTTTCCAGAATCTCAGCATTAAAAGCCAAAGAGAGGCTGGCTGAACTTATTAAGAAGCAGAGCAGAAGTATCGATAAGCAAGGTGAGATTTGTAAACTTCGTTCATTCCTGTGAAGCAGAGGTGTAAACACTTCTCTCATTTCTTTGTCCTAATCGTCAGCCTTTTTTGAAAGGAATTCATCCATCGCGATATATAAGAACAAGTCTATAGGTCTAGTTTCTCTTATCTTTATCTCTCTTAAGAGAGATAGAGAATGTAATAAACCCTTTAATAAAAAACAACTCACAAATATAAAAATGTAAAAAAAACCAGTTTTATAGTTAGAGCAAAGAGTGAGCCAAGATTTTCTTCCAGACTATGATATATGAAGCCTGGTCGTATGGTATGCGCTCTGGACTGTCTTTCGGTGGTGTATGGTCTTGGGTTTGGACCCTGCCTACTTCTATCTCCTGTTATCCTGAGTGTGGTTCGCGCTAGGAGGTAATTATCTTCAAATCTGAAGGAATCTCAGAAACGTAAATCAAACAAAACATTTTACAACAAAAACGCAGAGAATTTCTCAACAACTACCTTTTTAGAAGTGTTCGATCTCGTTGGCTTGGGCATTGCTAGTAACAGCTATCTTCTACATAGAAGTAGAACACATTGCGCTGGTTGTTAACTGGATTCACTAATTAAGCACTGACGTTGTACCCACAATGCAATAGGGAGAAGACCAAGACGCAAACAAGACTTTCTAACAAGATGGTCGGGATGAATGAGAACTACCGCGGTTGGCTTTGTCATCCCTTACTCCAGAAGAAGTAAAAGTCTGCAAGTAAAGGATCAGAATTCTGCGAGCTCACCATGTATATGATACGTGTGATACGATGTCATGCACAGTTGCTGGCAGACTGGAGCGAGGAAGTTCATTGTCCAGGAGCTTCTTCTTCTGTGGTGCCAAAAACTAGTTGCAATGTGAACCAAAGTCCTTAAGGTTTTAGAAAGAGATAATCTAGGTTAGTGTTAATCACACACACACACACACTCAATAAACACAATTACTATGAGTAATTATTAGACCTAGTAGTACAAGTTATATGTTACTCCACATAGTTCACTTAACTTGCAGGTATGTACTGCGTACTTAATGATCAATACAAATCTCTAATTCCTGGCATCAGCTTGGCTGACATCAAAGTTATCACCAACCAATGGGAGGACGTCTTGCGGTGTAGTGATTTGTTTGGAAAGTTGCTGATGTTATAGTTAAGTAACATTATTGTCGCTGTTGCTGTTTTCTGCCTTAGCCACATAGAGGCCAGGCTCTCATTAGCTATATGCTGTTTTTATGAAGATAGTCTCATTGTCACAGAACCACTGCATAACTTAGCTAATTTTCTTTTTTTTTTTGGATAGCACTTTATAACAATGTGGATAATGATCAGTGTGTTTACTAATAAGTTAGCCATCATATTTTATTGCAAAGTCAAGCCAGATGTGGGACACATATATATAGAATCAGCGTTGAATTTAAGTATTTAAGTAAATGGGGGCTCTGAACAGGATTTTGGTGAATGCCACTACCCTTTCCAAGCTTCAATATAAAATGCACTTATTAATATCAATGAATCTCAAAGCATGACATTACTTACTTAGACTTAGGTCCTCCCGCGCCGTTCGGCGCATTGGGCGGCAAGCTGTCTCCATAAAGATCTGTCACTGGCAATGTCTGAAGCCTCCTCCCACCTGGTGTCCACTGTTCTGAGGTCCTCCATGAAGGTGTGTCGCCAAGTAATACGAGGACGTCCCTGTTTGCGCTTTCCTTGTTTTGGCTTCCATGTTATCGCAACTCTTGGTGTGCGTAATTCATTTTGACGTAGAACATGTCCCGCAAACCTCATGCGACGCTCAGTCACAACCTCACCAAGTGTTCGACTCCCAGTTCGGCATAGGATTTCCTTGTTTGAGACCCGATCTGTGTAACTGACTCCCAAAATCCGTCTCAGCCATCTCTGTTGAGCCACATTTAGTCTTTTCTCAATTTTAACAGATGACTTCCATGTCTCACATGCATATGTAGCAGTTGGAATGAAGATTGTGTTGAGAAGGTGTATTTTTGTCTCGAGTTCAATGGCTTGGCTAGTCCAAATAGGCTGCAGCCTTTGGAAAATGCTCCCTGCCATTCCTATTCGGCACTCTACATCATGGTAAGCATCTCCATCATTTGTTATGATGCTGCCAAGGTACATGAACTTGTCCAGCTCTTCAAGCTTTGACTCGCCAAGTCTGACGGGGACACCCTTTGCCTTATATCCCACTCGCATAATTTTAGTCTTATCCAAGTTTATGCGGAGGCCAATTTTGGGTACCTCTCTGTCTAGGCTCTCCGTCATTTCTTGAATGCATTTATTTGTAGCCCCGAGTAGTGCAACATCATCAGCAAAGTCCAAGTCCGTCAATCGGAGCTGTTCATGCCATGGAATACCAAAGACAGTCTGGTTCATTGCTCTCCTCATTATGTAGTCGATGGCTAGGAGGAAAAGGAAGGGAGATAAGATGCAACCCTGTCTCACACCTGTCTCGATTGTAAAAAACTCTGTTGTTCCCTCTTCTGTTTTAATGCAGCAACTAGATTGACTGTAAAGTTGTCGTAGGATTTGGACGAATTTTTCTGGGATACCGTATTCTCTAACTATTTTCCATAGTGATTCTCGGTGGACACTATCAAACGCTTTTTTGAAGTCCACGAAACTGATCGTTAGCCGTTGTTGGTACTCAAGACTTTGTTCTATGATATTTCGTAGAACGAAAATCTGCTCTGTACATGATCTGCCTCTTCGGAAACCTGCTTGTTCTTCTCTGAGCCTTTCATCTACAGACTGTTGAAGCCGCCTCAACAAAACAGTGCTGAAAACTTTGCCCAGGACAGAGAGGAGAGTAATGCCCCTCCAGTTGTTGCAGTCTGCCAAGTTGCCCTTTTTTGGAAGCTTTACAATCACTCCCTTTTGTCAGTCTTCTGGGACTTTTGAAGTTCGCCAACAGAGATTTAAGAGATCAGTCATTCTGTTAACAATGCACTGTCACCCATATTTTAGCATTTCTGCTGATATCATGTCTAGACCTGGTGCTTTGTTATTCTTTAACACTGCAATGGCCATGGTGACATCCTCAGCAGTTATTGGGTCTGTCTTGACCTTGAGATCATTGTCTGGAGATGGGTCCTTGAATATGTAAGTTAGGTCTGGCGACAGTTGGTTAAGGGTCTCTTTAAAGTGCTCTACCCATCTTGCATTCTGTTCTTCTTTCGTTAACAAAGTTTTGCCTTGCATGTCTTTTATCGGTGCCCCATGTCCACTCTTTGCTGCAGTGAGATCTCGGACAATACGATGGAGGGTTTTTGTGTCATTTCTGCTTGCAGCTGCTTGTGCCTCTTGTCCCTTCTGCTCAATCCAGTCCCGTTTATCTCGCCGACAACTTCTCTTTACTTTCAGATCTGCTTCCCTATAGGCTTCTTCCTCTAGGCTGCGATTCTGTGTTTCATTTTTCTGATCTCGTCTACGTTTGGCCTCTTTCCTCTCATCTATCAATTTCCATGTTCTGTCTTGTATCCACCGTTCCTTGTATGAACCTCGCCTCCTTCCGATAACTTCTTCCGCGCACCCTATAGTAGTATCTTTGAAGTTGGCCCACTCTTCTTCAAGGGTCAATATATCTGCAAGAGCCTCAAAGCGGTTCGTTAGTTTCAATTGGAACTGTGCTGCAGTATTGCCGTCTTTAAGCTTCTCTACATTAAATGGGCGGGGTCGTGTGGCTCGTTTTGGTTGGCGTTTCAATCGGAGCTTACATTTGCCACTGACAAGGTAGTGGTCTGAGCTGATATCCGCTCCTTTGCGGGTCCGCACGTCTAACAGAGATGACCGTTTGGAGATGCAAATGTAATCTATCTCGTTGAAGGTTTCTCCATTTGGTGATCGCCATGTTTTTTTGTGTGTATTTGTTTGTGCTTAAAATATGTGTTTCCAATTGAAAGGCTGTTGGATGCACAGAGAGAAATCAAGCGCTCGCCATTATCACTGATGTTTTCTGCAGAGCCATATGGTCCCATTACATATTCAAAGCCAGTTCGGTTGGGACTGATTTTGGCGTTAAAGTCTCCCATCATTAGAATTACGTCGTGAGTAGGTGTTTCATTAAGAGTGGTTTGTAGTTGGTTATAGAAATTATCTTTGATGGTATCTTCTGCATCCTCTGTAGGGGCATATGCTTGGATGGTAGTGACTTTGATTTGCTTTGTTTGGAGTCGAGCTGTAATGATGCGGTCACTGACCGGCTTCCAAGCAATTAGCGCTGAAGCTGCTATTTTAGACATGATGATTCCTACACCACCAATGTGCTCCTTATCATGTCCTGAATATATTATTGTCTTGCCATCATTGATTATTTGTCCACTTGATGTCCACCGCATCTCGCAGATCCCAAGGATGTCCAGCCGGTAAGAGTCAAACTCTCTTAAAAGTTGGGCCAGTTTACCGCATTGATTCAGGGTTCTTACATTCCACGTGCCTGTAAGAGTTGGTTTCCTTGCGTTGAAAGGCTTGCCATCTATCGGGTATTGGACTTCCAGTTAGCTTTGATCCAACACCGTCATCAGGGTTTGGCCGCCCTCGCCGCATGTATAGTTTTCATTATGTGTCGAGTTTGCCGTTGCAGAAAGCATGACATATTGGAGAAGAAAGAATTGGGACACTTGTTAATGTAATCTCATTACCTATATATATATATATATATAAATATATATATATATTATATAAATATATGGATAAAGACATTAACAACAGGATAGCCAAAGCAATGGGCACCATATCACGGTTGCAGAAAAGAGTGTGTGACAACATATTGCTGACTAACAATACTAAAGCCCTAGTCTACCGGACTTGTGTGTTGAGCACCTTCCTATACGGAAGTGAAACTTGGTCGACTTACTCATGGCAGGAAAAAAAAGCTGAATGTCTTTCACCTCTGATGCCTAAGGTGGATCTTTAAAATAAGGTGGCAAGATAGGATAACCAATGAGGAAGTGCTACGAAGAGCAGGATGCCAGGACATCCGCTCTGTTATCAGCAGCAGACGCCTTGGTTGGCTTGGCCACGTTCGTAGAATGCCAGTAGGTCGACTTCCACAAGACATTCTGTATGGTGATCTAATAGAAGGCAGGAGAGCCACTTGTCACCCACTTTTACGTTATACGGATGTATGCAAACGCGACATAAAGCTCTTCAAAATCGACACTAGCAGCTGGAAAAAAAAGTGTCACTGGATAGATTTACATGGAGAGAGAGCATAAAGAAAGGGTCTCGGATTGCAGATGCTATACAATACAGAAGCAGAAAGAAGGGTGAAAATACAACGGCGCCTGGTGATTACATATGCCCAACCTGCGACCGCAGCTGTGTATCAAGGATTGGCCTCTTTAGTCACACAAGAAGAAGCCGAGGGAAAAGATAATCTCTCTAGACGTAAAATGTCACAAATGTCACTATATATATATTTTTTTTTATATATAAACTCGGAGGACCTCTTTAGGGTTGAGACCTTGGTCGGCTGCACAGACATACATTATTGTAAAACGTCATTGTAAAAAGAAATAGATGAGAAAGAATGTAATGAAACCATTTTGTATATTTATAGTTTTAAAAACGTTAACCTACAAAGCAAATTACCTTGTTGTAAAAGGCGGGAGGAGGATACTCTCAGTGTTCCCATGGTTAGAATCACATTTTTTGTTTAAAAAATTAAAGGTTTATATGGTCTGATCCATAAATATCTTGATAGACGCATTGCTATAAAAGTTTATAATGATATGATCTATAAATGTCTTGACAGAGACATTGCATTAAACGCTTCAAATGTTCTGATCTCAACGCCCCACTTTTCCATTTCCTGCCGTAAAATAAATCGCTGACAATTACGATTGGTCTTACTTTCAAGCTTACTTTACAACTGCCCCAAAGTAAACGCCCTTCATCCAGGTCTGCACGCCAGGCTGACAGATGCTAGAGATAGCACAGAGAAACAGATAGGCCTCAGAGTGATCCAAAGTATCTCATGCGTTATACAGAACCTCAACAGAGCCCCAGCGGTAGAGAGTATGGTCCGAGACACATGCAAGAAGCTTCAACAACATGGCTACACCAAGAATACAATTTTAGTAAGTGAGCAGCCTTCCAGGTTTTTAACATTCTGGTTATGTGGCTTTTCTTTCTCACCACAAGCAATCTGGTTTCATTATCAATATCTTCTGTTAGCAACATTCATTTTCGTATTGTATTGAGTAATTTAGATAAATCCCGACACATTAAAAATGTAAACACAGTATTTCAAATAATCTGAATGATAGTGAATAACTATTATGCAGTAAACACAGTATTTCAAATAATCTGAATGATAGTGAATAACTATTATGCAGGAAATATTTCCGCAGAGCATATCTCGGTTCTCCAGAGTAGTTGATTTTTCTATTTATTCATATTCTGTTGAAACTTTTGAATCGAGGCAAAAACGAGTAAAAAAAATTAAAAGTAAACTTTTGAAATTTTGCATACTAGCTGCAAATTGAAGGTTCTGTAAAGGATATGGTTAATACTTGGTTCAAAAGATTTTTTCTTGGTTTTTCTTGGTTTGATGGTTTGGTTCGGTTTATGGGTTAGCAAATCTTTGTTATAGCCTCTTCACGCCAATTTCCTTGGTACTGGGCTGCCAAAGGATGACCATCATCTTTTACCCTAGTAGCCTGTCCATTTTCTCTTTATAGCCTTTTCAAGGCAATGTCCTTAGTACTGCATCATCCCACAGATGACTGTCATCCTTTGCCTTAGAAGTCTATCCATTTTCTCTTTATAGCTTTTTTTTTCAGTGCAAGGTAAGATAATGTCTAGGGGTGAACGGTCAGCCTGCTGAATGAAGTAATTATGCTAACCAAATAAGCCTAACCCTAGCCTAAACGAAATGGAATCCCTGAAAAAATCGAACTCCTGAATCAGCCAGGAAATATGACTTAGCAGAATTCTCTAATTAATATGTACGACTAGATTGCACATTGACATGCGTTGGACGTAATTGTCCTGTCTTCTGAAGGAATGTCTGTAATCAATAAGATGAGACTCCGTTTTAGCATTGCTTGACACTATTGTCTTGACTCCGGTCACTCCAATCAATCTATGATGGCTTTCTGGTCGTGTGGCACGGAGGATTCCAGCTCCCGTCGCCTCAGCGTGGCACCTCCGTGGAAACGTCCGCCCGGGGAAGCGGAAAGGCTAAGAACGAGAGCAAACATGGCTCCCAGTGAGATACCACTGTTATGCTCTAGTGAGTGTACCTGCACGTGGTGGGGATGTGAGACATGGCTCCCAGTGAGCTACCACTGCTATGCTCTATCGAGTTTACCTGCACGTGGTGGGGATGTGAAAAAGGCTTACTAACCAGTCCAAGACCCCCATTGCTTCGTTCCCCAAAGGGGATCATACGAGTGGGGATGGTTCTCCCACGGGGTCAGTGAGACATTATAGGCATATGGAGGGCCCCTCGTGGGCTCGGCCTCGCACGAGTCGGGGGAACCCGTGTCGTTGGCTCAAGGGACCGTGACCCACGACCAAATGGATGTGATTAAATGATCATCTAGTCGCAGGGGGACTCCAGACAGTGGAGTTGGTGAAGTTCCTCATCCTGGCCACGGGATATAATCCTTTCCCGGGTCACATGGTTCATAAAAGGGATGTGATCATCTCGAACCGTAAATGGACATATCTACGGTCATGTGGCATACGCTCTGGACTGTCGTCTCAATGGTCACAGATTTGATTCAAACACTGCCCGCCGCTATCCCCTGCTATCTTTCTGGAGGTTCAAGTAAAACTAAACAAATAATTGTCGTCTAAATTAGAAAAATTGTCCCGACCCGAGTCATTCTAGTCTAAACTTTTGTCTTTTCTTATGTAGGAATGTTCTGAGGCTTTCTTGTCCTTCATGAATCACTACTTCAGCAAGAGGTGGCTAAAACAGCATAGCGACGCGTGGTTCAAGGTTCTGAAAGCACTTCTCACCTTGACCTTAACAGATGGCAATCGTTTAGATGTCGCAGCCGTTAAACCAGTTAACCCTTTCTCATCCAAGAAGAAGACCAAAGTTGTTATTAGCAGTCACTTAAAATCAAGTGGATAAATTGTTGAAATGTTAATCAAACGCTATGTCGGTATTGGAAGTTTAAGTTAATAGATGCTTAAAATGATTTTTAAAAAATTAAATACAAAATAAAAACTGCAATAATTTTAAATATTCATTGTTCTTCAAGAGTATTGCATTTGTTAATTATGAAAATTGAAAAGTTACGTGTAGGCCCAGAGATTAATTTGGTAAGACTTTATTAGGATAACAACAAGATTATTTTGCTAGTAAGTTGCAATTATGTCAACAAAAGAAAGCATTAATTAAAATGTTTACAAACAAGCAATGTATGTTGTTTTTAATACGTTTTCTGAACTGAAATTTTATCTATGAATAGTTAAACATTTTTCAAAGTTATTCAGTAAAGATACTGGAGATATGCCAACATTTATTCTACAAAGTGTTGAGCAGATCGTTCAACTTGTATTTATTACGGGACTCTTGCAGGGAGGATTCGATAAAACAGACGATAATTGCTGTCTTGACTTCTCCAGAGCTGGCAGCAAAAGATTACGCGGCTGAATCAATGATATTGCTGATGACTGTGTCCGCGTTAGAAGCTACTTCAGAGATGGTCTCTCTTGCACATGTGAGTGCCAGATCAAAAACCGTACGCCAGATTCTGCAAAAATAAATGTTATTTCTTGGGAGTCATGATAATAACCACATAGTATTAGCACCAGTAATATCGTAAGGCATGTCTACACAGTCCAACTTATTTTGGTAGACATGTTGGCTAAAAGATTGTTAGAGGTTTCTGTGCTGCCTTTAAGAACTCAATATCAGGTGACCGAGCCTCGCTCGGATGAATAATTTGTTAAGGAAGGATATATACCCGAAGTCATTTTGGGAATATTTTTGTAATACGAAAATGAACAATCGGTAAAGACTATCAATTCGAAGAGTTGCTTTTTCGTTCTGTCAGTTCTCAATTGTAATTGTACATGGGCGATTAGAAATAGAAAGTCCCCCCAACAGTAGACCTATAGAAAACCACAGCTCACGTCTTAATGTTTTACATTGCTTTCTTTGCGTAAAATTATTGGGCTATTATAGGCTTGGAAGAAAGTTTTTGCAGTGTAACTTCTAAAATGGTTACTTTCTGACATTTAATATTGCAATTAATATATTTATTATGGCTCTGAGACATGGACACTTTACAGAAAACAACTAAGACTTCTTGAGTGCTTTCACCAAAGATGCTTGCGCTCCATCATGGACATACGGTGGCAGGACCGCACTACAAACAGCGATGTCCTTGCCAACGCTGGTATGGACAGTATAGAGGGACTTCTTATGGTCCGACATTTGCACTGGGTAGGGCACGTAACAAAGGCGCCCCACGGAAACGCTTCAAAGACCAGCTTAGGCGTTAACTTTCCTTGGCTGACATAGAAGAGAGCACCTAGTTCTATGAGGCCTGGGAACGAGACAGCTGGAGGCCACTCACGAAGGCCAGGGGATACTCATTTGAGACCAAAAGAAAATCTGCTGCCGAGGACAAACGCAGACGGCGAAAAGAAAATCTAAATCTAAATCAACCACCTGCAGACAATAGTTATGCTAGCCCTGAATGTGGAAAAATATGGAATATGTAGGTCACAGCTGGGGCTGCGCAGCCGCGGGAAATACTGCATTCCTCACTAATTTTCGGTCTCGAAGACTAGCCTTATTATTATGGCTTTAGTAAGAATCATCAAGTGATGCAAAATCTCTACGCTATAGTGTAAAACGTGCACCTAGTAACAAAGTAAAATCGCGCATTTTTTCCTAAGAGACTTAAAAACATCGCGTTAGTATTCTAAAGAAGCGTTATTGTGAGGCATCTTTGTTACTCCGAAAACCTTTCAGCTTACTAAAAAAAAAAAGATTGCCAAAAATATATTCGTCCCCATACGGAATAAGTGCCCTGCAAATCGTGACTGTCTGATTATATGAAGTTCATACCATTTTGCAAGAATATCGCTGTTTGTATTGCGGTCTTTGGTGAAGTCGTTCAAGAAGTCAGTTGCTTTCTGTAAAGTACTCATGTCTCAGATCCACATCGAGGGGTTTAGAGAATCACTGGTTGACACTGATTTTTGTAGACAGGTGGAGCGATTTATTTCGCCACACTCTCGCTTGGAGGCGTCAAAAAGCACGACTATCCCTCATCACATATCAACCTCTCTTTAAAGCAATGTGTCATTTGATACTATGCTTCCCAGATAATGTGCAGTTATCCACCACTTTAAGGGATGTCTAAGCGCGGTGATCTTTGGGCTGAGTAGGCTTTATTCAAAGACTATATATATATATACAGGACTGCCAACACTAAGAGTAACTAAGCATAAGTTTCGTTCGACTCCAAAATGTGAGTCGAGGTACTTCCGGTACAAACTTATTTTACAACATTCACGATGTTTGAATGATGATGCCAGCTTGCATAATATTTTTTTTCTCTTGTCATCACAATTGACAAGTACTTTTTGTATACTAATTAGTATGAGTTGGATAAGCGATAAACGGAAGAGTCAATACATTTTCGAGAGTGTCATTTTTTACCTATATACTTTACCAACTTTTATTTACATCTATACCTATTTTTAAAATTTATTTAGAGTTTTTTTTCCAGATAGTATGCATTATATATATATATATATATATATATATATATATATATATATATATATATTAGGGGTGCACCGGATAGTCGCTCCGGCTCCGACTTCTGCCGAATATCCGGCATTTTTTTACTATCCGGTGCTATTCGGCTCCGGTCGTATATCACTACCGGATAGTAAACCGGATAGTAAAAAATACACCTATTGAATATGCATAAAGTGGACCTCGTTCCATTAATGTCTGTTGTAGAATGTATTAATGTTTATATTAAAACAAAATAATGTGTTTAAAAATAGAGCCATTATGAATATGCACCAAACATCGTTTACTATAAAGACAAGGTGTGTTAATAACTTAATATGAATAGAAATGAAACTTTACATCATAAATGCGCTTCACATACAGAGCAGCAATGGCTGACACTTTTTTCAATTTGTCTTGACCTTTGAGTAGGTTAGTTAACATGTTAAAATGCTACATTCCTTGACTACGTCATGCTGACCAGACGTCTGTCTAGCTGTGCGGGTATATCTCCAGAGGTAGAGATTAACAACTCCTACCCCTTTTGTTTGTTTAGTCCATCACATTGAGTTTTTGTTATAGGCAGGTGACCAAAAGTTAAATACGATGGACGTAGGTTTAATGTCAGCGTATTGACACTCTCTAGAGGTCACACCTTTCGAGGGAACTGAGTTTGTTTATTTAATGGTTAATCTTTATTAGGGGGGTGGCTGGACTACAAGAGCCACACCTCTAAGGTAACTAGGTATATTTCCAGATGAACAACTCCCTCCCCCTTTTTATTTGTTTAGTTCATCACATTGAGTTCATTGATTGACAGGTGACCCCAAGTCAGATACGATGGACGTAAGCGCTATCTAGAAGTCACACGAGGGAACTATGTTTGTTTACTTAGTAGTTAATCTTAATTGGGGGGGGGGGGGGGGCTGGACTTCAAGCCAAACATTACACGGGTATCTGGACAAAGAGTTTGCTTATTTGGAGAAAAATCTTAATCACGGGGTTGGGCTAGAGGCCACACCTTTTCAAGTGTGCCAAGTTACTTGAACATAAATCTCGATTTTTAGTAAGCTGGACTAAAGATCTGTGGCATTTTACGTCTCGAGAGACGATCTTTTCCCTTTGCAACTTCTGTGTGACTAAAGAAGCCAATCCTTGATACACAGCTGCGATCGCAGGTTGGGCATATATAATCACCAGGCGCCGTTGCATTTTTACCCTTCTTTCTGCTTCTGTTGTGTATGACATCTGCAATCTTTGACCCTTCCTTTATGCTCTCTCTCCATGAGGATCTGTCCAGTGGCACCTCTTCCCAGTTGCCAGTGTCGATTTTGAAGAGCTTCATGTCGCGTTTGCATACATCCGTATAACGTAAAAGTGGGCGACCAGCGGCTCTCCTGCCTTCTATTAGATCGCCATACAGGATGTCCTGTGGAAGTCGACCTTCTGGCATTCTACGAACGTGGCCAAGCCAGCCAAGGCGTCTGCTGCTGATAACAAAGAGCGGATGTCCTGGCACCCTGCTCTTTGTAGCACTTCCTCATTGGTTATCTTATCTTGCCACCTTATTTTAAAGATCCGCCTTAGGCATCGGAGGTGGAAAACATTCAGCTTTTTTTCCTGCCATGAGTAGGTTGACCATGTTTCACTTCCGTACAGCAAGGTGCTCAACACACAGATCCGGTAGACTAGGGCTTTAGTATTGTTAGTCAGCAATATGTTGTCCCAGACTCTTTTCTGCAGCCGTGACATGGTGGCCATTGCCTAGGCTATCCTGTTGTTTATGTAGGGTGTTGTTGGATATGATGGAGACAAGGTAACAAAAGTGATCAACAATTTCTAGTGCTTGGCCATTAATGTTTACTTTATGT
This sequence comes from Biomphalaria pfeifferi, assembly GCA_030265305.1. Taxonomy (NCBI): domain Eukaryota; kingdom Metazoa; phylum Mollusca; class Gastropoda; family Planorbidae; genus Biomphalaria; species Biomphalaria pfeifferi. The sequence goes on along the minus strand of JASAOG010000121.1, from coordinate 1,712,762 downwards.
GCAGTGTTTGTGTTTTGGACAAGTATCTTAGTCTTGCTTTGACTGATGTTTAAGCCGAACTTCTGGCAAGCAGCAGATAATTTATCAACCAGGCACTGTAGCTGAATATCAGAATCAGCCACAATAGCTGCATCATCAGCATACAGTAGTTCCCTGACGAGTAGCTTCCTAACCTTGGTTTTTGCCCGCAGCCTTGATACATTAAATAGTTTTCCAGAGGATCTTGTATGGAGAAACACACCTTCGTTTATGTCGTTGTACGCATAATGCAGTAGACAGGAGAAGAATATGCCAAACAGAGTAGGTGCGAGCACACATCCCTGCTTGACACCACTGCAAACCTCAAAAGGTGCTGATTGGGCTCCATTGAATTTGACAGTGCATTTAGTTTCCTCGTGAAAACACTCAATGAACTGCAGTAGTTTGGGAGGGCAACCTATTTTTCTCAGGAGTTTGAAAAGGCCACTTCTGCTGACCATGTCAAAAGCTTTAGTCAGATCAACAAAAACGTGGTGACAGATGGAAACTGAGGCTGCGAAGCCTCAGGCTAAACTGCAAGGCTCTCGGAGGAGGTTTGTCAAATGGCTGTGTGAAGCGTCTAGTGTGGTAGCTTGACTTGTTGCCACCGCTGGCTAGCATCTGTGAAAGGGGAGCAGTTTTGTAAGTCTCTCTTGCCAGTACATAGCCTCTCCACAGCAAGTCCTATGCAGTACCCCTCGTGGACTAAAGATCACACGCACCTAAACGAGTGACAGCTACACAGAACACAAACCGCGAGATTATATAGCCCAGTAAGCCAGTAACTAATTATTTTGTAGAAGACACGACCAGGGCTATCTTTAAATGGAGAGCTAAACACCCCCTACTCTTTTTTTTTTTTCTTTGGTCCTTGACACCCAGTTTATTGATAGACATTTACCATTTACAAGCCAGAATGAAAAAACACGACGTGCTAACAAAGGATATTACACTGTCAATAAATATTACGGGGAAATAATTTTTCTAACGTGCTAACTGGACTATTACTCCAGCAGTTAAGTGTCTTGATTTGATAACAATATTCTTAATAATTTGTGACAGTCAATTAACTCCTTGTTATTACTTTTTTTTTACTTAAGATGAGTACTTAACCATTGTGTATTAGGCTAGGACGATTTTACACACCTGACATCCATAGGCTTACTATCGTTCCCTTTTGTAACAGTCACTGAAACCACGCATAAAATAATTACTAGTAATAATTAAGGAAGATGTTTCTAACATACGTTCTTTGTATTGAATGTTTCTAACATACGTTCTTTGTATTGAATGTTTCTAACATACGTTCTTTGTATTGAATGTTTCTAACATACGTTCTTTGTATTGAATGTTTCTAACATACGTTCTTTGTATTGAATGTTTCTAACATACGTTCTTTGTATTGAATGTTTCTAACATACGTTCTTTGTATTGAATGTTTCTAACATACGTTCTTTGTATTGAATGTTTCTAACATACGTTCTTTGTATTGAATGTTTCTAACATACGTTCTTTGTATTGAATGTTTCTAACATACGTTCTTTGTATTGAATGTTTCTAACATACGTTCTTTGTATTGAATGTTTCTAACATACGTTCTTTGTATTGAATGTTTCTAACATACGTTCTTTGCACAGTAAATTAAAACAAAGATGTGCATGTCTGCGTGTGTGTATTTTTTTGCCTTGTATTAAAATCTTTAAAAAGAAAGTTAATTTTATTGTTTAATTCTTTTGACTTAATAAATAACGAAAACCTGACAGTAAATTTTAAAATCGCATAAAAAAAATTGAATAATAGTACCGCAGTTAGATCTAGCAAACAAAGAAACAATATGCTGGAGCGTAAAAAAACAACAACCCTTGACCTCTAACTAGTGGACGGGTATAATTTATCTATAGGCTTGATTGACCATGCCAATGTGTTATCTTTTTTTGACTGACACCCAACTCTATTGCCTGCGTATGCTCAAGGAAAAAACAATGCTTGATGGTTAACACAAGCAACTATACACACTACACTAGGACTACATGTGTAGGCTCACTAGGTATATCTGACCAGGTTGTTGGTCTGAAATTTATGAACACATACATCCGACCACTATACAAGGCAGATTGCACTTTACTTATGAGAGATTTATATTAGTAGCTAGTTAAATATATACTAACATTATTTACATTGACCTTCCTACACACATCCTTTACAGTTGGTGGCATCGTACATACACACAGTCACACTCATGCTATACAGATTTTTAGAAATACTGTTAAGCTTGAATAAATCAATCAGTTACAGAGTTTAACACAATAAGGTATATAAAAGGAAAAAAAAAAAACAACCAATATAGGTATGTTATTTAACAGTTTCGTAAAATGTTAAGCAACACAAGCTATAAACAAGACACTTAGGTATCCGGCCGCGGCCGAATATCAAATTCTACTATCCGGTCATATCCGGCCCCGGCCGGATATCAAAAAGTACTATCCGGTGCACCCCTAATATATACATTTTGAAGAATAATAATGGAGAATTAACCATTAAAAATGAAAAGCAATAATATCTTTATGACTAAATGAAAAATATGTCTAAAAATTTTGGCTCTGCAAATTATTATTTTTTTAACTAAATAAAATCCCCAATAACATCCAATTCTTCTAAACATAAATTATCCAATGTTGTGGCTATGCGAGAATACAAAGAATTATTATTGAGTGTATGATTGTGTGTATTGGATAATTTTTAAAGAATTGGTGGCATGAGCCACCCCAGATGGGTGTCACCCGGTGCGGACCGCACCCCACCACGTAACTGCCTAGTGACGCCACTGGTTGTAACAAAGCAATATCTTTTTTTTAAAAATATTTCTACCTCACGTTTAAAAAAAAAAGGGTGGGGAGTAATCTACTCTGTAGTAACTATCGAGGCGACACAGAGCACGCTCAAGAGTTTGGACACCATGGAAAGATCACTCTTTTATTTTTGCAAGTCGGACGGAGGGAGTTATCCTAGGTAATATAAGAGGCGAAAAAAAAAGAGGGGCGGGGGGTGGGGTGGAGAAGTAGTATTCATCCGTCACTAAATAGAAGAACCGGACTTAACCATTGTAGAGCCTTATGCGAAACGGATTTCGCGGGGTCAAGTTTGGGTAGGGATACGGATAATAAGTGAAATTTAAGAGTTTGTATTAGAAAATAAATTCGTCTTTGCATTTTATTCATTCTTTACTACGTACAGAATTACTTTACGAGCCTTGCGTGTAGCGAAGTCATACAGTATATCATAAAAATTCTGTTTCCTACATAGATCAAGCTCAATAGCAAGAATTACTAAATGTTTTAATCTATCTACGAGAAATTGTTGATCTCAAGTAAATCTTCAATAGTTTGAGGCGCGAGAAGCTACTTTCACTAGATTCCACAATTGCGGGTATTGCATAATGCCCTTTTTTTTTATCGCACGTAGGATTGGCGTTTTCCATATTGAATAACACCCCAAAATGACAATTTTCGTCTATATATTACAGGAGATTAGTATGAGTTTTCATAAGATTTTAATAATTTCCGGATATTTCCAGGACTTTTTCCTATATTTTGCAATTTCAGGAGATTTCAAGGACCTCCTGTTAAATCAACAGGATGCCGCGGGAAATCTGTTGCAAGTTATAAAATGGTTTAATTTAATAATTTATACACCTAAAATTATCGCGAGTATTATAAAAGTGCGGGGCCGACTGCGGTCGCAAAGGTTGCAGTGGCCTAAGGTACTAGTTCTGCAAAAAAGCAGCGTATGCTACGTCACAGGTCAACTAGTGTCTATAATTTTTGTTTTTCTTTGTAATTGTCGGAAGAGTTGAATCAAAGATTCTTGGAACTTTAAGCCCATAGAAGCTCCCCCATCATCATCATCATCATCTTTCCTTTGCGTTCCTCACGGAGCATAAGGCTTCATTGAAAACACGCCACTCTCCACAGTCTCTTGCTAGTTTTTTAATGGCTTTCCAGCTCTTTCCTGTCCTCTCGGCTTCATCTAGTACACTTCGTCGTGTTCTTTTTGGCCTTCCTCTACGTCTTGTGCCCTGGGCGTTTTACTCTTAGGGCTTCCTAGCTCTGGTATCTTTTCTAAGGGTGTAACCAATCCATCTCCACTTTATCTCTAAGATCTGCACCTCTATATTTCTCTGTTCACCCATCTTTCACAGTTTGGTGTTTTCTTTTTGTCATACCAGTGTATTTTTAAGATATTTTTCAGACATCTGTTGATGAAGGTCTGTACTTTTTTTTTGTTATTGCTTCAGATGTTCTCCATGTTTCAGAACCATACAGTAGGACCGCCTTGACATTAGAGTTATAGATTCTTATTTTAGTTTTGTTAGTGATGTCGGGAGATTTCCAGGTTGGTTTGAGCTGTGTAAATGTCTGACGCGCTAGATTTATACGACGTTTAATGTCTTTATTTGTTGCCCCTCCATAGGCCTGTCTTAACCAATGTTCTGTCAGCACGTAGGGTCTAGATTGGGCATCACTGGTCTATACTGTAACTGAACACATTGAAAATAGTCTAAAATGTTTTTGCTCTCTCCGTGTTGGACTTGTTATCTCTCTCTGTCTCTGTCTTTCTGTCTCTGCATATTATAGTCAGGGTCTAAATTATTTGATGCTCTCTCTCTCTCTCACTCCTTCTTTATTCTCTCTCTCCCCCCTCTCTTTCTTTATGTCTATCTTTGTCTTTATGTCTCTATCTTTGCATTCTGACCATGAATATTATAGTCAGGGTCTAAAATATTTGCTCTCTTTTTCTGCCTCTCCCTCTCTCTCTCTCTCTCTCTCTTTTCTCCCTTTCTCTGTCTTGTTGTACCATCTACTTACTTTGCTGCTCCTCGTGTAAAAAGGTCTCTGACATTAAACAAAGCAAACAGCTCTCCATGGTCCTCACCCAGGATACCACAAAATCCATTTTCTAAGAGAAAAAAACAAACTTATCAAAGGTTCTACTCTTGTAATGTTGGCCATTTCTGAAGTGTAGACTCAAAACAAACATAAGTCAAGGTAAAACACATCCTGTTAGTACCACAGCTATCCAGTTAAATTTTTATCCAGTATGAGTAGACATACTTTAAGTCTTAAGTTGAGCTGGGGCACTGGTTTCCGAAATTTTTATAGAAATTAAGTGATACCAAAAAACCTTATTTATAGATCTACTGGTTTTTTTTTTTAGTTTACAGCCGCTCACCTTCTCGATCTTAGGGAGTATTATTTTTGGCCTATATTCTAATTGTAAAATATATTCTAATTATATTTCTTATACACTCCAACACAGTAAATAGATTCTTTGTTTTGTTTTTTTACTCTAGACCCATGAATCAAAAGAGAAGTTACGAAGTTTCTACACTTACAAATCTTTTGAAATTTTGACACTTATAATTTAGGTCTCAAGAGATTTTAACACAGTTTTGAATGTTAAGAAATGTGTACCTTTCCTATATTGATATTTTATTTTTAAAACATTTTGGCACTCCTATATGTAAATCCAATATTGAATCATTGTAAATGTTGACAATTCCTATATTAAATCTTATGACCTTTTAACATTTCCTATATAAAAACTTATAAACTTTTAACATTTCCTATATAAAATCCACACAAATTTTGACTTCTTATATTGGAGATTTTCATACAAGGCGGAAAACCTATAAATAGCAAGTTTTTTGGTGTATCCGGTGTACAAAATAAAGTGTTGATCATAGACATAAATATTTATGTCTATGGTGCCCGGGCATGCTACCCTGCCTCATAGTGGCGCCCGGGTGGAAACGATCGTAAGAGGAAACGATTAGACTAAAGAGTAGCAAAACAAGACTCCCAAGGGGGTGCGAGAGCATCCTCATTGCACTTTGCGGAGTTGTAAAAAAGCTCCCACAACCTAGTCGCAATCCAGGCGCTGTTCCTCAAGGGGCCGTTACATAAATGACGTGTCCCGCACAGTTAGCCTGGTATAGAAAAGGAAAGTGGCGGGGTCTTAGTGTATGCGGTCTCTAGCCGCGAGTCTGACCCACCCGTCAAGCCGGTAGGAGGGAGCTCTTGTTCACTTTTGCTGGCCTAGAGTTCCAAGTGCCGAGGGCTCAACTCTACCTGACAGTTGAAGAAGAAGAAGAAGAATGTCTATGGTGTTGATAAACTTTGTTATTAAAAAGTTACATGATTATTCTTATGCACATTTTAGCACTGCAGAGTCATTTTGAAGCTCTACTATTTGTAGCTTGATATAATATATATATAGGTCTGTGCTTTTTATTTAGTTGGCAATTCGGAAGTTCACTTTAGTGTCCTTGACATATTTTTGTTTATTGCATAAGTTACTAAATTTTAACAGCAGTGATGTAGGCAGTGCTTTTTTATATATTAAAAAATAGGTGCATTACTTAGTGATGAATTGCCTAACTTTTAATTACTAATAAATTAATAATAAACGTTAAAATATCAGAAAAGTAATACTTTTTTTCCCTGCATTGAAAAAGGTGCCGGTACGCCGTACCAGTGCGTACCGTCACAAAAAAAAAAGCACTGAATTTAGGTGTACTACCACCAAAACACGATTTTCAATAAAGTAAATACCACGAAAAAAAAGGAAGGGTAGAATTACCTATGAAGCACGGTCTGACTGTATTGAATGCTAAATGTTCCAAGTCATGGCAGTCAATATCATCTCTCCTGTATGTGTCTTTAAGGGCTTGAGTCATACACCTCTGAGCGGCATCCAAGAATTGCTGACCCTGACATATATAAAGATGACATTGTGCTAAGTATAATGATAATATTGTCAAGTATTTGTATAATAAATATATATTGAGACTGCTATAACGTACACTTGGCCTTGCATTGAATGCGTGAACAGTTTAAAAAGAACTCGCATCATAACAGCGATATTACTAGCAAAAGTTTGACAAAAACACTGACATTTTATTTGTCTGGGAAGGCGGTGCAAGGGACGTGAAAGTTCAAATGACGCTTGTGTCACGCTAGTGTAGGATTGTTTTTTTTTTTTTTTTTTTGCTCTTTCTAGCGAACAAGGAAAAAGACTCCTAGTACAAATTTATAAACACGGTGCCACTCCTGACCATTACGTCAAACTTTTTGTGAGTTTCACTGTCAACTTGGTGTGAGATAATTTACATGATCGACTCGGTCAACATATGAAAATGAGTACTTTGAATAGGATGTAACAAACTTCATTAAAAAGCTTATATCAACTTACTCTGTCTTGGTGGAATTTTGTACACGTTATTTCTCACACTTCCCAATCTGGGATCAAATTGAAACTTTGCACAGTTATTCATGAACAAAACATGAATCAATCGAAAAATAAAATGGACCAATTAATTTATCAATTTATCATAATTGATTAGTTTTTAGTTTTGTTTTAAATAGAGACAAGGGAGATGAGATAAGCCTTGTGTAGAGAATTAGGTCGTCGTCTAAAAATGTGAAACTAACATTAGATAGCCTTCTATTTTAATTAGCACTTCACAGGCTCTGTGGCTAGTGTTTCAACTTGAGGAGGCTTGAGCTGAGCTCGACTTGAAGTCGAAGAACTATTGAAATTGCTTTAAAAAAGCCATCACTGAAACTCCATGAAATGGAAAGGAAGATAGCAAAATGTCGGCTCATAAAAGGCTATCAGGTTAAAGCTTGACCAGCCAATACAAAGATCTACACTCGGGCACAAATAAGACAACACCTAGTCTCCCTCATCAGAAAAACGTCAGAAAGTCATACAGTGTGTCGAGTAGTAGGCTATAAACGTTAAGTTCATTCATTTCCTCTTTTAATTTAAGTTTTCTTCTAGTCATCCTATCGGAAACTAATGTGACCCTCACCTCCGCAGAAAATCTTGATCTCTCGCTCTGCATTTTGTTGCAGTAGTACTGGCCGGTCTTTAGAATGTACCAATTTCTGCCACATGGTAGACGTCTCTCAAAGCAAGAGTAAAATTCGCAGCTTCCTGCATCAGCATGAGCCAGGCAAGAAGACTCGATCTCTGAAATGACATTACGAGAAAATAATTAAAAAGTCGCTTATGCTAATTGTTTTGTCTGCATTGTGTTTGGCAAAATATGTAGGTCACAGGTGGGTGTTCGTAACCATTTAGAATATTGCACTCTTCCTTAATCTTAAGATTTGAAGACAGGACTTTATTATATAGGCCTAGGTGCCTGGTGAATGCATGCAACTAACGTCTGGATCTTCGTCAAAGGAATTAAAAGTTACTAGAAAACTTACATTCAAGGGCGTTGCAAGGTAGAAGGTAGTCGTGTGACGATGTTTCAGATTTGTAAAAAATGCTTTTCTATAGCTTGCTCAGTGCGCTGTGGTCTCTTTGTTTTGAACCGTAAGGGGGGGTAGGGGGTATCTGGCAGAAGGTTTCTGTGCTGCAAACAAACACAGCTCTGCTCAAGTCTGGATTCGAACGGGCTAATAGGTAGTCAAGCGGTTATGCCACACAATCACACATTATGAAATTGCATTTATAGAGTGATCTTTAAGACAGTCATACTAGAGTCCCTACTCCCAGTTCAGTCACAGGGGATAGTGTCCTGACACTCAATACTTGTGAGCTTTCTTAAAAACAATAAATGACTTTAAGTCAATTGGCATCGGCTCTTCGAATTCGTTTGCACCATACTGACCACGCCCCTTCTCACGTGCCTGAAGCAAAACAGGAAGAGAACAATTTGGTTGAGGTACTAGCAAACTGAATGCATATAGAACAAAGGTTGGTTGAGGTGCTAGCAAACAGAATGCATCTAGAACAAAGGCAATCTTACCTATACCATTAGCCCTTGCATGGACGCGAGATCTAAACAAAAATGCAGAAGTGACGCACAGAAGAACACACAAGACGAGAATTTGGCAAACTTTCATTTTTATAAAAATAAGAAGAATGTGTCCTAAGCTCTGAAGGGTGAAGAGAATATTCCCGAACTCACACTTTTAGTTGCTTGGTGTACTACTTCATAAGTCTTCATGTACGTATGTATGTACTCCGGGTCAACGGTTGGAGAGTAATCAAGGGAAACCTTCCTAAGCTGTTGACATTTTGAACTTTGCATCGCGGTCACCACCAAAGTGCTCAGATAAACACTTAAGAAAACAAGCTCTCAAATTTTAGATTGTATTGTGCGTAGAGGAATTTTGCAAAGGAAAGTTTGTTTTTCATCCCATTTGATGTGATGGTCAAATTATTTTAAATTTCGTCTGGGAATTTTCATGATTAGATCAGGACGAAATAGTCGTCTCCTTTCCATCAGGACTAAAACAGAAAGATTTAAAAACTCCTTTATCCCACTTCCGGTTACGAGAAGTCTAATTCATAGAGCGCTGGTTGTGAGTGTGTATGTTTTTCGTGTGTGAATGTTGTTCGTATTTGCATCAGTAATTCACAGAGTCCTACCCCAATGATGTACAACCAGCCAGAAGTCATCAGTGACTCACAGGGGAGCCACCCAATGCCAGAGGCCAATATTGACTCGAGTCCCGTGCATGACAGTTACAACTTGCAAGGAGAAAAGTCAACGCCAGAGACACCTCCGGATCCTTCCCTTCATACGCATGGTTATAATCTATGACCCAGAGAGAAATAAAGGAGGGGTGAATGGAGGTAAGGGTAAAGACAAAGTCCACTTTTAGACTTTACAATCCATAAGGCAGATAATGTTAAGGTCATCTGTTTCTTTAGCCAACAGTTAACGAACAGGGTGTCGTCTGGCCAGCACAACCACCAACCAACTTTACATTCCCCAATTACAGGTACCAATTACAGTTGGGTGGACTTTTGTTGGGGTGTTAGGCCCCAAAAGACACTCTTTCTTTATTGTTTCTTAATTGTTTCCAACATAGCGAATAGGGTGAGAACCTTTGACGTGTACATAATGCAATATACGTCTATGATAAAGAAGTGAAGTGACCTCCTGCCACCTTTCTCCACTTGTTTCTATCCACTTAGTCAAACCATTGACAAGTTACGTCTTTGTTCAGTACTTCTTATCCAAGTGAAATTACGAACTGCAGCGTCCCATAATGTAACTACTTACTCAACTACTTATGTCTAAAACATAAATTCTTATAGTCAGGCGTAAAAAAATAGGTAAACGAAAGTATCGCCATTGCAAACTGTTTTTGCTGTTAGTATAGAGGCCCATCTCTTGGCTTTATTTTTGTTCCAATAAAGAAAGAAGTGTCCCTCCTAACACATCTTAGGCCAATGTTGGTTTGAATGAGCTTGTTTACGTTATCAAACGTTTACATTTCTAGCAGACCTTTTGAAATTGATGAATAACCTACTTGTCTTATGTTATATAATACAGACGTTACTTTAAAAAAGATGATTACGTCCTACACGTCATGCATTTAGTCATACATATTAACCAATGACTTAAATTCCGCCAAGTCACTGGTTTTCCTGGCTAGCTCAGGCTAGCATTTGTACAAATTTGTCCTATCATATGGAACGAGGAATGTGCCCTTATCTTTGTGTCTTTCTGAGTATTTTATTAAATTTTATTTTGATTTTGTATTTGAAGATTATGGTTCAGTGTTTTATGTATAATTGCTACTTTACTTTTAAGTCTTCTATCCTGAATGCTCTCTAAATTTAGTGATTTTACTAAAGGTGTTACTCTAGTCAAATGTGTAGAATATTAGTGTTACACAAATAACAAACTCCGTTTTTTACATAAACACAAGCAGTGTTGCACTGACGCGCTAGTGTGCAAATGTATATATATAATACCAATATGTTACAAAATGTGAATATGCTTTGTTATGAATCTCACTGCTCTATTTTGTGTCTGTACCAGTTTCTTAATGTTTTTTATTTGAGAGGATGCATATTCTATTATTGGCCTAACCAAAGTTAAATAACATTTTAGTTTTATGTTCTTATTTGATTTAAAGAAATTTCTTTTAATAAACCCTAATGCTTTGTTTGATTTTTTGATAGTTTCATCAATATGGGGATTGCATCATGTAATATACTAAATCAATTCCTAACCTTAGAAACAAGGCTTTATTTCAATAAAACACGACTGATACACACAATAACACAGTGCAGACTGGTCACGATTCACAGACTACGATAATGCGAACACGATTACAAATACTAGCACGATTACAAGCACGGGTAACACACAAGTTCATTTAACGATCACTCCACATGACAGTTTTTGATTTATTAAAACACCTAGGTATTTTGCGTTTTTAGTCTGTGTTACTGGTTTACCATGAATAAGATAAGTGGAATTAATTTGTTTTAGCTTTTTTTGTTACTCTTAATAACTGACATTTTTCTGGGTAGAAAGACATGCTCCAATTTGATTCCCATTTCTGTAATTCATCTAATTCTCTTTGTAAAATATATGTGTCTTGTGTTGTTTTTATTGTTCTATATATTATGCAATCGTCTGCAAATAATCTTGACTTTTGTTCCTGAAGTAATGCAATTTGGTAAATCATTTATGTAAATTAAAAATAGTAGTGGACCCAAGACTGTTCCTTGAGGTACACCTGAGTTTACTGTTATTGGTGTTGATTTAGAGCCATTTATTATTACAGTTTGTTCTCTCCCTATCAGAAAATCTTTAATCCACTGATGCAGTGGACCATTAATGCCGAAATATTTTAATTTTTTAAGCAAACTATGGTTTTGAACTTTGTCAAAAGCCTTGGAAAAAAAGCATCTATTTGTTCACTATTATCTAAACCTTTTGAAAAATCATCAATTAGTCCTATTAGTTGTGTTTCACATGATCTATATTTCCTAAAGCCATGTTGGTATGGGGTGAGGACATTATGTTTGTCTAAGTGGTTTATGATGTTGCTACATATTATGTGTTCTAGGATTTTACATGTGATGCTGGTAAGTGATACTGATCTGTAGTTTTGCTGGGTCAGATTTTTCTCCTTTTTTAAATAGGGGGGTGACATTAGCTTCTTTCCAGTCCTTTGGTACTCTGCCCTGGTTAAGCGATGCCTGAAAGAGTATTTTGAACACTGGGGCTAGCTCATTGCTTAGTTCTTTGAGTAATCTAGCTGTAATACCATCAGGTCCAGACTCTTTATTTGGTTTGGTGTTGGCTAATAGTTTTTGAATTCCATTTTCTTGTACTACTAAATCTTCTATGTTGTCTACTTGGTTCAAATTAAGAAATGTCTTTGTCTCCTGGGGTTGAGAATGCTGATGCAAAGTATTTGTTTAAAATGTTTGCTTTAGTTTCATTATCATAATGTATTATGTTATGTTCATCTTTTAATGGCGCTATGCCTGTTGTTTCCATTTTCTTAGACTTAATGTATGACCATAGGTTTTTGTTGTTATCTTTAGATATTACATTGTTTACGTATTCACTCTGCAGCTGTCTGCTTACTTTTTGGGTTAGGTGTTTAATTTTTATATACTTTTTGTAAACTCTTTCTGCCGTAGTTTCTTTAAATTTTCTATATAGGTATTCCTTCTGTTTACAAAGCTTCTTTAGTCTATTATTAAACCAGCATTTATTTATTTTGTTTCATCTGTATTTAGTTGGTATATGATTTTCTATAATGCATATAAGATGGTTTTTAATGAAATTCCAGAGGTCATCGACTGATTGGTTAAGTCTTTTTTCTAATAAGAATGTTTGTTGAAAGTTTAATGCAGCTTGGTGTAGTTGTGTTAGGTTACATTTATTCCAGAGTAAGATTTTTCTTTTGGGTTTTGTTGCTAGATTCATCATCTGTGTGTGTCTGATAAACCCAGAGAATCAAGATGTAGTCTAGATCTGTATTTTATATAGAATCTAGGTATAGGATAAATCTAAAGTCTGGATAATAATAGACCTTCTAGAGATCATGTAGATGATTAGCTTCATCTTAGCTTGTTCATAATATTAAATCGGACTTCCTCAGTTCCTGGTCCTGACTTGTTAATTGTTAAGTTAAACTTCGTCTTTACTTAAGTCTTAGCCCTTAGGTTCTTCATTTGTGAATCATCATGATTGATGACATGTCAATCATGAATGGAAGTGCTTGTCTCACAGAATTCACAGATCATTCTTTTTAGATCTACTTTATTGTCTTTATTCTTTATCTTTAGTAACGACTCTAATCTATATCTAGTTTATATATATATTTTATATAGATCTAATAATAATAGACCTAGACTCTTATATCTATGATCTATATTCTATACGACTTTACTTCTAGAGTCTGTATCTAGATCTATTCCTATACACTTATTATAAAGATTTAATGTTTCTGATGAGCAATATTACTGTCGATAGCCATTGACAATTATCCTACTCATGTACTAGAATGCTAGATTGTCTAGATCTGGCTCTATTGATTACTACTCATATCTTGCCTAGATATAAACAACTGTACTAGTTTGGACTAGACATTCTAATTGTAATTGGTTCTATTTTATTATTATTTTTTTTTATTATTATTCTCACAATTTCAGTAGGCTGAGTAGTTACCAAATTGTGCTATTATTCACTGTAGATCTAGATCTTAACTTTTAAGTACCAAAGAAGTACACAAAGGATGTTGAATGGTACCCAATGTGCTCTAATTGCTACCATTCAATGTGTGGAATCAAGTATTTACCCAGATACTGCCACAATATGTTCATTGTTTTCAAAAGAGTTAGCTCCCAGTGCCAGAAGCTTTATAAATACATTTAACAGTAAGTATTTAATTAATTCATAATTTATTTTTAAACGGTATCTATTTTAATTGTAAGAATCCATGTGCTATTGTATTTAAATAGCTAGTATTCTAGGTGAATATTTACACAATATTGTTATGTTGTAAATAAAACATTGTATTCCCTTCAGCCTGTGCAGGGTATTTTTAAAGTGATAATTGGTTCATGCAGGCCAATACCACTCTTTTGTTATCTGTGTTTTCCTTCCAATTATACTTTCTTGCATAAGAATTAAATATATAGTGCAACAATTGTCAATTAGAAGTACAGATTAACCAGTGATCTTGGTGGAAAAGGATGTCAGATGAGTTGAAAAAATGCTAAAAGAAAGTCTTAGGAGATTTTTAAAATTTAATAAGAATTGTATTATTACTCCCATTAAAAGCAATTGATCTTTTCTTTTCCGCAGATGTATATTTCAAGAAGAAATTATTCTTTCTTATCCCTAAGAGTTTATCAATAGGATGGATGCCACATAACTCACTTGCTATGTCAGAAACTATTCCTATGAAACTTTAGTAAGTAAAAAAAAAAGTCAAGTTTCCCTTTCAGACCTTGTGGTCTTTAGGGCAGATGATGTAAAGATCATTTGTTTCTGTGGCCTACGGTTAACCAGGGTGTCATGTGGCTTGCCCAACGACCAACCGCCTTTACTTTCCCTTTCTAATGTCAGGTACCTTTTAGAGCTGGGTGGACTCGAGACTCAAATTAAAAATCCCAGTCTTCACCTGGATTCGAACCCCGGTCCCCGCTTCAGAAGCCAAGCGCTTTACCACTAAGCCACCACACCGTGCCTCCTTCCAGTAAGTAGGGCAGCTTAAAATTTTTTTTATCAAAGAATAAAAGCAGTCTTCGAATTCTCCCTTTAAATTTGAAAAGATATGTTCATATGATAATGAAAGCAGTAAAAAAAAATTGTTTCAAACACTCAGTACAATATTCAATGGCTCTTTTTATTTGGGTTACCTCAGCATGCTTGTGCAGAAAATTTCCTGAAGTTATATTTTTAAATCTGTTCCCTTCACTTTCAATTGCATTTAACAATTCATTAAATTTTCATAATATTACTGAATAAAATGTCAAAGATTAAATATTGTTATTATTATACTATTCCTTATTTTTTGTAATACATTTGTATCTATTTTTGTTTCATAATATGTTCCCATAGCATTTTTTATGTCAAACTTCTAATATACTTTTTAAAGAACTCTTTTGTTAGATGTTTTCAGAATTGATTTTATCTGTTAAGGACTTGAAAAAATGGAAGTTTGGTACTAAATGAAATTAAGATTAAGGTGACTTTTTATGAATTTAATGTATGTTGTTTCTATTCCATCAACAGTACTAGACTTTGTCCAAAGTCTGTGATCCTCTGAGTTGAAGGAGAATGTGCTCCATAATACATACCATTACCTTGCTGATAGCTGGAAGTTCATGAATATTATGTTGTCCTTGATTTGATGAGTTTGAAAACTACCATTTCTGAAGACTTGAGCATTATGTCTATAATTTTTAAAAAATATCTTCAGGAAATATTGTGTTTATAATATTAAGAAATTGAAGCTAATATTGTTCTTAATATTTTGGAGTGGTTATTTGAAAATAATCTTAAACATATTTTGTTCATTGTGTAATATACATTTAATAAATGGTTGTCCAACTTTGAATAATTGTATACTCAATTATTAAACATTTTTTTTTTTTTAAACTGTAAATGTAACCTGAATCAAGTTAACTAGCATACTAAAAAGATTTAAAAAACAATACTGTATGCTTTAACTAACATGAGTCTTAAAGCATAATGACTTATTAAAAAGAGACTTAAAGCTTATTGACTTATTAAAAAGAGACTTAAAGCTTATTGACTTATTATTAAAATAGAAAGCACATCATTACTTCAATATTCACTTGTCAATAAATGCATTATTCAATTTTTAGTTACATGTTCAGACTATTAAGTGTTGTTATTTTAAATAATAGAAACTTTCTCTTTCAGTCAAGCTTAAGATACATATCCGTAAAAAGTCTATAATAATAAGTCAATGTTCAGACACTTACAAGTTTTATCATCTATACTTAAAAAAAAAAATGTTTGTATGGTTTTCATTTGTTTGTACATCAAAAATATATTAATATAATTATCAATTTTAAATGAAACATTAAATACTGAAGATGACCATTTCTGATGTATTCTCATTTCACAAAACAAACAGAATATTTTATCCCTTCTTTGTAACTGTAACTGGCTTCATAAAAAAAATTTAGTGACAATCAAATCAGGTTTTTGCAAGTAGTATGCTCCTTTAGTAAAAAAAAAAGAAAAGAAACATGCATTATAAAAAATTTTTGTTTTAAATAAATTTCTCTTGGGTGACTTGAGTAGAAAGTAATAGAAATATGAACTTCATTTAGCAATATGCTCACACTAAGCAGAAGTGGTTTTTACTAGCGAAAATGTTCTGTCCAAATAAGCTATTGAAACTACTGTCAGCTTCACATGAAAAGTTTTACAGTTCTTCCCCTTAGACTTTTAGGAATTATCTATCAAGAGCAGGGTAAAACAAGGTTGGTTTTTGGCCATCAACACTATTCGGAATGGTTTCGTCTGTACTCTCATAGCGTTTTTAAAAACCAGGAAGATGGAGTATATATCCACAGTAGATCGGATGGAAGTCTTCTTAAACTGGCTTGACCAAAACGAGAAGACGACATATCCTGATTAGGGAACTTACGGTTGACGACGATGCAGCTCTCACTACCGTTCGCAATAATGATTACAAAGGCTAGTCAATACTTCGACAGCTGCGGATCAATAATTCAGTCTTACAATAAATCTCACCAAGGCGGAAAAAAAGGCATAAAAAGTCAACATCATCAAACTTCATTTGAGTGAGGGCTTGAGAGGCTCAAATCCTCTCTTGTAAAAGCCCTGAACAGAAACCCTGCTGTATTGCGTAGTGCATACATGTCACCATACAGGTCGAGAATGTTTGGTTTCCCTGACCTGTTGAGACGGAGATCAACCAGTCTGGGCAGTCAAACAAAATATTGGGGCACCGTGAATCGAAATATTGCCATAACAGTGAGAAATATGAGCCAACAGGACTGTGGCCTGTCCTGCACTGTGTTATAATAGGTTGCCATAAAACGTCAAAGAATATACTGAAATGTGTGATTCATCCTTTTTCTATTTTATCATTCAAAAGCCGCATGTAACCAAGATGCTGTCTTCTATGTCAACTAAGGCAAGTTGGCGCCTAAGCTGGTATTGAAAGAATCTCCATGGGTCATCATTGTTACGTCGAGCACTATTTAGCTCACAAAAAAAGACTTATTTTAGCATGTTCATTCACCATACGAGATATGTGTCAATTGTCAAATGTGATTTAAAAAAAAAATCACAATTCAATCAATGTCGTAAACAAGAAAATACACGAAATACAGGCTTGGGTAATTAGTCTATATTTGCTAAGAAAATCAGTTATAAAGCTTTACAGTTATAGATCTAAGTCACGAATTATACACTATACACTCCCGGAAATAGATTTTAAAAATGAAGATGAATGGCGGGGCTCTATTGAGAATTTCTTGAAGGGAGGAGGGGGGCACTTCAAGGGTTGGAGGCACGATGGAGGGGCCATTAAGTGCAATGTCCATTGGGTCATGGCCCTCATTAAATAAAAAGGGGGGGCATGGCCTGATGCCCCCCACCCCCCCACTCAATGCGCCACTGGTAGGGCTATATCTCCATTTGAATACGCAATACGAGAACGGCGATAATAAAATCTGTTTTTTAAAATATGGACTCTCCATCTCTCAAACTATTATAATGTTCTCCCATGCATCAGTATGCTGGAGTCTGTAGTGGGGTGGCGGAGTTGTGGTTAACTACGGTGACCATAGGTATAGACAGTATTAATAGGACATTTGGCTTACCCAAAATAGTACAATAGTTTCATTTATTGAGTTCTTATTTATTGTTATAATCATTCCTCACTTATTTTTATCAGTACTTCAGTCACTCAATTTTACTTTAGCAAACGAAATGCAAAAAGGAGGTGCACAAAAAGTTAGAGACATGCGGAATTAAGCAATCAGCAACCAAATGCCGAAAATTAACGAGTTTCTTTGGTAATTTATTAATTCATTTGCACTTGAGTATTGTATAATAATTTCGTTGGTATATATGCCATTGCGGCATTTTTGGTAAAGACTTTCTACTTCGTAGAAACTAACGTTTCTACTCAGTCGAAAGTTAACTAGTCCTTCAGCCTTGATGATCCTATCACCTACCACCCTGCGTGTAAATAACAAGGTTTTATTTTACTTAGGTTTTCTTCTATTTTGGTTTTATGTAAACTGTATATCATTATTAATGTATATCATAAAGTATATGTACAACAGGATCTACTTCAATATCAACTGGCTCTACGGAATGTACTTCAACATCAGCTAATTCTACCAGTGAATCAACTTCAACATCAGCTAATTCTACCAGTGAATCTACTTCAACATCAGGTGGCTCTACTAAATCTACTTCAACATCAGCTAATTCTACCAGTGAATATAGATCAACATCAGCTGGCTCTACTAAATGTACTATTGATCCTAAAACAGACAAGTTCCATCCAGATAAGTCCTTTTATTTTCCACTTACTCAATTTGGCAAGTCTGCAAAAAACCGCAGTTTTCGCAGTGAATGGTGTGAAACACATGACTGGCTACATTACTCAATTGAAAGTGATGCTGCATACTGTTATACCTGCATACAATTCACTTCCACAGCCTCAAAACAAAACAGTGAACATGCATTTACAAAAACTGGCTTCCGTAATTGGAAAAAAAGCTATGGAGAGTTTTAGACAAAATGAAAAGAGCGAATTCCACTTAAATGCATATGAACAGACATTATTTAAATCAGACATTGGAGAACTGTTAAGTAAGCAACACAAGGAGGAAACAGATCAATACAGTCGTATGCTCCTTAAAATTTTACAAACAATGCAATTCTTAGCACGTCAAGGACTACCGTTAAGAGGAGATGGTGATGAAGCAGACAGCAACTTTACACAAGCTCTCTTATTCTTTAATCAAGATGATCAATTGATGTCGAAATGGATGAAAAAAAAAACAGTTAAAATTCACTTCTCATGAAATTCAAAATGAATGTTTGAGAATAATGAGTCCCCAAATAATTCGCAATTTATCATCCTGCATTTGTCAATCTGACTATTACTCAATACTTGCTAATGAGTGTACGGACCTAAGCAACAAAGAACAGTTCACAGTTTGTCTTCGGTTGATCGACAAAGAACTCACAGCTCATGAGGACTTTTTGGGCTTGTATTAGGTAGACAATATATCGTCTGATACACTATTTAACGCTTTAATGGACGTACTTTGCAGACTCAATCTTGATATAAAAAAATGCAGAGGTCTTATGTTTTGATGGAGCTGCAAACATGTCGGGATGTAAAAATGGCGTTGCAAAACAAATAAATGATCTAGAACCTAGAGCCACGTTTAGTCACTGTTATGGTCACTCCTTGAATTTAGCTGTATCCGATGTTTTTAAAGATATTGCTTTGTTCCGAGATACAATAAATACATCTTTTGAAATAACAAAACTAATTAAATTCTCCCCTAAACGAGAAATCGCATTTCATAAATTACGCCAAGAGATGAAACTTGATAACTCTGGAATTCGTGTTATGAGTTCGACCCGATGGACTGTTAGAGTAGAAACTCTCAAAAGCATTGAAACAAATTATTCTGTCCTAAATCGATTGTGGTATGAATGTCTGGAACAAAGGAACTTGGATTCAGAAGTAAAAGCTAGAATAAACGGTGTCCGATCACATATGGAAAATTTCTCTTTTCTATTTGGATTGCTCATTGTAGAAATCATTTTCCTACATACGGATAAGCTAAGTCGTTCCCTGCAATCTGAAAATGTGTCAGCAACAGAAGGGCAACATCTCGCAGATTTGGTTACCACTACCTTAGACAAAATGCGAGATGAAAGCTCGTATAATTTGTTTTGGGAGAAAGTCATTCGACTGTCAACTGAATATGAAATAGAGGAACCAAAGCTACCACGGAAACGAAACATGTCAAAAAGATATGAAATTTCTACTGGCGATGCATATCATCATCAGGATGTTAAGTCCTATTACAGACAGTTATATTTTGAAGTTCTAGAGCTAACTGTGGCATGCATCAGGTCGCGTTTCACTCAAGAAGGATACAAAGTTTTAAAATACTCTGAAGATCTGTTGCTGTACGCTTGCAACAATAAAAACTACCAAAAGGAGCTGGACTTTGTCACTGATTTCATTAAGGAAGACTTAAATAAGGATACACTATCAATACAACTACTACTTCTACCATCACTTTTCAACCAAATAAATCATGTGGACCTTTCACATCTAAAAAAGTAAATTATTGGATTTTCAATTCCTCAGAGATCACTTTTCTCAGAGGTTGTTACGGTGTGGAAGTTGATGGCATGCATACCGGCAACTAACGCATGTTCTGAGCGATCATTTTCAACAATGCGACGTGTTAAGTCCTATTTAAGGCAACAATGGGACAAGAAAGATTGAACCATGTCATGATTTTAAACATCCACAAGGAACGGACTGATAAGCTAGATCTCAAATCAACGGCAAATGAATTTATCAGTCATAAAGTGCAACGTGCTAACTACTTTTAAAAATTTTGAATTTTTGTACATGACTTTATTACATACCCCATAGAGTTTGTTTGTTTGAACAATGAACTACCTACCTGATTATTCAATAATATTTGCATGTTGCATAATATTTGCATTTGCATTTACATCTGGATAAGTGGTTAACTTTTTGCTCAAAGTAGGTTTTGTGCATTTTTTTAAATTTAAAAAAAACATTAAATTTAATTGGGTTAACACTGCCTTTACATGGAAAATTTTGATATAGGGGAAGTACGTCAAATATAGACACACTAAATGTCAGAGTCTAATTTGGACACCATTTTTATATCTACATGTAGATTCTAACTAAGAAGAAGAAAATTTATATTAACTTCTTCTAACGACATCAGCTAAGAAGAAAATTTATATTAATATTGCTTTTTAATTCTGGGCCGCGTAAATATGTGCCCCCCCCCCCCCAAATTGAATAATATGGAGCCGGGCCTGTGATTTGCTGTAAAAGTGGCTGTAAAAATCTTGGGGAATGGTTTCTTTATATAGTAAAAAAATCTACCGGAAGTCAATATGTCATGTAACCAAGGACGCCTCTGTGAACGGGACTTATTTATTGAAATATATAGGCTTACTGCGATGAGATGGCAGTTCATGTAATATATAGTCTATGGCAGCAATAGGCAGCTAACTCAAGCTGGTGAGTGGCTTCGAAATTTCCCCCAGTAATGGGTTGGATTATGCGCATTGAAACCATTATTATTATTATTAAACATTATTAGCTACTAGTCGGGAGGAAATCTTTAACCCATATTAGCTTTGCCGTGAAGAAACCTAAAAGCGTATTAGTTCCAAGTAAATACGAAGAAAAATGTTTTCTTCATTGGTAGGCATTATTAATGAAAGTAATCACCCGATGTCAGTTTGAAGGTTGCCATTGGAAATAAAATTAGTCTTGATAGTCAATACAATGAGCCTCATTGATAAAGACGAAGTTTGCCCGGAGCAAATGATGCTTCAACTTTTGTCGCAGTTTTTTTCAGAAGTCTTTGAACTTCCGAAACAATAACCTGTTGAGCTCTTCAAGTTTCATTTACAAAAACAACTGCTACAATAACAACCACTACACCAACCAACACTACATTGACCACCGCTAACTGACCAGCGCAACAATGACTACCGCAACACTGAGCACCACTGCCTGACCATCCTTACACTGCCCAGCGCTACTCTGACTACTGAAACACTGACTACTTTAAAAACAAAGTAACATAAGGAAAGAACTGTACAATTACTGCCATATCAATATTTCAAGATTTATCTCCTTTTTCTTTATAAAACATTATAAACAAATTAATTACTACTAATTAATTAACAATGAATAATTGTGCAAAGTTTCAACTTGATCTTTGAATGGGAAAGGGAAGAGGTGGCGTATAGAAGATTTGTACCAGACAGACAGAGGGAGTTGATGTAAACTTTGTAAAACTCGAACAAAGCCGGGTAAACACATAGCTAGGAAAATCTGGAAATATTCATTGGAGGCGGGTTTCTAATTTCGCTGTTATCATGCGCATCTAATGTGCACCGCAAGGCACCTTCACATTAAATCAAAATTATCAACATCATATTCATTTACGTCTCTGAGCTTCGCGATCGAATGGTCAAATTCTATATTGTATTTTAATATTTTAAGTTACATTCTTTGTCCTAAATGGAAAGTGGAAAGCTGGGTCTTTCTTTTACAGACGACATTAACTGTTTGACACAATCCTATACAGATATTAGAAGGTACTATTCATGCTCGGTAGACAGGTTTCAAATTTTGTAATCTAGGTCTAGATCTAGATAGTATCATAGAAATAATAGAATAGTTCTAGTTCTAGATCACGATTTGATCTATCATCTAGTACTACTTGTGCTAGTATATAGATCTCAATAATAATAAAGGTCAAGATCTAGATAGAGAGATCTAGATCTATACTATATTCTAGATTCTACTAGAATTCTAGTGAAATCTAGATTTGTAGACAAGATTTGTAGGCTAACACACGATTTATTCTGTTAGACCTAATTATTTCCATATGACCAGCTTCATTCGAGAAGCTAATATGCAGTGGCGTAGCTAGGGATTTGGGCCCCCTGCATTTTGACATATGACATTATGACATGAGATAATGGCGTAATATTTAATGTTAAAAAAAATTTCGGACACTCATTAGGGGTCCTTTCAAGTGGGGGATTTTGAAATTTGGACCTTTTCCCCACCCTAGCCACGCCAATGCATATATGGTTAATCTCATAGAGATGAGACGAAAGCCTGGGCATTAGCTTTGGTCGAATCGATGTCCCCACACAGAACTTCCGCCCTCTCCACGCAACTGATGTTTCCAAAGGAAAGTCCGATGTATGCAGTTTGAGATCAGTGGCGTTGCATCTTCTGCCAGGGTGTAGCATAGAGGCGTAACTAGACACTTGCGAGGGGTGCGGGCCGCACGGGGCCTCAATGTTGTGAGTGGCATCAAACTTGCCCCAAGTTCGCTTGAGCTTTTCAATAGAAACAAAAAAAAAAGGATTATCTACTCTAGACTGAAAGACTTTGAAGATTGGCTTGAAGACATTACAGAGGATGTTGGAATAAGACTTGTCACTCAAGGGTCTGAAACAGTTCACCATTAGGATAGTCTATTAAAAGAAAGACGCCAAGAATCAATAAAAGTAAAGAAGATGAAGCATTCAATAGTTTTTTTTTCGGCGAAAGCCAAAGGCGAGAAGATTCTGAGGAAATGGATGTATTACTTGTTAGAAATAGAATCTTTATGTTGCTTCCACTCTTGTCAACAAGATCAAGTAACTTAACTCAAGTAGTCAAAGATGGATTCAATGAATAGTGGAGGTTGTCTCCGAAAGCTGAAAACCAAGAGACCAGCAGAGCTAATAGCCATCGCCTGCTTGGCGGGGAACAATATTGACAGCAAGGTTTAAGATTTCGAAGGAAAAAGTAGAGAGGCTCTTGGACATCGTGTGTTTTCTTTCATAGCAAAAATCTGGAATTCCGTGGGCATCGCAAACAAGGTGAAGAGGAATTGGAAGGACAAAATCAATCAAGTTTTATCTAAGTACTATATCAATCAAGTTTTATCTAAGTACTATATCAATCAAGTTTTATCTAAGTACTATATCAATCAAGTTTTATCTAAGTACTATATCAATCAAGTTTTATCTAAGTACTATATCAATCAAGTTTTTATCTAAGTACTATATCAATCAAGTTTTATCTAAGTACTATATCAATCAAGTTTTATCTAAGTACTATATCAATCAAGTTTTTTCTAAGTATTATATCAATCAAGTTTTATCTAAGTACTATATCAATCAAGTTTTATCTAAGTACTATATCAATCAAGTTTTATCTAAGTACTATATCAATCAAGTTTTATCTAAGTACTTTTTCAATCAAGTTTTATCTAAGTACTATATCAATCAAGTTTTATCTAAGTATTATATCAATCAAGTTTTATCTAAGTACTATATCAATCAAGTTTTATCTAAGTATTATATCAATCAAGTTTTTTCTAAGTATTATATCAATCAAGTTTTATCTAAGTATTATATCAATCAAGTTTTATCTAAGTATTATATCAATCAAGTTTTTTCTAAGTATTATATCAATCAAGTTTTATCTAAGTATTATATCAATCAAGTTTTATCTAAGTACTATAACAATCAAATTTTATCTAAGTACTATATCAATCAAGTTTTATCTAAGTACTATATCAATCAAGTTTTATCTAAGTACTATATCAATCAAGTTTTATCTAAGTACTATATCAATCAAGTTTTATCTAAGTACTATATCAATCAAGTTTTATCTAAGTACTATATCAATCAAGTTTTATCTAAGTACTATATCAATCAAGTTTTATCTAAGTACTATATCAATCAAGTTTTATCTAAGTACTATATCAATCAAGTTTTATCTAAGTACTATATCAACATTTTAAAACTTTATAGAAAAAGTTGTAGAAATTCTGGAGACATTGACAAATACAGATGAAAAGTTTTCTACTTAATCTACTAGAGGCAGGTAGATTGTTAGCTGCTGTTTATTACTTTTCTCGCCTATCTTTGGTTTTGGGCAGTTCAGGCAACTATATTGATTGAAATAAACGATTAGCAAGTCTACCAAAAAAAAAAGTCAATTCAAGACTTTGCATTCAAACTGAATGCATTAAATTGTATTTAAATGCATTTTGAAATACTAGTCTGTAGGACATTATTGAAGCTAGTAATAAGTTTGTTGAAATCATATGTTCAGATCTTGGAATTAGTGCATAATCTGAAGCACGTATAGGCCAGGCGAAAAAGATAATTCTATATGCCGCACATGATAAGGCTACGTTATGAAATTTAATAATCCTTGGACCATATAATTGCCCAAATTTTGAAACGGTAATGTGGCATGAATTAATATGATTCTTTAAGAAAGATTATAATGTTTTATGAAAAAAAATCTTATGAAACACTGTTACAATATATTTTGTTTAGTCTGACAAGTTCTTGGAGTGTTCCTCTTGAGATAACAGATGGTCAAAACTCAAAAGTTTTTTTTTATTTTTTACTTCTGACCAATAATATAAATACAATCTCCTCGTTTTCAATACAGGCTCGCTGCTGAAAATGCTGCCAGGCGGTTACAGACTTTGATGGCTAAACATTGTCCACAAGGTAGGATTTACGAAAGAAATTTAGACAAATTTACTTTACTAAGTTAAAACCTAGGACCTAGGTCAACAAATATTTTTTCCCAAACTTTGGTCATAGATTCTGGAGGATTTATGACAAAACCATACAGAGTAGATACAGATCCATCTACACAAACAAAAGAAAATGAACTTAAATAGCTAGTCTTTTTGGTGTATCCGGTGTACAAAATAAAAGAAGTGTGGATAAACTTTTGCTTTTCAAAAGCCATGCGAAATGTTTGTGCCACTTTTTAGCCCTACAGAATCAAAGTCCACCCCCAGAACTCTTCCCTTTCTAGCACAGAATCAATTCTTAATGGAGGAATCACTTTCACTATATGGCAGTGGCACAACTCAAAACTTAGTTGAAAACAAATGGGCCTCTAACTCTAGCGTAATAAAGCAGAGCTGATACGAAGATCAGTTGGATTCAAACGAACACTTCTCAGGAATGTAAAGTTTACTTTAATAATATCAATACATTAGAATTAGATCTAGATCTAAACTATGCAGATCTTTACCATGTTCAAAAATGACAAAAAATGGATTCAACAATTTATGTTGTCTAACTACAAATCGCAAAATTCGCCCAATGGGGAACTTGTGACTTATTTTTTTTATATTTTTAACCACAATAATAGTTCTGATCTCTCTTTATACATTAGACTTATCTGAAAAGAATAGCGCTGCATTTGAAAATTAAATCTAGAGATTTATTAGCAAATTATTACAAATTATAATATGAATTTAGTTTCACATCTTCGGGCTTATAAGGTATATTTGACACACGGGAGTGTATTATAAACTATAGGCTGGTGTAGTCATAGATGGCTGCCTTGTCGTGCGGTTTGCGCGCTGGACTGTCGTTTGGATTTATCGATGGTCCCGGGTTCAAACCCTGCCGCTCCCATACCCCGTCGTCCTGCGGGAGGAAGTAAACTATCTTCAACTCTGAAGGAACATCCGAAGCAAGTAAAACATTTTACAAAACAAGAAAACACTCAGAATGATAGAACTTTTCTATTTAGTTGGCAACATTAACGTTCAATTTAGCGTCCTTAACATTTTCTAGTTGAGCTTGAAACTCTCCAATATAAAGTTAAAGAAGTGCTTTCTAAACATCCTGAGGGATATCTGTTACAATCTAGAAAATAGCTTATTATAGCACCATTTTATACTCTTCATTTAGTTCTACAGAAGGAATAAATGATTTAGACGACTATTTATTTTATAACTCACCAGGGATCACTAATTTACTATTTAAGTCATAACTCTCCATGGTTCACTAGTTTACTATTTATGTCATAACTCTCCATGGTTCACTAATTTACTATTTATGTCATAACTATCCAGGAATCACTAATTAACTTTTTATTTCATTATTCTCCAAGGTTCACTAAACTACTATTTATTCCATACTTCAACAGGGCTCACTAATTCACTATTTACTTCATAACTTGCCATGTTTCACTAATTTATTAAAAAGAGAAAAATTCTAAAAGTAGTAAAAGTCATCTAATTACCAGTAAAACAAACAACTCCCAGTAGTAACACGTTATATTAGACTAACTTTTTCCAGCAACAAAATGTTGTGTGTTCAAAGCAGCAACAACAACAAAACTTGCTAATAAATAAAAACAGCTTCACGAATGTTGACAACACCTTGCTAACAGTATAGTTTGTGTTTTTATATTTCATTATAAAAATCAAATTTGAAAGGAAAAAAAAAGTTGATATTGAATTTTTATAAAAGTCTAGTTTTCATGTTAATATTTATCTCGACGATAGGTTCGGAGCTAATCTTTTAAGGTGAACTGGGTGACTTAATACTTAAAACCTGCACACACACAAAATAATTATAAAAAAAACAACAACCCGCATAAATAAAGTTGTTGGAACTAGTGGCTTATCAAAGCCGAAGTTGAGGCCGACGTGGGTGTTTAGACATGCGATAACTTGATTTGACTCGGTGTGCGTTTGTCTGAGTGAGTGTGTGGTTCCGTGATGCGTTTAAGACGACATTGGTAGTAAGAATAATCTAGATTTGTTTATAGCAGAACGTTAAAACAGATACAATAATAAACGGACACCTAGAGGTGTTTTTATGTACACAACATTCAAGTGTTTATTTCAAATGTAAAAAAAAAGAATAGAATCAAAATTGAATACCATACAGCAGAGTAATAATAACTAATAATGATTGCAAAGTTTACTTCAATCAACTTGATAGATTCACTTTGACATCCTCCAAGACGTCTTATTGGTAATATAAGAAATCAGCGAGTCTATAGATTGTGACACAGCATAAACAGTTGGTCGCTCTTGAAAATTGATATCATCTAGTTTCTTTCCCATTTTCAATCGCGCACTTCATAAATCTATTTTCATAGGCACATATATAGTAGTTCAAAATTTACATAGCCACTGGCCCTGAAGATAATATTTAATGAGACATATTGATATTCATAACAAACGTATATTCACATTTGACTAGAGTAACACCTTTAGTAAAATCACTAAATTTAGAAAGCCTTTAGGAGAGAAGACTCAAAAGTGAAGTAGCAATTATACATAAAAGATTGAACCATAATCTTCAAATACAAAAACAAAATCTAATAAAATACTCAGAAAGACACAAAGATAAAGACACATTCCTCGTCCCATATGCTAGGAAGCGTAGGACGTAATCATCTTCTTTTTGTTTGAAGTTACGTCTGTATTATATAAGCTGAGAAGATAAGATAATGCACACAATTTATAGTCTAATTCTATTTAATTAGCTATAGCTTCTAAAATATAATGTATAAGTTCTTTAAAAAATGACAGGGTTAGAAGTATCTGATGATGATAATAATTAGGCTTGTCTTCGAGTCGAAGATTAATGAGGAATGCAGTATTTCTCGTGGCTAAGCATATAACATCATAAATAATACCAACATATATCAGCAAAGATTATGGCCAGGGCTGCTTGACCTACACATCTAACTACACACTGGTCATTCTCACAAATCTATCTATCCTACTATCTATCTATCAACAGTATATTACTAATTTTTAGTAGTTAAAAGTTAGGCTATCAACTTCTGAGCACCGGCACCTAATCACTGAGTGCCGGCACCCATTTTTTTTACAATAAACATATATATATATATATATATATATATATATATATATATATATATATATATATATTGTTATAACCCTAGTGGCGGACTGAAAGGGTTAATTTGTGTGCGGCCTACTGACACACATGATCCAGTCCAATCACACAGGTCATAACAATATATATATATATATATATATTGTTATATTTTTTTCAGAGGTCAGTAAAGGTCGTCCATCGAAACTGGATGAGAACTGTGTGAAGCGTGTCACTCTAATCTGGAACTACGTAGTTAAATACCAGGATGTACTGGCCGCTAAGATTAGTACACGGTAGGGCTGTGTTTCTCAACTTGTAAATGGTGTACCGTACACATACGAAAGCGTACGATATCCGCATACAACCGACTGTTGGCATATTGATACGCTGGCTGGGACGCTTCCGATGAAGGCCGTAAGCTTCATAGGCAGTTGAATAGGCCAGACAGAAAGGATGCGTGGTAGCAACGTAATTGTGCGGAACAGGCCGTCATAGCCTTTATCAAGTCGGTCACTGTCCAGTTGGTGTTTACTTCGGATGGTTTCCAGAAAACTACGACACACGGCGTCGCCACTGCATCGAGGACGATGAAACAGTAGACCACATTCTTTAAGGATGTCGTTTTCTGCACGAGGAGCGATCGGGACAAGGGTTTATGTGCGGCAATGGGTCTGTCCTTGTACGTGGACATGGCGACCTTAAAACTCGCTGCTCGCTTCCTTTCACGTGTTCCAAGGGAGTAGTCTCTAACCCTAACCCTAATCCTAGTCTCAGCATGTTTCGTTAAGTAGTTTGGTTTATAATAAACGTAGTCTGTTGTGGCACCACACATGATTTCTTTCATCTATCCCTTAGTCTGTTGGACCATTGCGGCACCAAACATGATTTCTTTCATCTATCCCTTAGTCTGTTGGACCATTGGGGCACCAAACATGATTTCTTTCATCTATCCCTTAGTCTGTTTGACCATTGGGGCACCACACATGATTCCTTTCACCTATCCCTTAGTCTGTTGGACCATTGGGGCACCACACATGATTTCTTTCATCTATCCCTTAGTCTGTTTGACCATTGGGGCACCACACATGATTTCTTTCATCTATCCCTTAATCTGTTGGACCATTGGGGCACCAAACATGATTTCTTTCATCTATCCCTTAGTCTGTTGGACCATTGGGGCACCAGACATGATTTCTTTCACCTATCCCTTAGTCTGTTGGACCATTGGGGCACCACACATGATTTCTTTCATCTATCCCTTAGTCTGTTGGACCATTGGGGCACCAAATATGATTTCTTTCACCTATCTCTTAGTCTGTTGGACCATTGGGGCACCAAACATGATTTCTTTCATCTATCCCTTAGTCTGTTGGACCATTGGGGCACCACACATGATTTCTTTCACCTATCCCTTAGTCTGTTGGACCATTGGGGCACCACACATGATTTCTTTTACCTATCCCTTAGTCTGTTTGACCATTGGGGCACCACACATGATTTCTTTCATCTATCCCTTAATCTGTTGGACCATTGGGGCACCAAACATGATTTCTTTCATCTATCCCTTAATCTGTTGGACCATTGGGGCACCAAACATGATTTCTTTCATCTATCCCTTAGTCTGTTGGACCATTGGGGCACCAGACATGATTTCTTTCACCTATCCCTTAGTCTGTTGGACCATTGGGGCACCACACATGATTTCTTTCATCTATCCCTTAGTCTGTTGGACCATTGGGGCACCAAACATGATTTCTTTCACCTATCTCTTAGTCTGTTGGACCATTGGGGCACCAAACATGATTTCTTTCATCTATCCCTTAGTCTGTTGGACCATTGGGGCACCACACATGATTTCTTTCACCTATCCCTTAGTCTGTTGGACCATTGGGGCACCACACATGATTTCTTTTACCTATCCCTTAGTCTGTTTGACCATTGGGGCACCACACATGATTCCTTTCACCTATCCCTTAGTCTGTTGGACCATTGGGGCACCACACATGATTTCTTTCATCTATCCCTTAATCTATTGGACCATTGGGGCACCAAACATGATCTCCTACATTTCCTAAGTACAAGGTTTTTATTTATTTTATTTATTTCACACGTGACAGACCCGTATATTGTATTAAGGAAGATGTTTTGCAAAGTTTGACAGCCCTAGTTACAGATTACATTTTTAAGAGTTCTAGCTTCATCTGATCCATTTTTTGTTATTGTACTGTGAGTGTGTGTGTTGGTGTGCACGAGAGAATCAGCTATCCTTCATACTTTACGATGATTTAAAGAACAACTTATCAGATTAGGACACTGAGGAGGAAATGCTATGACATGATATGAAAATTATGATCAAGATGATAGATTACGTCTTCTCTGGATAGTCTTATCGTCTGACTTTACGTCTTTCGGTGACGTCAAGATCTATTTTTAATCTATCGGATGTCGTTGCATATTTACATGTTTCAGTTTTGCTGTAGCCTACATGTTTCGGCAGTTCCTATGTGTCTTTCTGGGTATTTTATTATTCTTGCTTTTGTTTTGTCTTTGTGAGTTTTCTCAGACATATAAACAGTTCTACAATCGATTGACACTCGGCCATCTAAACTTTTCTTTTTCTAATGAACAGAGAGGTAGCTGGAAAGATTTATCTCCCCTGATCTCAGTTACTCGACAAGAAAAAGTTGTAAAACTTCCTATAACACTCATAGCAATGTCTTCAATTCCGAAGGTAAAGGATGAGTGCAGTGTTTTACATTACTACGCATACCTAGTTGTGACCTGCATATTTTTCCTCATTACGTGCAGACAAAGCCGTTGTCCTCCTGTAGTCTATTTAAATTTTCTTTTCGTCTTCTGTGCCTGTCTTCAATAAGGAATTTTGCATCGTGTCTCTAATGTGTCTTTGCGAGAGGTCTCCAACAGTCTCTTTCAGAGGTCATCTTCTGCCAGCTACTTTCATCTACGCTAGTGCCAAAGGGAAAAAAAGTTATGCTGTGAAAAATTCTGTAACAGCTTTAATGTTGACTAGTATGAATTGCTTTTATCTGGACGGAATCTTGCACATGGTATTTCTTTCACTTTCCATTCTCGGATTAAGTTGAAACTTTGCAAAATTATTCCTTGTCAGTGACAACACATGACTACTGTCCAGCGCGCAGCCCGTAATACCAGGCAGCTATCCACTCATTTGACCAATGAGTTCTGTTTTTTGTAAAATGTTTTGTTTTACAATGCTTCGGATGTTCCTTCAGAGTTGAAGATAGTTTTCTTCCTAGTCCAAACCTTCAGCAGGACGACGGGGGATGGGAGCGGGCAGGGTTTAAACCCTCAACCGTCGATAAATCCGAACGACAGTCTAGCGCGCAAACCGCACGACCAGGCAGCCATCCATTTCTGACCTAAACCCAAGATCTGAGCACATGCTTTCCGGAAAGGTAATACAGGGTTCAGCTATGTCATTCTGACTAGTAGTTAACAATGTCTTTCATGGCTTCAGTTTGAGTGCGCAGGCTCGAATCAACAATTCTATTTTTAGACGTACTCGTCGTTTATTTCAGGCCAAAAACCCAAGGTAGGGGAGAAAATTAAAAGACCGCACAGCAACAAACAACCCGTCTGCTTCAGATCTAGTAGACCAGTTTTTATGTGTACCGGTACTAGCCCATGACTCTAGGGTTTCTATCATTTTTCAACTGCCCTTCACCCCTCCCCCCGCACTACCCGCATATTTTTAGCTACGCTTCTGAGTCGCATAAACTGACTCCTCCCTCACACAAACACACAGGCTTTCGTAAACCCTACATTTTGAGGATAAAATATGAACCTACACGAATGTTAGAATTTGATTAAAGTAACACCATTAGTAAAATCACTGAACTTAGAGACACTTCAGGACAGAAGAATAAAATGTAAAGTAGCTATAATACATACATAAGACACTAAACCATAATTTACAAATAGAAAATAATGAAATGCTCAGAAAAACAAAGATAGAAGCCCTTAAAGAATGGTATGGGTTGCCTGAATCAGCCAGAAAAACCGACGACCTAGTAGAGTTTAAGTCATTGATCAACATGCATGACTAGATTGACACATGAAATGAATAGGACGTAATTTTTTTTTTGAAGTAACGTCTATAAGATATAAGATAAGAAGGTAAGAATCATTGGAACGCATGAATTTCTCTGGGATATAAGGAGTGGTCAATTCTTTATGATACACGGTCAAAATAGATGCGCTTATGACAAAGTGTGGTCACATTGAAATTGATTTTAGCACACTGTTATGGAGTCTGTGTGTGTGTTTCTATGGTGACGGTGGGAAGATGTTAGCTAAGCAGTGTGAATGATGCAACATAAACGGCATTGTCAGGTAGGACAGACGACTCCAGAACTCCAGACTGAAAAGAAGTGTTTTTGTAGTGAGTTAGATTTTGTTCAAAATATCATTTTATATTATTAAGAAATACTACATTTTTTCATTTGATCTCAAGTTGAATTTGTCTATATTGTAATAAAAGTTATATATTGTGTTCTTCACAAAGACGATATTCAAGTAATTTCAAGTTTTATAAGTCAAGATATAATAGGCCTAAAGCGGTTTAGTTGTCTACAAGCAGCTTGGTGCTACAAGTCAACGACCGTCCACAACACACTCACAGGGAGTCAATGGAGTCAAGAGCAGTCTTGATTTTAGTGGAGCTATACTTGCAGCGTCGTTCTGAATTCATGAGGTATACCCGCCAGTGGCCGCCAGCATGGCATTGCAGTAGTCAAGTTTGGAAAGTATGAATGCCCTACCCTTTTTGTTGACTTTGTTGTCTAAATTGATCAAACCTGACCTTATCTTACGCAAATACAGAAAGGTCCTTTAACGAGATGACCTTAGATTTTACTTACTTACTTAGACTTAGGTCCTTCCGCGCCGTTCGGCGCATTGGGCAGCAAGCTGTCTTCATAAAGATCTGTCGCTGGCAATGTCTGAAGCCTCCTTCCACCTGGTGTCCACTGTACTGAGGTCCTCCATGAAGGTATGGCGCCAAGTGATACGAGGACGTCCCTGTCTGCGCTTTCCTCGTATTGGCCTCCATGTCATCGCAACTCTTGGTATACGTAGCTCATTTTGTCGTAGAACATGTCCCGCAAACCTCATGTGACGCTCTGTCACAACTTCACTAAGTGTTCGACCCCGTTACAGACATTTTTATTGACCCACATTTAGCTTTTTCTCAATTTTGACAGTTGACTTACATGTCTCACATGCATATGTTGCAGTTGAGATGACGATTGTGTTGATAAGGTGTATTTTTGTCTCGAGCCCAATGGCTTGGCTTGTCCAAATAGGCTGCAGCCTTTGGAAAATGCTTCATGACTTTCCTATTCGACACGCTACATCATGGTAGGTATCCCAAGTCTGACGGGGGCACCCTTTGCCCTAACCCACTCGCAAAATTTTGGTCTTATCTAAATTTATGCGGAGGCCAATTTTGGGGCTTCTCTATCTAGGCTCTCCGTCATTTCTTGTATGCCTTTATTTGTAGCCCCGAGTAGTGCAACTTCATCAGCAAAGTCCGTTATTCGATTTTGTTTACGCCATGGAATACCAAAGGTAGTCTGGTTCATTGCTCTCCTCATTATGTAGTGGATGGCTAGGAGGAAAAGGAAGGGAGATAGGATGCACCACTGTCTCAGACCTGTCTCGATGCTGAAAAACTCGGTTGTTCCTTCTTCTGTTTAAATGCAGCAACTAGACTGGCTGTATAGGTGTCATATGATCTGAAGGAATGTTTCTGGGATACAGTATTCTCTAAGTATTTTCCATAGTGATTCTCGGTGGACACTATCAAACGTTTTCTTAAAGTCTACGAAACTGATCGTTAGCCGTTGTTGGTACTCAAGACTTTGTTCTATGATATATCGTAGAGCGAACATCTGTTCTGCACATGATCTGCCTCTTCGGAAGCCTGCTTGTTCTTCTCTGAGTCTCTATTCTACAGACCGTTGAAGCCGCCTCAACAAAACAGTGCTGAAAACTTTGCTTGGGACAGAGAGGAGAGTAATGCCCCTCCAGTTGTTGCAGTCTGCCAAGTTGCCCTTTTTTGGAAGCTTTACAATCACTCCATTTTGTCAGCCCTCGGGGACTTTTGAAGTTCGCCAACAGAGATTTAAGAGATCAGTCATTCTGTTAAGAATGCACTGTCCCCCATGTTTTAGCATTTCTGCTGACACCATGAACTTACTGTCGGTCAAAACAAGTTGGCTCAAATAAGATTAGGAACTATATAGACAGATGGAAGCTGACCATTGTTGAGCGTGCTGTCAGAACTAAACCAGCTTCTGTGTTTTTTTTTTAAAGATCTCTACTTGTGATTAATGTATTTTTCAATGCAACTCTACTAATGACGTGTATGAAAAGGGGCCTAATAAAAAAAAAATAAAAAAAATTTTGCAATTGTAATAACTGTAACACACAGCAATAGAAGAAGAGACAATAACAATCCAATTTTTCAATGGTCTTTGGCGGCCCCTGGCAAACCTGTCGATGGTCCCGGGTTCATATTCTGCCCGCTGCCATACCCCGTCTTCCTGCGGGAGGTTTGGACTAGAAGTAAATTACCTTCAACTCTGAAGGAACATCCAAAACACGTCAAACAATTTACAAACATTTTTGGTGCAAATGTGAAACGGACGACGAACCAGAGATTTGAAACAGCAAAGACATGTTTTTGTAGTGGGTTAGATTTTGTTTCAAATACAATTTAGTATTATGACGACTGCACAGTTGTAACTGGACTGGTGCCCATTAGATGAGCTGCTCCACTTTGTGGTTGCTGGCCAACATTGACTTAAGAGTGAGGTAGTTAATTGGTCTATCTGGTTGTTTCATGATACCTTTTTGCACAGACATATTGTGGCAAGATAAAATAACCAAAGAGGAAGTGCCACGAAGAGCAGGGTGCCAGGTCATCCGCTCTATTATCAGCAGCAGACGCCTTCCCTGGCTTGGCCACGTTCGTAGAATGCCAGTAGGTCGATTTCCACAAGCCATTCTGTATGTCAATCTAACGGAAGGCAGGAGAGCCGCTGGTCGCCCACCTTTAAGGTAAACGGATGTATGTAAACGCAACATGAAGCTCTCCAAAGTTGACACTAGAAGCTGGGAAAAGTGGCACTGGATAGATCCACGTGGAGAGAGAGCATAAAGGAAGGTTCCCGTATTTCAGATGCCATACACAACAGCAGTAGAAAGAAGGGTGAAAATGCAACGGCGCGTGGCGATTGCATATGCCAAAACTGTGACCGCAGCTGTGTATCAAGGATTGGCCTCTTTAGCCACACATGAAGTTGCAAAGGGAAAAGAGCGTCTCTGGAGACGTAAAATGCCACAAAATTGTTATAAATACACATACACGTTTATATAGAATCTATAGTATCGACGTCTTTCTATTTCTCTCTTTAGTTTAAAGTGTGAAAATCCAAAGCGGCATAATGAAGTCATCAACGCCGTTCGATTAAATAAAAGCCAAACCGACAGCATGAAGAGGATCTACAAGAGCCAGGAGGGGGCACAAAATGGTCGCTGCCTGATTGGCCATATTTCTGACATCCTCAGCAACCTAAGGAACGCTAAAGGCCTGAAAAAGTCGCTCAAATCCAAGATATGTATGCTCGTGGAAGCAGGTTACTCCAAAGACAATGTAATGGTAATATAACATCTACAAAAAATAACTTTATTTATATTATAATGTATCTATTTTTCCAACAACTAGTTAATAGGAAATATTTTTGAATAAGTTTTCTTTTAGTTTAGTTTTAATCAACGCATCACTATGTCATTCTCACCCGTGGTGATCGTTTGGCTAATTTGTTACAAAGCTTATATCAACTCAATCTGTCTGTCTGGTTAAAAGTTTGTACACCTTATTTCTCCCACACCCAATCCCAGATCAAGCTGAAATTTAGTACAATTATTTCTTTTACCTGACAACACATGAATTAATTTTAAAAAATAACCAACTAGTTAATTAACTATTGGTAGTTATTATTTTGTTTTGTATCTCGAACAAGGGAAAGATATTGCTCTTCACTGAAGTGGTGATATAAGCTGAATTCGCCTCCTTATAGATCGCCGCTTTAAAGTAAGCGTGTAACAAACAATGAATAACTATATAATCTACTATTTTCATAAGCACCTCACTAGCAGAGTTGTCACTATGTCGGCTTGAGGAAAATTGAGCATGAGTTCGAATTCAGATTTGTCACGAGTCGAGTCTGTGACCTATTTTCTATTTTCAGTTTCTAGAAGCGAGTTCAAACCAGTGCAAGTGTCCAGCATAAACAAGTTAATTTTAGGTATTCAATCAAAGAAAGAGGTTAAGGGAAAAAAAAGAGCACACGTCAGCTTCTAGAAGGTCAAAGTTACTAAAATAATTATCTGAGAAGGTTCCATGATTCTGGAATGTACGATTAAGGGAAAGTCAGTTAGACGGGGTCCTCGCATAGTAGTAGTTCTTGTAGAGCGATGGTCCTCGCTCAGTCTTCGATTAGTAAGAGTTATAAGTTTTGTGATATTATTATTATCTCCCCCCCCCCTCTCATTTCATTGTCCCTCTTTCTCTTTTAAATCTACTTTTCATTCCTATCCAACTCTATCCTGCTTAGTGGTTAGCATGTGCGTCAAACACTTCTCTTCATTCAAGTGTTTTCATAGTGCTTCGCTTCCGTTAGTTTTCTATTTACACACATATTACAGTGTGGAATGTTTAACTGCAAAACTCACACTAAATCTCTTTTTAATGACTTAGGTAATAAACCGCAATGTGCGTATAAGCAAAATACAATAGAAAGTGTTTTTCGATCCAATTCAATTTCGGAACAATTTCCGAATTAACAAGTCGTACAATTATCCGATATGCCATAATTAAGGCCAAGGTGTATTTCATTACTATGCAGATAAGTAGCACCAGAACGTCTTTGTTTAAAGACATGTACACTATTACCCAATACTTTTAGTTGCAACGGAACGATATACATCCAAGACACACATGACGCCAAGGTTTATCAACTATTTATATTATAAGTAGCACCAGAACGTCTTTGTTTAAAGACATGTACACTATTACCCAATACTTTTAGTTGCAACCTAAATTTATAAATCTTTTATAGAAAAGATAGGGCTGATAATCATGGAGGAGTTCTTCTAGCAATAAAAAAAACCCACTCTTATAGCAGAAGAAATTACCTTACCTAACTCAAAAAATATAGAATCAACATTTTGTAAAATTAATACCACCTCAACATCCCTAATAATAGGCAGCATTTACAGACCACCAAATTCTAGTTTAGAATACATGCAGGAACTATGTAATCAGAGACAAATAAAAATGCAGTTTTTTGGATTATGGGTGATTTCAACCTATCTGATATAAATTGGAAAATACTAACCATAGATAAACACCAAAACCTTAAGGACATAAATGAGCTTTTCATAGAAACTTTACACAACCTAAGTTTAGATCAAATCATTAAAAAGCCAACTAGATTAAACAACACATTAGATCTCTTCTTAACCAACAGACCTGGATTAGTAGTTGATTATGATATTATCACTGGTCTATCAGCCCATGAGATCATAAAAATACACAGTCAGATAAAAGCAGTAGCCAATACAAAACCCAAAAGAAAAATCTTACTCTGGAATAAATGTAACCTAACACAACTACACCAAGCTGCATTAAACTTTCAACAAACATTCTTATTAGAAAAAGACATTAACCGACCAGACGATGACCTCTGGAATTTCATTAAAAACCATCTTAAAAGCATTATAGAAAATCATATACCAACTAAATACATATCAAACAAAATAAATAAATGCTGGTTTAATAATAGACTAAAGAAGCTTAGTAAACAGAAGGAAAACCTATATAGAAAATTTAAAGAAACTAAGGCAGAAAGAGTTTACAAAAAGTATATAAAAATTAAACACAAAAGGTAAGCAGTCAGTTGTTAAGAGTAACAAAAAAAAAAACTAAAACAAATTAATTCCACTTATCTTATTCATGGCAAACAAGTAACACAGACTAAAAACGCAAAATACCTAGGTGTTATAATAAATGAAAAACTGTCATGGAATCCACATATTGCTGAAACTATAAAAAAATCAAACAAAGCATTAGGATTTATTAAAAGAAATTTCTATAAATCAAATAAGAACATAAAACTAAAATGTTATTTAACCTTGGTTAGGCCAATAATAGAATAAATATAAATATAAATATAATATAAATCAAATAAGAACATAAAACTAAAATGTTATTTAACCTTGGTTAGGCCAATAATAGAATATGCATCCTCCGTTTGGGACCCATCAACTTAAGAAAACATTAAGAAACTGGAACAGACACAAAATAGAGCAGTGAGATTCATGACAAATGAATATTCACATTTGACTAGAGTAACACCTATATTAAAATCACTAAATTTAGAAAGCCTTCAAGACAGAAGACTCAAAAGTAAAGTAGCAATTATACATAAAACACTGAACCATAATATTCAAATACAAAAACAAAATTTAATAAAATACTCTGCAGGACACAAAGATAAAGGCACATTCCTCATCCCATATGCTAGGACAAATTTGTACAAATACTCCTTCTTCCCTAGTACTATCAGAGCATGGAATGGGTTGCCTGAGCTAGCCAGGAAATCCAGTGACTTGGCAGAATTTAAGTCATTGGTTAATATGCATGACTAAATGCATGACGCGTAGGACGTAATCATCTTCTTTTTTGAAGTAACGTCTGTATTATATAAGATAAGATAAGATTTATAGACTTTGCCCTTGACTCCGTCTTAACTATGGGTGACCCGAATTCGTAACAATGATAACAAACTAAACACTAATGGTGTGACCTTATCCCATCCAGGCTGATTCCTCATTTCTCAGCACCTGGCCTCGGGATTCTCGAAACTCGGCCCTGACCGAATTTAGGTCTTGTATCAACCTAGTAATCGGATCTCAGGCCTGCGTATCATAGCTGCCACTCAAGAGGAACAAACGATACTTAAGGATGCGTAACTCTTTACTTAACTTGTTTTGTTAGCTAGTAAGTTTTAAACAAAAGTTGCAGAATTATATATAATGAGCAAAGTAATGTAACATGCCGAACTTATACTTTGACAATGTAGAGAAAGTATGCATAGTTTGATTCACACACAAACACATAAGCTTAAAAAAATATAGTAAATACGTAATAATGGGGTAGCTGACCTATGTCCCACCTCATACGACCTGATTGATAATTCAACAGACAGAAATTACTTAAAATTGGAACATTTTTTAAAACTTTTTTTGTGTCGTGAAATATTCATCCACAGTCTACTCTCACAATTGTTGTGTCACTAAGTAGGCCGAGTAACAAGATAAAGTCTCTCTTTGCACGCGTTTTTTCGTGATACCTTTCGAGCAGCCCATTTAGCAGCTCGCCGAGTTGGCAAAAATATTTGATATATTTTTAGAAATTTTTTATTTTCTTGACTTTGTTTTGTTTTCAGCGTAAGAGCCACTCCCTGACATATTTCCTAGCTGAACACCTCCCATCTCACTGGTCGGCCCAGATAGAGCAGGCTTGGACCACCATGCTGACATACATTTTACAACTGGGCTCCAAACTATGGGATAAAATCGACAAAGACTCATCAGGGAAGAAAACAAAGAATTCACTTCCCTTAGCAGACATAAAGACGGGACTGGGCAGGAAAAAGTTGCCGTTTCGTTGAAGATGTTATTATGTAGGTCACGTGACTGCTTTGTTCTTTGTTCCCGTGAATGAAAGGCAAACTTGGAGGTGTACGCTTGTCTAGAAACAATGGAAAGGAAACGATCACAAGAATTCTTAATTCATCTCAACTTTTCTTGACAAGTCAATTATTAAACTACACATGGCATGCTCTGATTGGTCAAGGCATTCTTAACAAATACAATGTTACTTTTTTTTTAAATGAAGTTTTTTTTCCCTTCTAATTTTATGCGATGGACTCCAGAAAAAAAAAAGTAAAATTACAAAATTGTTTTTAGTTGTTTCTTTAAAACGAGGATTCCCCTGCCTGACTAGACCTCTTTAATTTGTCAACCCATGATGGGGTAGCATTTAATAATGTACTTCCTTTCAAGCACCACATAAACTTCCACACGGTTACATTCAGTAGCTGCTTCATGTTAGTCTATTTCAGAGCCATGGTTTAAAGCTCTATTCACCCTATTAGACCTCAACAAAGCCATAGACAGCATGGCTGCCGGCAAAGCGCCTGGATGTAACAGTATCCCCCCAGATCTTCTGAAACAATGCAAAACTACACTAATCCAACCTCTACATGAACTACTCTGCAATGTTAGCAAGAAGGTGCTGTGCCACAGGATCTGCGGGATGCAAAGATCATCATCCTGTACAAGAACAAAGGTGACAGAAGTGACTGCAACAACTAAATGGGAATCTTTCTCCTAAGCATTGTAGGCAAAGTCCTTGCTCGAGTGATACTTCCCAGGCTACAAAAACTTGCTGATCGGGTCTATCCAGAATCACAGTGCGGCTTTCGCTTAGGGAGATCCACAATTGACATGATTTTCTCCATCCGTCAACTTCAGAAAAAGTGCAGAGAGCAAAGAATGCCTTTGTACATCGCATTCATCGACCTGACAAAGGCCTTTGATCTAGTCAGCAGAGAAGGCCTCTTTAAAATCTTAATTAATAGGCTGTCTACCCAAGCTGCTAAATGTTATTGTCTCTTTCCACCAAAATATGATGGGTACAGTACAGTTCAACGGCGCCTGCTCCGAAAGTTTCAGAATAAACAGAGGAGTCAAACAAGGATGTGTCCTGGCCCCACCCTCCTCTTTGGAATACTCTTTTCAATGCTAATCCACCACGCGTTTGACAAATCCACCGAAGGCATATATCTTCACTCCAGATTCGGTGGCAAACTTCTAAATATTGCTAGACTGAGGGCCAAAGCTAAAACCAGAACCACCCTCATAAGAGATATGCTCTTCGCTGAGGACGCAGTGGTAGTGGCACACTCACAAGAGGAGCTTCAGTCACTAAAGTCCTGCTTCTCTAAGGCTTGCAAAGAGTATGGCCTAACCAATAGCACAAAGAAAACTAATGTTACGGGACC
Source organism: Biomphalaria pfeifferi (assembly GCA_030265305.1). Lineage (NCBI taxonomy): Eukaryota > Metazoa > Mollusca > Gastropoda > Planorbidae > Biomphalaria > Biomphalaria pfeifferi. The sequence goes on along the minus strand of JASAOG010000121.1, from coordinate 1,671,257 downwards.
AACTGCTTCAGCACCACCATCCATCCTCATTGACCATAACAAGCTAGATGCCGTAAACGAATTCTGCTACGTTGGCTCTACAATCCAAGGTGACCTGTCACTAGAAGAGGAGATAAAAAAAAAACGCATAGGGAAGGCCACATCAACCTTCAATAGACTCCGACAAAGAGTTTGGGAAAACCAGAAACTCACCACAGCGACCAAAATGGTGGTCTACAAGGCTTGCGTTCTTAGCACGCTTCTGTAAGGCAGTGAGTCGTGGACAACCTACACAAAACAAGAGAGGAAACTAAACTCATTCCACTTACGCTGCCTTCGAACGATCTTAAAAATAACATGGCTTTCTAAATTTAGTGATTTTACAAAAGATGTTACTGTAATCAAATGTGATCATGCAATTTTTCATATTTCGAAAATCCGAGTACAATAGATATACATGTTTTCAAGTTACATGAAGTTACTTCCTTCGGCCAGTCTGTATTTATTTATGTCTATGGGTTCAGTGTTTAATGAATAATTGCTACTTTACTTTCTCTGCATGGTTGGTATGGTGGGAGGCCCTATGTTACTATGAAAAATGATTATGAGATCGTAACAATAATGAATAGAGCTTTTCATGTTTTTAATTTATTTTTACAATTTAACAAAAAAATATGATCTGTTCCTTTGTAGGCTATCCGTTTTGGATCTGTTACACTCATTTTTACATATTACGATCTGTGCTACTAAACACAGGGACTGGTTGACTTTCTTATCTCCGGCTCGTGTAATGGGGTAAATAAATCTAGAAAACTCTTCCCACAGAACAAGATAAGTGGAGAATCACCCAACGACCCCATGAGGGCAGAACGATCATCCCCCTCCCCCCTTACGCACCCGCTTCTCGTTTCTATCGGCCACCCCTCCACAAGATCATGTTGTCCGACCCAGCCGCACCCTCACCTATCAGGTAGATGTGCCGCAGACGATAGTAAATTGTAAGAATCAGGCTCTAATCAAACAGGACGTATGAGTTTATATCTAGAGCTTAGACTTGGCGATAATGTATTCGTATGAATAAAATATACTGGTGTGGAAAGGTTGGTAAAAAAAACAGATATACCAGTTTCTGTCCACGTCATATAATTTCGCCAGAATTTCGTATTGAGGTGTGAAAAATGACGAGCCGACCCGTTGCAGAAAAGTCAAATTTATTAATTAAGGATACCATTTATTGTCACATTTCACATATCTCCAGAGACGTAACCTTTTACTAATGAAAATCTCTAGAGACGTCACTTGTTACTAATGAAAATCTCTAAAGACAAAATCATGTACCAACAACATTAGACAATGAACTTATATATTCATTTACCGAAAGTACAACATTACATAGTCTTCAAAAGTCGTTTACATTTTCAGTACTTGTTATGAAAATTGTATTCTGTATCGGTTATCGTTCTTATGTTTACATGTGCTTGTAACTCGTCCGTGAGAATGTGTTCACGAAATATGTGTTGTGTAGTCGTTCAGTGTATTTAAGCCTTACTATACAGACATGGTTTTAGACTCTCTTATCTTTATGTTCATAACAGTAGTTAAAATATACCATCCAGATATTATTTATTTGTTTTTAGTAGAAGCAGTTACAGTCATTGGAATCTTATACAAAGACTATCCTTCAAAACTTCAAAGCGCAGTGCTAGAAAAAAGACAAAGGATAAGCTATATTAATCTTTATTATTTAAATTGTATATAAATGAAGACAAAGCAGCACTTTGGGGCTACGACCTCTAACAACAGCATCGAGTCAGAATTTTCCCCTCTCTATTGTTACAGTAGTAATACTGAGGCGGACAATTGTAGTCAAATTGAATTTCCATTGGTTTGAACAAATAAAATTTACTTATCTTATCTTATCATATTTTAAGAAAGGGCTATGTATTTTTACTTTTGACTCTTGTCACCTAAGCTTCCATATCTTTGGTGTAAGCGATTGATTAAATACTAAGGTTATGACTTTAAACAAGTGAGCTTCAACAAAATATTTGTTTTGTTTCAAAGATTAACTAGATTTATATAGGCTACAATCTAGATTGCCAGGGTGTTATGAAGCATGACCAGGATGATCTTGTGCTAAAAAATTATGCACTCGTAACCAAGTTTATTCTACATTTTCTAGAATCTAAACCAAATAGTTTAGTTTCAAATGTACATGGCGCAGATTCCTACCAAAGAACAGAAAGTGGGTCAGAGAGATCTACACAGATTTAAGAACTGGTGATGTTTCCGTCACGTCAAGTGGATGTCCTCTCAAGTGTTGCATGTACTCCTAATCTCAGCTTGCAGCTAGCCCAGGGATTCTCATAAAATGATCTGCGGAAACTTACAATAGAACTGTCTCATCTAATTTCAAACTTTTGTCCTCTTCCCCATCTCTTCACACCACATCTAAAACATAAAATAACTCTAATAAGTGTCTCTTTAATAGTTACCCAGAGTGTAAGCAACACATAAACTCTTTTTTTTTTTTTTTAACAAAGTTTAAATCAACTCACTTTGTCTGGTAAAAAGTTTTTACACGTTATTTCTCCCTCACCCAATCTCAGATCAAGCTGAAATTTCGCACAATTATTTCTTTTAACCTGACAACAAGAATCAGCAAAACCTAATTTATGAATTAAATGTCGGTAATTATTTTGTTTGTTATCTCGAACAATGGAAAGAAATTGTACTTGTCTGAAGTGGTGGTATAATCTGAATTAGTCCTCTTTATAGGACGACGCTGTAACTAAGTTTCGAACAAACAATAAATAATTATACAATCTTCTATAGTGATAAGCAGCTGACTAGCAGAGTGGTTAGAATGTCTGCTTGAGGAGGTGTCATGAGTTCGAATGCAGGTCGTTCTCCCCCTCCCCTTTAAAAAATGCTTTAAAAAAAACGATTACGGTCTAGTTCACCCAGATGTCCCTTTCTTTCTTCATCCCCCCCCCCCCTCCCAACTGGCCCAGACAAGTGTTAGGATCATAGCGTTTTGAGAAAGCTAAAAGAATGAAATAGCGCTAAACAAAAACCATTGGTAAAATATTTATAATCGCACAGATATATTGTTGTTGCTATAAGCTTAGTTTTTTTTTTTTAAATATTTTTAAAAATGATTTTCTTGTTTATAATTAATGAATTCCTTCCCCCCCCCCCCCAACCCCCAATACTATAAATTTTGTAGGAGTAACAAGTAACTATGCCAGTAAAGACAAATGTTGCAATGCTTTTTTTTTTTTAAGATTTATAAACAGCCTTAAGTATTGATTGTTATGGAGTGTTTGTGTTTCTAAGGTGACGGCGGGAAAAATAATCGATTGGTTGTGAATGATGCAAAATAAGTGGCATTATCGTCAGCAGTCTTAGGTAGGATAGCATATTGTCAGACTTAAAAGATGTTATTGTAGTGAGTTATATTATGTACAGAATACCATTTATATTATTACTAAAGTCTACTATATTTATTGCATTTCATCTCAAGTTGAATCTGTTTATATTGTAATAAAAGTTTTATTTAGATCTGTTCACAAAGAAGTTATTCAAGTTATTTCATGTCTTAAAAATTAGGATATATTATGCCTACAGCAGTTTAGTTGTCTACCAGCAGTTTAGTTGTCTACCAGCAGTTTAGTTGTCTACCAGCAGTTTAGTTGTCTACCAGCAGTTTAGTTGTCTACAAGCTGTTTAGTTGTCTACCAGCAGTTTAGTTGTCTACCAGCAGTTTAGTTGTCTACACGCCAACGACCGTCAACACCACTGATCGCAAACTGTATCGGATATATCCGTTCTTTTGGTCACATCAGCTGCGTGAAGATGGGGGGGGGGGGGGGGGGGGGGGCTGCTGTGTAGACAACATTGTTCCGACCATAACAATGCCCGGGCTTTCTACAACACGAACCATAGTCGTTACGGCTAGAGGAGGCCAACAAGATGACTTACTAGTCACAAAGTCATCAGTAACAAACAAGAAACGAAGGAAGGCGCTGTTGTAAGTATGTTCAGGCCGCCAAAAGTAAAAAAACAAAACCTGCCTTTTTACCTGCATTGCTTACCAAACAGCAGACTCACGGGGGTGACCTACGAGTTTGTGTTAAGACAGAGAGATTCTTTGTTATCTTGCTCTTTACGTATTGTTGTTTACTTACTGATCACCACATTGCGCTTATTCGTGTTTAAAACCATAACATGAAAGTGAATGTGTGACATTTAGGAGATATGTGTTAGCGCATGAATATTTCTATGTATACTTAGGAAGTCATATGTTAGCAAAGACGCTATCTATCTATCTATCTATCTATCTAATCTATCTATCTATCTAATCTATCTAATCTATCTATCTAATCTATCTATCTAATCTATCTATCTAATCTATCTATCTAATCTATCTATCTAATCTATCTAATCTATCTATCTAATCTATCTATCTATCTATCTATCTATCTATCTAATCTATCTATCTATTTAATCTATCTATCTAATCTATCTATCTATCTATCTAATCTATCTAATCTAATCTATCTAATCTATCTATCTAATCTATCTATCTATCTATCTATCTATCTATCTATCTATCTAATCTATCTATCTATCTAATCTATCTAATCTATCTATCTATCTATCTAATCTATCTAATCTATCTAATCTAATCTATCTAATCTATCTATCTAATCTATCTATCTATCTATCTATCTTTCTATCTATCTATCTAACTATCTATCTATCTATCCATCCATCCATCTATCTATCTATCTCTATCTATCTATCTATCTATCTATCTATCTATCCTCTATTTTGTAAGACAATTTCCTCAAGGATAATTAAGGTGTTATTATTATTATTATTATGGAAACGAATTAATTTTCATTCTCTGGCACTGCCAGGGTTGAGCTTTGTTGAAGGGAAATAATTTTCATTGTAGACCTTTATTAGAATCCACTAAGTAATTTTAAAATCAGGTGATAGGTCTGCAGCAGTACTGTCCTGTGACAGATAATGAGGATCCTCTTAGCAATGCTTATTATTATACATATAATAATAATAATAATAATAATTTAACCAAATTCCGATGTTTACACCCCAAGTCCTTCACCGTAAGGCTATACCTGCCTCGGAAGGATGGAGGCCGTGGATTGCAGAACATCTTCAAACTGTGTAAGACGCAAGTTTCCAAAATACGATCAAAACTGCACGCCTCCAGCAATGAACTAGTTTCCTTCCTACGCAAATATGACTATGATGCAACCCCTCTGAACCTAAACAATGTTGATGTTAATGTCGGTTTGGACGACGTCGGGCATGAGATTCGCCAATGGGAAGAAAAAACACTCCACGGAAAATTCCCGGCTTTATTACATGGGGACAACATTGACAAGGCTGCTTCCTTAGCATGGCTAAAAGCAGGTCATCTTTACCCTGAAACTGAAGGCTTTGTCACAGCAATACAGGACAGAGTAATTAGAACAAAAAATTACGAGAAACATATCTTAAAACTCAATATTGTTGACAAATGCCGAAAATGTGGGTGAGTCAATTAAACACATAATGGCGGGATGTTCAGCGCTATCGGAATCTGCCTACCTAGGTCGCCATAACCAAGTTGCAAAGCTAATACACCAGCACTTGGCTTTGACACACAATTTGATCGGTAAGGATACTCCTCCATATTATAAATACTCACCACAAGAGGTTCTCGAGTCTACGGATCATCTACTGTACTGGGATAGGCCTATTTTGACTGACAAAACGGTAGATTTTAATCGCCCTGATCTGCCGCTAATCGATAAAAAAGAAAAGGCCGCTACCATTATTGACATCGCCGTACCACTATCTCAAAATTAAAAAAAAAACTGAGCTGGAAAAACAACGAAAATATGGGAACCTAGGCTTGGAGATTAAGCGTTTATGAAAATTATCTAAAATAACAATATACCCCATTGTCATATCAACCGAGGGAATAATAACAACTGACCTCACAGATACCTTCAAGGCCCTTGGCATTCCTAGGAACATTCTCGTTGCCTGTCAGAGGGCGGTACTTCTGCAGACCTGCCACATCACCAGAAAATTCCTCGGTGGAAACTGATAAAGGGACTACGATGAATTTTGTTTCCCTTTAACGAAACTCGACCCTGGCTTCGCCAGAGAATGAATACTCGTTCTTTTATAATAATAATAATAATAAGACTAGTCTTCGAGTCCGAAGATTAATGAGGAATGCAGCATTTCCCGTGGCAACCCAGCCCCAGCTGTGACCTACATATTTTGCTACATCCTAGGCAAGCATAAACATTGTCAGCCGGTGGTCAATTAAGATTTTCTTTTTGCCGTCTACGTCTGTCCTCGGCAGCGGATTTTCTTTTGGTCTCAAATGTGTATCCCGCAGCCTTTGTCAGTGACCCCCAGTTGTCTCGTTCTGAGGCCGTATGAAACCAGGTGCTCTCTTCTATGTCAGTTAAGTCACGTTGGCGCCCAAGCTGGTCTTTAAAGCATATAGTGACACGATAACTTTGTCTTTGCAGAGGTGTTGAGTTATTAAGACAAACAAATAAAGAGAGACAACAGAAACACATATCTTTTCTTTATTTCCATTTTGTAAATATTTGGATGAATTGCTTAGAGAAAAAAAAAAGAAAACAGTTCAACAGCAGTATCTGACAAAGCATACATTTGAAATGAATTTCTTTGACTGAAATGAACTTAGGCTCTACTGCATCATACAGAGCGATGGTTAAAATGACAAAAAAAAATGACAATATTAAAAAGACGTCATTTGTACCAACATCTTATAATTAACATTGAACATACTTCCTCACAAATACCAATCGAAACATTCCAGAGTCATATTATCAAAGTTATTTCTAGCCAAGTAGATCAGCTGATAGATATATCGTATAGAAATACACAAAACAATGATGCGTGTCTCTATTTGTTGATGGGACTAAGAGCCGCCACGAGACGCGACTAACTAGAACAAAAAGACGACAGAAACATACGTTGTTATAAAGGGAAAGAAAAAGAAAAGTATTTAGTTGATTGTTGAATGTGTTTAGTTTAGCCCCCACTCTTGTTATTGACATCACCATTCACTACCTGCTGTTTCTGGTTTAAACCAGTTACACCTTTCTTCAAAAAGCACACAATCATTGAAGTAAAGTTGAATAATATACAAAGTTGTCACTGGATCTATGTTTATACATGTAGTTTCTAGTGTGACTATGAATCACCAATTTTACGACACATGCTTTACTAACAACAGCATGTTCGCGTCTGCAAGGATGAGTGAAATTCATATATAGTATTGACAGCGGACATAGCCGTCCAAACATTCACGCATGCGCACCATTTTTCAATGTCACGAGCTCAAAAACGTTATTTTTTTTCTTTCCCTCTTTCAGCTCGACACATAAACGTCCAAGAAGCAGTTAAAAGGCAGCAGACGACAGTGGTTCACACCTTGTTCACAATGTAGTTAGAAATATCCAGTGCGCTGGTCTCTTCCATCGTATTCCTGGCCGTTGTGTTCGCTTTGGACTCCTCGTCTTCAACAATGGCCATGATGAAAGCGATAAATTTTTTCCAGGATACCTCCATTTCGGCAGTGAATTCATCTCCAAGCTCCGCCTTTACAAAATCAACAAAGGCGAAAATCATATCCTTAAAAAAACAAAAAAACAAAGAGAATGTTTGAAAGAAATGTTATCATATTAAATTAGAGCAATGATATTTTCACTTCCGTTTAATTTTTCTTTACTTGATTTAAACTTCGTTTATCAGTTACATATATTATAAAGCTGCCCACCCCATGGAATGTAGCTAGAGGAAGAAAGCAGTAAGAAAGTGAACTTTTGGTTGTCTTCTGTACTTCTCAGCCTCAATGTGGCGCCTGAATGGAGGCGTTCGTTAGAGGCCTATAAGGAAGCAAAATAGAACTCTCCGGGATCCCTTTGGAATGCCAAAGGCACGGAGTTCATTGCACTCGCAGAGATGGAAGCTAACCCCAACAACATGTCATTTTCCACACACCATTCCTCATGGCGGACACACGAACGGCAGTATTATTTAGAAAGACAATGAGTTTGTTTCACCGGGGTGTTCGGCCTTTGGTCTCTGGCCTGAGTGTTAGGATAAAGGCCCCCGGAAAAAAAAGTGTAACGAATTCTTCTTGGAACCCAGACAGAAAGATTGCTTTCATTTATGTTGGTAGAGGAGCTCTTCCAACGGTCTAGGGCCTAAAGTTTCAAGAGGCCTATTCTCAACACTAATGAAAATCCCAACTTGTGCCCATGGAAACAAAAAACAGTAGCCATGGGGGAAATCGGTTCGGATTCTGACTGGTTTGAAAATCAGAACAGTTAAGTCATTTTACCCACATCTCACCTGCCATCTTTTTTTTCAGTTTTTTTTATTCCCAACATATCAGATAGTTGCAGGGGCTGGCGTAGTGGGCAAGTAGTAAAGCAGATTGAGGGATCTGAGTTCCAAGCCAGCACTTCGTGATTGTTATGACGACCTTTAGTCTAGCCAAGTTTAATGGGCTGCACCTGACATTAATTAATGAAAGTAAATGCTGTTGGTCATTGTTCAGAACAGTTGGCTCTCTTCATTACCAGTCGGCCTTAGAAACAGACGAGCACTGAAGTTTTATGCCCCATACACTGCTAGGTCTGAACGAAAACTTTTCCAAGAAACGAGGATGATGGCAAGGATTATGAGTTAATGATTCCTTAAAATTCATTTCATTAGAAAAAAATTGAAAGATGGTTTGAATTTAACAATTAAATAGTTTATAACTCATATATTGTGGACGGATTTATGAATGCTTCCTTACCGTAAATATACAGACTGTCTTACAGTTCAGAATTCATTCCTGTCCTTATTCTGTTTATAAACCAACAAGCTGATACAGGTGCTACGCTAAGATTGAAATAGTATGTATGTGTGTATATTGCCCAGAACACTTTTAAACCCATCAATAAACCGACTCAAGTTACATTGCTTCCCCCCCACCCCAACACAATTTTGTAGCCCTAAAAATTCTTTATTTTGTGTGTGTCTCTTTCACTTTTCAATAAACACACACACAATATTTTCAAATGAAACGCCCTACACCCTCCAACAACCCACTTTTTAGTCAAATACATAGTTTGCAGTAATTGAGAATAAAAATTCATTTTTGATAAATTTTACCGCTGCGGTTACGCTGTTGAAATTGGTTTAGTTGTCCTAGGATTCAGTGAGGTAAGAACAGGTTACATTTTCCTGTTATCGTCTACTACGGCAAGTGGGAGAATCAGTGCTTAGGAGTGATCAGGACCAACTATGTGACACAGTAGATGACTGGAGTCTTGCGTCTAATTTGTTTGCTATGATGGTGAAGTATTTAGAAAGAAAATGTTGACAACGCTTGGTGCATGTGGGATGTGTGGCCGAGTCGAATAAATTGCTTGGGTGCCTATCAAGGGGGCTTGAGTTCGAAATCCGACCTGATCTGAGTTGTTTTTATTAAACGCCGAAAGACAACAATTAAAAGGTAACTTAATTAATGCTAACCTTAATGAATCGTAAATTTAATTAACGGTAACTCAATGAATGCTAACTCAGTGGATGGTAACTTACTAAATGGTAAACTTACTAAATGGTAAACTTACTGAATGGTAAACTTACTGAATGGTAAACTTACTGAATGGTAAACTTACTGAATGGTAAACTTACTGAATGGTAAACTTACTGAATGGTAAACTTACTGAATGGTAAACTTACTGAATGGTAAACTTACTGAATGGTAAACTTACTGAATGGTAAACTGACTGAATGGTAAATGTACTGAATGGTAAACTTATTGAATGATAAACTTACTGAATAGTAAACCAACTGAATGGTAAACTTACTGAATAATAAAGTAAGTGAATGGTAAACTTACTAAATGGTAAACTTACTGAATGATAAACTTACTGAATGATAAAGTCAGTGAATGGTAAATTTACTGAATGGTCAACTTACTGAATGATAAAGTCAGTGAATGGTAAACTTACTTAATGGTAAACTTACTGAATGATAATGTCAGTGAATGGTAACTGAAATACTCCCAATACAACAATGGAGTGATGTTGCAAATTGTTACCTTGACAATGTTCTGAACCAATAGAGAGTTATGTAATTACCTTCATCTGAGCAGTCCTCACTTTTCTATTCCGATGGCTGAAAGTCAAGTTCCAAATACTCTCCTGCAAGAGACCCAAACACATTTCATTCTCAAAGACAATTTGTTTTTAGAAAGAAAAAAAAAAGCTTTTACATATGTTGTATATACTTTGTCCAATCCTCTTAATGTTTATAATGTTGTAACTCCAGTGGCGGAATGAAAGGGTTAATGTGTGTGCGGTCTACTGATACACACGACTCAGGCCAATCACACTGGTCAACGGGTCAACGGCTGTCGATAGACAAGGGACAGTACTGCTAGTTCACGCAAATATGACACATGTTGTGGTCATGTGATTGAGAGCCTTCACGGACTAGCGAGAGAGTAACAAGAGACAGTTGGGTCCAGGACAGCAAGGCAGTAAGGACTGTGTGGTACATTGTGAGTCCTCGAAAATGTAGCTGTACGAGCTAGAGAGACTAGTAATGTTTAGTTAGGCAGTACAAGAAAGCATTTGAATTTGATGTAGCCAATTGTGTTGAATTGGCTGTCGATGTATTTGTAATTAAACCGGCACTTTGTTACTTGAATCTCTTGTTGTCAAGTTGATGTTTTAGATGTGTTGTGTTGTTGGGCAGTGTTTGCAGAAGGCCTGGTAGAGAAGGTCGTAACAATATCATCATGTCTTGCTACAAGTCTGACTTATCTAGGTTAAATCACAAAAAGACTAAATTATTATGGAGTCGAAACCAAATGATCCACAATCAACAGCTAAATAGATTCTAGGCCAAACAAAAATGTGACATAGGATAGAGAGTGATACATTGACATCTGATGGGAGAGCAGCACGACACAGTTTTTAAAAGTTATTTCCTCCTTATTTGCATTTCAATGTGTAAGATCCAATACACATTCCTTAAGCCGCAAAATTCAGTAGCACAGAGAAGAAAAAGCGATATGTAGAACTGTGGAGACCTGCGACGGACTGGCTATATAGGCTTTTGGGCAAATACCTTGTGGGCCGGTACGTAATGGGCGGGTGGTGCGCCGAATGGGCTCGCTGAATCGCAGTAAATCTCTAATTACATTGTTGAAAACTTTATAAAGTAGTCTTATTACGCAGAGTCATGATAGGTCCTAGTCTTACCTTTATAAAAATATTTTAACAAACTTGACAGTGTAATAGCTAAAGTTGACTGGTCATGAGCTATGTGTGAGCTGGCGCTCCTAGATCTAATTTTTTATCTATTTATATCTGTATTTTAATTTTTGTAAACAATCTAGGCTAGTGCTGAGTGCATGCCTGTCTCCCGCCAGCTCTTTAACTTTAAAGTTAGTGTAGACGAGTCATGACCTGGCTCTATAAATAGAACGGATGCTGCCGTGTCTTGTCCCTTTTCCGGTGTTGACAGCTGGTCAGTGCTTGATTAGCTGGTCTGTGTGACCAAGCAGTGAGATAGAAAGTTATTTTTAGTGTTGTTCCTGTGTGGACGTGCTCTGTGTGGACTGCCTGTAAGTTGAGAAATTGTTTTTTTTTTACTTGATATATTTTAATTAGGATTGATTGTTGTTACATTGTTTTGATGTAAACGGATTAGTGCCGTGCATCACCGGCTTAATTACTCAGCCATTGTCTATGATGGAACTGGAAGGTCCTTTAATCTGGATAGCATCACCCACCACCCCCCAGGAGACATCCCTATGATCCCCTTGTTGCTTTTCTATACAATGTTTTATTACCTTTAGTTTCTAAAAGTATTTCCATTAATATTAGAATGATTATTTTATATATGTTTTATGTTTGTTTATATTTGTAATTGCAGGCTATAATTCCTGCCTAACTGCCATTATTTCGGCTGTCTAACTGTCTGCTGTAGTTCTGCTTTACTGCTGCTAGTAGTTTACTGTTTAGTGTTGGGGTAATTTAGGTTATTTGGTGGTCGGTTTAGTTAGTAATAGTTGTAGATTTAGCAACATAGATCCAGAGGCGGCAGAGGAGGGTTTTGGTTAGTGGAGTTGTTAAGTTCAGTTAAGTGGGGTTGATTAATTATTTAGTAGTGCGTATATATAGTTTTTGTTTATTTCTAAGTTTATTTTCATTGTCGTATTCACCTATATTTTTATTGCTTTATAAGTTGGTTGTAAATAAAGTGTAAATAAGTTCCTGTTAAAATTTCAGTTTGTTATTTTATTTTTAGTTAGCTAGTTTAGTTTAGTTTAGTTTAATTGTGCTGTCTGGTTGCTTAGGCGACTCTAGCCCCTTGGTCCCAGTAGAGCTACCACCTGACTACTGTTTTAAATGAACAAATGATGAGCAGCAGATAACAGAAAAGGGCCTCACTCAGTAGCGCCACCCTGACCTGCTCACTTATGTATCCGCTGGCTTTGCTTCTCTAATATTCAGTCCTTAGACATAAGGCCTACAAACTAAGTGATTAACAAATAAGGCCTATACACTAAGCGATTAACAAATAAGGCCTATTGGCCTATTTCCATACAGACCTTTCGTCAGTGTGAATCATAGACCTATAGGCCTATATATTCTACCTAGTCTGGAAAACGGAAACAAATTCTTATCCGATAATGATCAGATCACAGACCTATATGTATATATATATATGTATATACACACAGAGAGAGAGAGAGAGAGAGAAAGAGAGAGAGACTTATGTACGTAACTCTTTTTCAAGCTGTAAGGGAAATCGCCCCGAATATAGGAAAATCGATATTTTCTGTCTTAGAAAAGTGATGATCTTTAGTTTTCAAAGAATAGAAATAATGCAATATCATTTGATGATTTTAATTAGAATGGAAAATTAATCACATAACTATATATTCACGCAAATATTTGAAATAAAGCAATTTCCTGTTAGCTTCCGTTGAGATAATGTTTCGAAAATCGTAGATCGAAATAATTCATGTCTGTTGATTTTAATCATCTTATGTACATTTAAATAGATTGATTACCTAGATCTTTCTAGATAATGTATCTCAAAATTGCAAAATAATAATTATGAGAAGAGAGTGCTTTTATTTCGATGTTCAATTACTAGATCTAAATCTAAACATTAGAGTATATGTTACATAGGTTAGGGTTGAGATAAAAAAGACTTTACTTCTTATAACTGCTTTACAAAACAACGCCTTGTTTCAGTTTTTAAAAAAATTTTTTACATTTTTTGTAGTGTTAAATCTTATCTTATCTTATATAATATAGACGTTACTTCAAAAAAGAAGATGATTACGTCCTACGCGTCATGCATTTAGTCATGCATATTAACCAATGACTTAAATTCTGCCAAGTCACTGGTTTTTCTGGCTAGCTCAAGCAACCCATTCCATGCTCTAATAGCACTAGGGAAGAAGGAGTATTTGTACAAATTTGTCCTAGCATATGGGATGAGGAATGTGCCTTTATCTGTGTGTCTTTCTGAGTATTTTATTAAATTTTGTTTTTGTATTTGAATATTATGGTTCAGTTTTTTATGTAAAATTGCTACTTTACTTTTGAGTCTTCTGTCCTGAAGGCTTTTTAAATTTAGTGATTTAACTAAAGGTGTTACTCTAGTCAAATGTGAATATTCTTTTATTATGAATCTCACTGCTCTATTTTGTGTCTGTTTCAGTTTCTTAATGTTTTCTTGAGTTGAGGGGTCTCAAACAGAGGATGCATATTCTATTATTGGCCTAATCAAGGTTAAATACGTTTTAGTTTTATGTTCTTATTTGATTTATAGAAATTTCTTTTAATAAGCTTTAATGCTTTGTTTGATTTTTTTGATAGTTTCATCAATATGGGGATTCTATGACAGTTTTTCATTTATTATAACACCTAGGTATTTTGCGTTTTTAGTCTGTGTTACTGGTTTGCCATGAATAAGATAAGTGGAATTAATTTTTGTTACTCTTAACAACTGACATTTTTTCTGGGTGGAAAGACATGCTCCAATTTGATTCCCATTTCTGTAATTCATCTAATTCTCTTTGTAAAATTTCTGTGTCTTGTGTTGTTTTTTTATTGATCTCCATGTCCAGTCTAGATATAATATATATATACATAGGTCTGTGGTGGGAATATATTCGGATGAATCTATAAATGGGAAACAACGTATCCAATATATTAGCAACTTTTTAAATTAATGATTTCCAGGATAGTTTTGATTGGATGCTCATCAAATATTATACAACATGTGGGCCGGATTGTAGGGTAATGTCAGGGCCGGTTTGCTACCCAGCCCGCTCCTAGTGGAAGCGATATAAGAAAACGTAAAGAAAAAAAAAAGACGTGAGAAAATGAAAGAAGAAGACTTGGGGGAGGGGGAGATGGAAAGAAACTAAACTAGATCAAGCACGCTAGAACGAAAGATCACTGTTGCCAACTACAGAATAAAAACTAGTTCTGATACAAGGTAAAAAAAGCTTATAAATTTGATTTTTCAATGCTAAATAGTGCAAACTGAATTATTGTAGACCTTTTAAAATACATAGATAAACAAAACTTTCTATATTCTGAATCTGTTCGCAGGATTCACCAAAATAGCTATTTATAGTTATCCGCCAAATATGAGAATCTCTAATCTATTGATAGCTTTAATTACATATGGTAGCTAAAAGAATCTTGAGTACTGAGTAATAAACAACTATATTTAATTAGTGTTAAAAAAAAGTGTGCCAGAAACCTTCATTTGAATTGGGTCGTTGATATTGTTCACTAGAAACTTCACCTCATCCATCACCTTTCTCCCATGATTCTCTGCCACCGGAAGTGATTTTAAGTCCTGGTAAGGTGTGTTTTTAAAGGCTTTGAAATATTTTTGATGTTCCGGGAAGGTCTTAAAAAATCTAAAGATAAAAAAAAAAGAGATTTTTTTTATCATGATAGCACACGGTGAATTGAAATGCAACAAAAGCGACAGACACGCATTCAAAGGTTAAAACACTTAAACACTTAAAACAAAGGCGACTCACAAATTATATACTTAGTTATTCACATATCAAACTAAGCAATTGACAAAACTTAAAACCTAGCTAGTCTGAAAAATAAATACAATACATAATTATGAAATACACCTAGCTACTCGCAAATCAAACCAAGTTACTCACAAAATAAACCCAGCTGCTCAAAGAAAAAACATAGCAAGAGACTTACTAAACTAAAACCCCTGTCACACGTGTATTCTGTGTGCACGAGTCAAGATCCCAAGAGAAGCTTAAACAGGGAATGTATTTATAATTTGGATTCACAAAGTTTCGAGTTTCTACGTAAATAAATAAATACCTTGAGAGTTGTTTTTGACTTACGGTACTTTCGATTTCAAAACTGAGCTTGTGAACCTATAAGTAGGGTAATCAAACTTATATCAAGGTCCGACAGTTTTCAGTTTCTTGTTAAGTCTACTTTTATGAATCTATTATTGAAATTAAGTTCTACTAGTCGACCCACAGTGTAGCATACGCCACTATCTTGCAGGGCCGGCCATAAGCCACTGCAAACTATGTGACCGCAGTGGGCTCCGCACTTTCATAGGACCCGCACTAATTCTAGGTAGGTGTAAATGATTAAATTAACTCATAGCAGATTTCCCGCGGCCTCCTGATGTAAAGGGAGCTCCTGGAAATCTCATGAAATGTATAGACACAAAAATTGTCATTTTGGGGTGAAAAACGCCAATCCTACGAGCGATAAAAAAAATGGCATTATGCAATGTCCTTAATTGTGAAATCTAGTTAAAGAAGCTTTTCGTGCCTCAAACTAATGAAGAATTACTTGAGGTCAACAATTCTTGTAGATTGATTGAAACATTTGGTAATTCTTGCTATTGAGCGTGATCTATGTAAGAAATAGAATTTTTAAGTAGTGTATGACGTCTCTACACGTATGGCTCGTAAAGTAATTCTATACGGAGTAAAGAATGAAAAAATGCAAATACGAATTTATTTTCTAATACAAACTCTTAATTTTTACTTATTATCCGTATCCCTTCCCTAAATTGGCTATATGAAATCCATTTCGCATAGGGCCCCACAATTAAGTCCAGCCCTGCTATTGAGTGACGGGTGAATACAGAGTAGATTACTTGTTCTCTCCCCCCCTTTTTTTTCCCGCTGTTAAAGTTACGTGGGGTAACTCTAGTCTGACTTGCAAAAATAAAAGAGTGATATTTCCTCTACTTCTTGGTGTCCAAACTGTTGAGCCATGAAGAGAATTATTAAGTTCTATTGTGTATAAAAAGCGTGTTATCAATCTTTCCATGGCTTCTACTTAAGGAATGAGAATGTTTGATTTCATAAAGAAGGAATTATGTTACTTCTTCAACTAAACGTTTGCCGGCGTATTTAGTTAATTAGATCTTGTTTCTGAAAATACTATGACGAATAAACCCAACCGAGCTACATCCAAAACAAACTCAGCTACTCCCGAAACAAACCCAACTACTCAGATATCAAACCCAGCTACTCACAAAACAAACCCAGCTACTCAGAAAACAAACCCAGCTACTCAGAAGACAAACCAAGACCTACCCCATAAGAAAAGGCACTCCTTTCATCTCTAGGTGTTTCTCTTCGAATATGATTCGTCCTGAATTGAAAACGAGGTCTCTGTCCTCATCCTCCAAGATCGGTTGATACCCAAGGATGTCAAACTTCTCCCTCGGTGTCGGGGATTTCACTTTCTCTTTATTCTTGGCTGTCAGAGACAAAATGAAACTAGATTTAAGTTTATAAACCAAGCGCTCTATTCTTACTAAGACAAATGTTCAAACTGAGTGTACAGACTACAAAAAGACAAATCAGGGATTTGAACAAGGTTTGAAGAGTGCAAAAAATGCAATGCTAAGATTTTAGAATTACTGATGCCGGGCCAGCAGGATAGGAGAGAGAAGCTATTATGCACGTATTTTCTTTACCATTGCGTCCTTTGATATCCGTAATCTTACAAGTATTGGAACCAATCATGTATATAGATCAATTCTTCTATCATTCTAGCCACCTCTCTCTCTCTCTTTAAATAGACAGACAGACAGATATATAGATAGCTAGATAGACAGACAGATAGATAGACAGACAGACAGATAGACAGATAGATAGATAGATAGAGATATCTGAGAATGTTTTAATGAGGAATTTCACACTCAAAGTTAATCGCAGTAATATGCTCTGTCTACGTTTTTCATTTCTACAATTCCTTCTATCAGCTTGCAGTTTCTTAATGGGCTCTTAAAATTAAAACATGGCTAGTTGAGTGGACGCGGATCTCTAAAAGGGAAGATACTGGTTTGACCGTTATAATTTTTCAACTATAATCTCATAAAATTAAATTTGGCTTGCGTCTTTAAAATTTTGAACACAAGTGGTGAGTGTTATGAACATTATATGCTGTATCGGTTGTCGTTCTTATGTTTACAAGTGCTTGTAGCTCGTCCGTAAGAATGTGTTCACGAAGAGATGTGTGTTGTGTAGTCATTCAGTGTATTAAAGCCATACTAAGTGGACATGGTTTTCGACTCTGTTATCATTATGTTCATAACAATTTAATACACTGAATCAAAACTGTCAATTTAAAATGGATAGGATATTTCGGCCAGAGAATTTGTCATCGAGCCCACAGCACCTTAAGCAGCAGAGCATTGGCAGCACTGGTATGAAACTTTTTAAAATTTTGTATCAGTAGTATCAGTAGATAATCTTTATATCAAAAAACTACTGATAAACTATATCTCTTTTGCTGTATACCAAATGATACTTGATAAAGAGACATTTGATGAAGCAATCCAGACTCTACAGCATCTACATTCAACCAAAGAATGAGGTGTTTGCTAGGCACAGGTTAGCCACTTGCAAACAAGAGCAAGGTCAAACGATAGACGCCTACATGCAGAAATTAAGAATTCTATCCAAAGATTGCAACTTCAGAGCGGTGACTGCTGAACAACAACGAGAAGAGGCTATTAGAGATTCGTTTATCAATGGACTAGTGTCCAGCAGCATTTAAAAACGTCTACTTGAAAAGACTGTTTTGAGTTTAAAGGAAACCTTCGAGGAGGCTCGCTTACTAGAACATGCTTATCAGCACTCAATACAATATGAATCATAACAGCCGGAAACGAATTGCGCGGCAACTACTCTCACCAATTTTTTGGCCACACCCTCGCTAAATGTAACGATTCCTCGAAATGCAAGCAATTCATACACACATGAAGTAAATGCATTAGCTAGGAAGTATTACTTTTGCGACAGGGTTAAGTATCCCCGCTCTCGATGCCCTGCAAGGTAAGCGACATGCAATCATGCTTCAAAAAGAGTCATTTTCAAAGAGTATGCAAATCTAAATCTTCAACAATGTCGGCTATCGCTACTGTGCAGCCTTTGAATTTAAACAAATCTACGATACCCATTTTCATCAACAACGTGCCATTGAAAGCCCTAGTAGACACTGGGAGCTGTGGAAGCTACATTTTGACGCACATTTCTAAGAAGCACAAATGGCCGACATGCTCCTCAGGCAACAGAATCTTTATGGCTTCCACCCATCTATCTCGAATTACTCAAGGACATATCTACGCTAAAATACGACTCAAAAATGAACGATACGAAGGAGTTAAAGTCTCTCTACTAGACAATTTGTGCTCCGACGTCATTCTTGGACTTGATTTTATAAGTTTGAACCAAAATCTGTTTATCCCTTTCGATGGTCAGAAACCATCGTTGTGCCTGAGTACTCTCCAGCCAGCGAGGGTAGAGGCTCCTAGCCTATTTAGTAATCTGTCACCAAACTGTACCCCAGTGGCTACAAGGTCTCGCAGATACTCAATTCCAGATAGAAAGTTTATAGAGAAGGAAATTCAACAACTGATAAAGGATGAGATTATTGAAACATCTAAGTCTCCCTGGCGTCACAACAGACATAAGAAAAGAATGGTTATAGACTACAGTCAAACCATCAACCGGTTCACTCTACTAGATGCCTACCCTATGCCCAGAATTGATGAACTAGCAGAAAAGATTTCCCAGTACTCTGTATATAACACTTTAGACCTGAAAAGTGCATACCATCAGATTCCCATCACAGCCTTCGAAGCATGTGGGAAACTGTATCAATTCCGTCGGATTCCGTTTGGTGTTACGAATGGGAGTCGCCTGTTTTCAGCGTATGATTGATAAAATCATCGAAAACGAACGACTCACTGACACTTTTGCTTATGTGGACAATGTGACTATCTGTGGTGTGGACTCTGAATCGTTTGATTCTACAATGCTGAAACGTCTGAAATAAAAATATTTTATTGAATACTTCAATTATCAATACGTCCGTACTCTGTACACCGGATATACAAAATAAGCTTGCTATCACAAGACTTCTATTGTATCTATGAAATCTATTGTATCATCTTTCAAGACGAGCTCCCCGATAAAACGTGTGGATGATGGGACTCAGTGTGACCTGTTTATGACTAGCCTGTTCACGACGCAGCTTTGAATGCTAGAGACAAGTTACAATGGTGTCAGGAAAGAGATCTACAAATATTTTCTGATATGAACCTAGACATATTTTTTCAAGCAACATCAGAAGTCAACAACCTCCGGGGGGGGGGGGGGCAGGGTGGAATTCATTTAATAGAATAAGAATTTTGTTCCTCTTACAAACACACACACACGCAACAAATACTTTTTTGGTGTAGAATTACAGTAGGATAACTATTTTCTGTAGGATTACTACTTTCTGTAGGATAACTACCTTTGTAGGATGACTAATTTCTGTAGGATAACTAATGTCTTTACGATAACTACTTTCTGTATGATAACTACTTTCTGTATGATAACTACTTTCTGTATGATAACTACTTTCTGTATGATAACAACTTTTGTAGGATAACTAATTTCTGTAGGATAACTAATTTCTGTATAACTATTTTCTGTAGGATAACTACTTGTAAGATAACTATGTTTTTTACAATTACTACTTTCTGTAGAGGGGAAAGACTGTGTGTGTTAACTACTTTCTTTAGGGTAACTACTTTTATAGGGTAACTATTTGTAGGTTTACTTTCCTTAGAATAACTACGTTCTATAAAATTACTACCTTCTGTAAAATAACTACTTTCGATACGATAACTACTTTCTATAGAATTACAACTTTCAATAGAATTACAATGATGCCATTAGTAACTTTATACTTTTGTCTCAATGACAACTTCATAGTACATTCGGCGTAATCCTACGTTACGACAGAACTTTCAAAAAACAGTCTTTGTGTAACCAGTAGCTAGGCCAAACAGGACGTTCTCGTTGAAAGTGAGGCAACTGGTACTAAATACTCATGGCTAACATCATTGAAAAGGTAAACAACTCTTAACAAAACGCTGGGGAAACAACTTTTTCTCTTCGCCTCCATCAGTGGGTCTCTGTGAACACCACACAGGAGGTGCACGAGCTTCAAAACAAACAACCACGGGCGACCACCACTAGTTGGAAAAGAGCAGTATCGGCCCAGTGGTGTGATAGGTGCAAATGAGATGAGGTTGTGTTTAGTGCTATCGCCAGAATCTAACGGTGACTCAAATAAAACAAGTGGATATAATTAGCTCGAAACATAAAGGCAGAGCCCCTTAGAACAGACAAGGTGAAGCAAGGTGAATAGGAGACAAAAGGGAGATAATATAAATGGTGGGTAAAGTTTCAATTTGAAATTTCTTGTTTCCCCTTTTAGTTTTTTTTTTTTTTTTTTTTTTTGCCAATTTAAATAACAAAATCACTCCTTGTGTTCAAAGCACCACTTATCTTTTATCTACAAACAGTAAACCTTTTTTTTTTTTAAAAATAAATCCTTGTCAAGAGAGAGCGAGCCAATGGTTTGCAGTGCATTCTATCATATAACATAATAATTTACCTATGTAGGATTATTGTCAATCTAAAAGAATCAGCGATAACGATTGTACCACTTTAACAAGTGCACCTATAGAAAGAGTTTCGTTATTCTATACAAACATCCGTAAAACACATAATGCATTCATTTCTGTCATTTGTCTTTGTTAAAAGATTATGTAATTGAGTTGTGACACTGTATTGTTTAAAGAGTGTCTGTAATTGAGTTGTGACACTATAGCTATCGGTTTTAAATTCAGATGTTCGCGTGGGCCGTTTGTATAAAAGGAACCTCAAGCTGGCCCCCGAGAGGGCTGACATCTCCAGGTAAAAGGGCTAAGTGCAATAATGACATCGAGTTTAATTAAAATGTAGGAGAAAAGATAATTAGTTCTTAAGATGGGAATATATGATCAAATGTATTTTTTCAAGATCATGAAATCTGGTTGGGACTACTTCTGTTATTCAATAGCCAGAAAATGGATAGGTGAATGGGAGGCGCAAGATTTTTCTCTTCTTTCTTATCCTGCCCCTTACCTAGATAATATAATAAAGATTTTTTAACGAGCACAAAGCAGGTACATTCTGTTGAAGATAGTGTCAATCTTTATAAATAATATTCAATGTTTATTACAGTGGGAGCTGTTAGAGAACTGACAGAGTCTGCATGTGTATGAGAGAGATAGTGTGTATGTGTATGAGAGATATAGTGCGTATGTGTATGAGTGATATAGCGTGCATGTGTATGCGAGATATAGTGTGTATGTGTAGGAGAGATATAATGTGCATGTGTATGCGAGATATAGTGTGTATGTGTATGAGAGATATAATGTGTATAAGAGATATAGTGTGTATGTGTATGAGAGATATAGTGTGTATGTCTATGAGAGATATAGTGTGTATGTGTATGAGTGTGTGTAGTATGTGTATGAGAGATATAGTGTGTGTCACGTACACTGTATCTATATTTAGCTTGTCGGCAGAATTTTAGCTACCTCGGGGAATTTTCTATCATGCAGCAGGATCATGTTTGGAAATAAATGTGATTGGTTTTGAAATATTAGTTATTGTACATTGAGCTGCATTTATTGGTTGGCATTGCAACGAGAGGATGTTAGACACGTGACAACGCGATACCCGGGGAAAGATTCTAGATTTTTAGTTAGTGTCGTACGGAACGTGTTTGGATTCAGACGTATATTTTACATTATTGTGTAGATCATTTATTTAGCAGAATTATATTTATTCTGTTCTATTCAAGTACATTTAACCATGTAATTATTTGTGAATAGCTTTTCCAAGTTTTGAATTAAAGCATTTGTTTTAGACGAAGAGAAGTTTCTTCATTGAATATAGTAACATACTTAGATCGACTTAGCGATTAGCAACTTCTAGATGATCCTCTTATCAACTGGCAACATTCTGAATGATCGTATTATAAACTAAATCTAGCTACTTCTATACGATCATCTTATTAAAGACGATTTCAAGATCCTCGGCAATTACAATCATTGATTGTCCTTCAACGTGACATCTTGACATCAAGTTTGATTGTAACATTTAGCACTATTGATGATCGTAACATCTGGCACCTCCGGCATTCGATAAAGATCATCAAAAATATCATCAAAAAAAAAATTTTTTTTCAAGATCTAAGGACAAATTTTCAAAACTTCGTCAATTACAAAACTTCGATTTTCTTCAACTTGAGAATAGTTCTACTGTGTTCAAAGGTCAGTTTGGTTATCGATATATTATCTTATCATAGATATAGATATACGATCGAGTTTTACACTATAACTCTCGAGATCTAATATTATTATTTTGTATTGGCATTGGCAATAAGACCAATATCATTCAACTGGCACGTTACATAAGCCCAGTAAAATTCAACTGGCATAACATAAGCCCAGTATTATTTAACTGACACAGTAGATAAGCCCAGTATCATTTAACTGGCGTTAGTATTATAGATAAGCCCAGTAGCAATTACCTGGCACTATAATCTATCAAGTAGACATTTTTCTACTATTTCATATCAAGTCAATCGTACAAAACGACGACTTTAATACTACAAGTTCTACTAGATCTACAATCTCAAGTGAGAAAAAGTTCATAGCCAGTATGGCTCAGCAATATTTCATTAACCTGATACGGTTGAATAAATCCACACTTCCCACGACGACTTCAGTAGTAGATATAATCCTACTATTCAAGATTTTGAGCCAGTGACGGCTTAACTAACATTGTTAAATTCAAAACAGTACACTTGTATATTCAAGTTCATATATTATAAAGCACAAGAACTATACAATGGATTCAAGTTCTAAACCTAAACCTAGAACACAAATATTGTTAGAATTACTCGACAAAGCAAAATCACTTAAATTACCGCTACATGAACAACAAGCCTGGGCAGATCGACAATTAGATAAAGAAGATAAATAAGAACCAAAAAGACGTCAAGAAGATAAAGAAGCTGCTGAAAGACAAAGAGAACATGAAAGAGCACACACGGAATTTGAAAAATTGAAAATGCAACATGAAGAAAATAAACTCAAGACAGATCCAAAATCAACAGGAGCCAACACTAATCAAGCAAGTTCCAAATGTCTTTGATCGATAAAAACTCATGTCAAAGATTCATTCATTCAATGAGTCTACAAACAACATGGACTCATACCTTATTAGATTTGAGGAATTAGCAACAACGTCTGGCTTACCAGAAGACCAGTGGTCAAGTTCCCTCCTTAGTTTACTGACAGGAAAAGCAGTTGACATTTATTCGCAGTTGTCAGTCAACGAGTGCAGTGACTATCATGATATCAAGGAAGCATTGTTACGTCAGTACGGTGCAACCTCAGACAATTACAGAAAGAAATTCTATAGCTCAAGACTAAAACAAGATGACGATCCTCAAATTTTCGTTTCGAACATGATCATGTGGTTCGACAGATGGATATCTCTTGCTAAAGTGGAAAACACTTATCAAGCTATCAGACAACATATCATCATTGACAATATCACGCATGCTCATTCAGAAGACATCCAATCTTATATAATTGAAAGAAGTCATTCTGATATTCCAATGTTAACCAAAATCATCAGACAATATAAAGCTGCTTATACAAACAAGCCAGTCTAACCAGCAGCAGACGAAAACTTTGTCTGTTTTTCACAAGACAAAAGAAATTCACAGAATACAAAATATGACAAAATAATGTGCAACAGATGCATTTTGCTTCTCAATGCCGCACCAAGATTATTGAATGTTCACATTGTCATATGAAAGGTCATCAAGTTCATGAATGCAGAAGGAAACTGTTCAACACCAGCAATCCATACCATGGCAAGCAATCTACAAGAAATCAAAGATATAATGAAAGACCTCGTTACAGAAGCCACTCTCAAGACCACGATATGTATATAAGAAGAATTTTTCTACCAGAAATGATAGCGCGGAACATTCAACCATGACTGTCATAGCGAAAACAAATGGTCTTAAATTCTATCCAGGTTTGGTAGGAAATCAAAAAGTGCAGGTGCTACGTGACACCGGAAGCACATCTGTATTAATCAAGAAACGTTTTGTCAAGCAAAACCAACTAACAGGCAAATCAGTTCAAGCCACACCATTCAATGGCACTGTCAGCAGTCTACCAGAAGCCATAATACACATTAAAACGCCATTCTTTAGCGGTCCAACCGAAGCCTTGGTTGTCAGCAATTTACCAGTTGACTTAATCATAGGCAACATTGAAGGAGTCACAGACTGCACCCCACAAGAACTTTTAGAGTGGGCAAATAACATTGAACGAAATCAAGAATGTTATACAGTAGTAACCAGATCAATGACCAAACCAAAAGAACATGTTGAATCAGAACGAGCAATCCAAAATGAATCAATACCTAAGACACAAGTACAGACCATTCAAAATGAAACAGACCCAGTGATCAGAGCATTACCTGAAAATGACGATGTACTGCCACAATTCCAACATGGTTAATTCAAATATGAACAGAAGATCGATTGATCATTGCAAAGACTTTACAAGAAGGCGCAAGCAAACAAACAATCAAAATTCACAGATGAACCATATTTTCAAAATGGTATTCTTATGAAGAACAGTCACAATAAAAACGAAACAATACAACAAGTACTTGTACCTCAAAAATACAGAAAAGAAATATTGGCAACAGGACATAATCTTCCACATGCAGGTCATATGGGTGTAACCAGAACGAAGAAAAGAATCCTTCAAGAATTCTATTGGCCAAGCATCACCAAAGATGTCAAGAAGTATGTCAGCTCTTGCCATGTTTGCCGAATGAAACGTCTCAAAGGCAATTCAATACAATCAAGTCAAGCCACGAAGTTGATGAGCAAGCCAACATGGACATCCCTACTCACTGAATGCCCATCCCTACCTATCACAAGTTCATCCCCATCTCCCAGTTGTCCATCCTTAACCATTGGCAACAAAGACTCTATATCTCAAGTCTTATACAAGAATTCAAGAACACTATCTGTTAGTGCTGCACTATACAGCGACAATTTATACGACAAACAAGATAGCCTATGTAACAAGGCAAATATCAAAGAATCCACAATACAAACTCATCAGAGACAGAAACAGCTTGTCAGCAAGCCTCAAATACCAGAAACTTTGTCATATCAGCATGTGAGCAAGCTAAAGAAGCCACAGATAAAGCAAACAGAAATACTCAAGCTAGAGTCAACAAAACCAGAAAACTCAGACAATTTGAACCAGGAGACAAAGTATGTTTATTGTTACCAGACAAGAACAACAAGCTATTTATCGAATGGCAAGATCCATTCTCAGTACTTAGAAGAATCACAGATGTTGACTATGAAATTGACATTCATAACAAGAAGAAAATATACCACATCAACATGCTACAAAAGTACAATACTGAAACAGATGATGATACAAGTACAAAACAAACATAAAGAGTTATGTCATGTTTAGCAGTCATACCTGAAGAAGAAGAAAATGATATGGATGATTGCAATGATTTCATAATGCCAGATACACCGCCGAAGCAAACTGAATTTTGGCAAGATATCAAAATTGATAAATTATCACCTGAAAACAAAAAGAATTGACAAACATTCTCAAAGAACATTCAGAAATATTCACAGATGTTCCAGGAAGAACTTCTATTGTCGAACATGAAATCATACTTACAGATTCCAAGCCTACAAAATCAAGACCTTATTCTTTACCAGAACACTACAGAGATTTCCTTCAACAAGAAATTAATCAACTTTTAGAACAAGGCATCATAGAACATTCTAATTCACCATATGCTGCACCAATTGTACTTGTCCAACGTAAACAAGCATCAACTCCAAAATGTGTGTCGATTTCAGATAATTAAACAAAATAACTCGCCTTGATTCATATCCCATGCCAAGATTTTTCACCAAACTAAATTATCTAGAGGTTATTATCAGATACCTATGAAGGAAGAATCCAAACTTTAAACAGCCTTTACAACAGCTTTCGGACTATTCCAGTTCAACTACATACCATTCGTATTGGTCAACGCCAGCAGCACTTTTAACAGAGCTATACATAGAATACTGAACCAACGAAAAGACACAGTATCTTACATAGATGACATTTGCATATTCCATAAAACATGGAATGAACACATGAAAGGATTACATGAAGTCTTCAACATAATACAACAATACGGCTTCACGATAAAACCCAGCAAGATTGAATTGGCCATAACTGAAGTATCTTTCCTAGGTCATCGAGTTAGCTACAATTCACTTAGACCACAAGAAGATATCATCAAACGCATTTTAGACATCAAAGGTCCCACAACTAAGAAGCAAGTTAGAAGCATTCTGGGACTGTGTAATTTTTACAGAACATTTATTCCTAATTACACAGGACTCACATCAACATTGACCAGCCTCACAAAGAAAGGTCAACCTATCAAGATTCCATGGTCTACAGAACTACATGACACAATTGAGAATATCAAAGGAACTTTTTCCAGAGACAGTATACTCAAACTTCTGAATCGAGAAAAGCCTTTTTATTTCTCCACCCAACGCATCTTCATCAGCCATTGGAGCATGTATAATGCAGGATTACCAAGGGACTTTACATCCTGTATTTTTTATCAGCAGGAAACTCTCACCAGCCAAAACTAGATACTCCACTATTGAACGTGAATGTCTGACCATTGTCTGGGCCATTTCCAAATTCACCAAATATTTATTGGGTGCACACTTCACACTACTTACAGACCATGCACCACTAGCTTTTCTGAATTCAAAGAGGATGGCAAACGGACGATTAACACGTTGGAGTCTACAACTCATGGACTACCAGTTTGATGTCAAGACAATACCAGGTCGCTTGAATGTATTCGCTGACACACTGTCCAGATGTATATAGTTAATTACTTAGTTTCGTCATTACATTTTCTCTTCGCAGATATTTTATTATCAGATTAAGTTTGTAATATGTTTTTTACAGATCCAAAGTACCTTCGAAGAAAAGATGCTCATCTTTATCATATGTCATTAGAGTCTTATTTTATTTCGAATGTGTTATGTTTGAGGACACAAATTTTTTATAAACCATGACTACAAATGTAATTATTCATTGCTTACGTATTGCAGCTTACTGTGCAATTATAATCATGTTGTAGTATCTCAAACATTTTTTTTATTTTCATATGTAATGTTTTTAGATGTGTACATTTTCACATTAGTACTTTCCAAATGAGTTATAATGTCATAATTATTTTTTATATTTCAAAATGTTGACATTTTACATGTATTATTTTTTTACGCATTTCTATTACGATACAAATGCTTATGAAAGCGGGGGGTAATATGTCACGTACACTGTATCTATATTTAGCTTGTCGGCAGAATTTTAGCAACCTCGGGGAATTTTCTATCACGCAGCAGGATCATGTTTGGAAATAAATGTGATTGGTTTTGAAATATTAATTATTGTACATTGAGCTGCATTTATTGGTTGGCATTGCAACGAGGGGATGTTAGACACGTGACAACGCGATACCCGGGGAAAGATTCTAGATTTTTAGCTAGTGTCGTACGGAACGTGTTTGGATTCAGACGTATATTTTACATTATTGTGTAGATCATTTATTTAGCAGAATTATATTTCTGTTCTATTCAAGTACATTTAACCATGTAATTATTTGTGAATAGCTTTTCCAAGTTTTGAATTATAGCATTTGTTTTAGACGAAGAGAAGTTTCTTCATTGAATATATTAACATACTTAGATCGACTTAGCGATTGGCAACTTCTAGATGATCTTCTTATCAACTGGCAACTTTCTGAATGATCGTATTATCAACTAGATCTAGCTACTTCTATACGATCATCTTATTAAAGACGATTTCAAGATCCTCGGCAATTACGATCATTGATTGTCCTTCAACGTGACATCTTGACATCAAGTTTGATTGTAACATTTAGCACTATTGATGGTCGTAACAGTGTGTATGTGTATAGGAGAGAATGACAGAGATTGCGCTTTTAGAAAGATCTAAGAGAGTATGTATATGAGCGAGAGTGTGTGTTTGTATGAGAGACAGAGTATAACAGAGATAGCGTTGTTAGAAAGAAAGAGAGAGAGAGAGAGTATTCAGAGATAGAGCTTTTAGCGAGAAAGAGAAAATAATATTAGTGAGTTTTAAATCAATGTAAAGAATCAGTTGCGATTCTTAAAAAAAGACAAAACATTACTCTATCAGACTATGACTCTATCATACAACAGGATGGCTGCTTTGTCGTGCGGTATGTGTGCTGGGCTGTCGTTCGGACTTGTCGATGGTCCCGGGTTCATACCCTGCCCGCTGCCATCCCCCGTCGTCCTGCGGGAGGTTTGGACTAGGAAGTAAATTATCTTCAACTCTGAAGGAACATCCGAAATATGCAAAACATTTTACAACTTTTTACAAACAAATCAAGTTTTCTCTCAGTAAAACACTTGTATCACTTTTCTCATATTCTTTTTGTCACTGACCTGCATTCCTATTTCAAGTTCTATTGAGTAGCGCACAGATGTTGATGTTTTTGTTTTAAAGAGATAAGACGATGTTCTATTCGGTTAATATGTCGATATGAACTATTGCATATATTTATGTACCAAATATTTATATTCAATTATTAAAGCATTCATAAACAATTAGAGGTCTACAGTACCGTAATTTATGCTTCGTCCCTCTGCCAATTATGAGAACACAAGGAAAAAACCTCCTGCACAGCTACTGTATGTACCCAATGAGATGATACTTAATAATTAAAAAGAAATACACGGGGGCAATGTTTTGGCTGATGGGGATAAACGTGACGAGTCACTGATGAAATCTATTTCAGCAACCAACAGGTAAACGCCACAGGTAATCTAGGCGTTGAATCTTAGACGCCTGTATCCCAGACACTATCACCACCACGTTTTCAACACACAAAAGAAAACATTGACTTGGAGAGAGAGGTCATGTTGGCAGACGAGGGAAGAACACGAACAAGGACGTCACACTGAGGCTGATGGCACGTCGAACAATCCACCCCCTTATATCCGTCTAAATACGAGTGAGCGTAAAAGCCCTTATTTATGTTGATGGAGATTTTTTTTTATTACTGCGTGCTATTATGCAAATATAATGAACTATTATAAAGTTGTTTTTTTTTAGTCTATAAAGCAACCAACGAGTCCAGATTGTAGATGACCGACTGTATTAATAGTCTCGTTTCTAGACTAGTGATTAACAAGGATGTGGCTTATACACGGAACAAACAAATTTTCTCAGCTAATGTCTAGCAGCCCATAAGATAAGGTTAAACTCAGAGATTTAAGACAAAACCCTCAGAGCACAATTAAAAATCCCCGTACATCTTCTAAGACTCAAAACTATTCTGATCTCTATCTTGTGCTTTCGTGTGACTATGTCCGTGTGTGTGCATGTGTGTGATTGATTGAGAGTGAGTGAGAGAGAGAGAGAAAAGAGAAAGAGAGAGAGACAGATGGGGTAGGTCTTAAAACTTCTACGCGATCAGACGAGTTTTAAACAATTTTGAATAGGTATTAGTTTATTATATTGTTTGTTTCTAATGTAGAACGCGACAATTACAATGTGACAGACAGAATGTGACAGATGGAGTATGACAGAGAACATGACAGAGTATGGCAGATAGAATGTCAAATAGACATATAGAGTATGAAAGATAGAGTATGAGATAGAATGTGAAAAACTGTGATAGTTAGAATATAACAGATATAATAGGATAGAATATGACAGAGTATGACAGATAATGACAAATAAAGTATGACAGATAGAATGAGACATATAGAGCATGGCAGATAAAATCTGATAAAGTCTGACATAATCTAATAGAAAGTGTCAAATACAACAGGATAGTTGGAACAAGGAAGATAGATAATGACAGAAAGAATGAGACACAAAGTATGAGAGGAATAATGTGACAGAAAGTGACAGAATATGACAGAACGTGACAGAAAGAAGGTGATAGATGGAATGTGACAAAACGGGAACGTGACAGATAGAATGAAAAAACATGACAGATTTCACATAATTTGGAGTTATTCTAATAGTGACAACGTGAAACGAATACATATTGAAGTGGTAAATGTCGCCACTGAATAACGTACAATTCACCACTCATCTCGTAGATCTCGAGAGTTAGCAGTGTCCAATCACATCAAACTAAGCATTACAATGGCTTGAACAAACAGGAAACAACAAAACAAAGGGGAGTAATACCTATACAGCATAGAATTGAGTACGTAGGCATAGCAACGGCTGCAGTGTACCCCTCACGTCATTCGATGTAGGCTACGTCATTGCAAGCTGTAGGAGACGTCACTGACATCTGAGGAAAACGTGTTTGAAAAGTTAACAAAATCTTGATGACAAATCTCTTCAATGTGAGCATGGAGATGGACTGGAATGCTGTTAAGAGAGACTAGTGCGAGGATCTGTGAATTGATATGTTTGTGTTTGTAAAATGTTGTTTTATATGCAAAAATAAAGATAAATAGACAGACAGGTAGGCGCATCGACAGATATACAGAAGACAGATAGATAATTAGATAAGATAAGAAAGATGTAGATAGATAGATAGATATATAGATAGATAGTGGTGTCAAGCAGGGATGTGTGCTCGCACCTACTCTGTTTGGCATATTCTTCTCCTGTCTACTGCATTATGCGTACAACAACATAAACGAAGGTGTGTTTCTCCATACAAGATCCTCTGGAAAACTATTTAATGTATCAAGGCTGCGGGCAAAAACCAAGGTTAGGAAGCTACTCGTCAGGGAACTACTGTATGCTGATGATGCAGCTATTGTGGCTGATTCTGATATTCAGCTACAGTCCCTGGTCGACAAACTATCTGCAGCTTGCTAGAAATTCGGCTTAAACATCAGTCAAAGAAAGACTAAGATACTTGTCCAAAACACAAACACTGCACCTCAAGTAAGCATTAATGGCCAACCACTAGAAACTGTTGATCACTTTTGTTACCTTGGCTCCATCATATCCAACAACACTCTACTGGATAAAGACATACACAACAGGATAGCCAAGGCAATGGCCACCATGTCAAGGTTGCAGAAAAGAGTCTGGGACAACATATTGCTGACTAGCAGTACTAAAGCCCTAGTCTACCGGACCTGTGTGTTGAGCACCTTGCTGTAACATGTGAAACATGGTCAACCTACTCATGGCACCAAAAAAAAGCTGAATGTCTTCCACCTCCGATGCCTAAGGCGGATCTTTAAAATAAGGTGCAAGATAAGATAACCAATGAGGAAGTGCTACAAAGAGCAGGGTGCCAGGACATCCGCTCTGTTATCAGCAGCAGACGCCTTGGCTGGCTTGGCCACGTTCGTAGAATGCCAGTAGGTCGACTTCCACAGAACATCCTGTATGCCGATCTAATAGAAGGCAGGAGAACCGCTGGTCGCCCACTTTTACGTTATACGGATGTATGCAAACGCGACATGAAGCTCTTCAAAGTCTACACTGGCAACTGGGAAGAGGTGGCACTGGACAGATCCACATGGAGAGAGAGCATAAAGGAAGGGTTACAGATTGCAGATGTCATACACAACATAAGCTGAAAGAAGGGTGAAAATGCAACGGCGCCTGGTGATTATATATGCCCAACCTGCTATCGCAGCTGTGTTTCAAGGATTGGCCTCTTTAGTCACACAAGAAGTTGCAAAGGGAAAAGATCGTCTCTCGAGACGTAAAATGCCACAGAAAAAAAATGCCACAGAGATAGATAGATAGATAGATTAGATAGATTAGATAGATAGATAGATTACATAGATAGGTAGATAGATAGATAGATAGATAGATAGATAGATTGATAGATTTATAGAAAGATTAGATAGATAGATAGATAGAAAGATAGATAGATAGAGAGATTAGATAGATTAGATAGATAGATAGATTAGATAGATAGATAGATTAGATAGATAGATAGATAGATTAGATAGATAGATAGATAAATAGATAGATAGATAGATAGATAAATAGATAGATAGATAGATAGATTGTCAGGTGGTTTGTAACAAGTGAAAAAACTCACAGATGTGCATTTGTTATTGTTTGTTAGATTCTGTCGAGTCTGTGTGAAATATGTGAGTATATGTATGTATGTATGTGTGAAATGAGTAGAGGCGGCCTTAAGCGTGGTGAGTAGGGCAAGCATCTCCATGCCCCAAACCTTTAAAAGGAAAGGGGGGGGGGGGGGAAGCGATAAAGAGATTCTTCTGTTATCGTCAGCTTATCGTACAAATATTCTTGGCCCTGATATGAGACTCGCCAAGTTAAAGCCACCTCTGAAACGGGTGAGTGAATACTATTGACGAAATGTTATCTTGTGAAATGAAAAAGCCAAATGAAAAAAAAACAACACAATTCTAGAACTGTAATAAATGTCTATAAACATCTTTCACGTTAGATACGATAGCATCTTCTTATAATTTGTTTATGAAAATACACAAGTATGAAAGGCCGGAAATAAACAAAACCGATACAATTTATGAGAGAGACATCAGAATAAAGAGAGAGAAAATGAAGAGAAAGAGACAGAAAGAGAGAGTCAGAGTGAGAGGAAGAAAAAAAAAAGAGTTTCAAACTTCTTTTTCAAAGTATAAAGGGAACTAATTCAACTTTTACCAGCTTATTTCTTTCCATTGTTCGAGATACCAAACAAAATAAATGATTACCAATAGTTAATTAACTAATTGGTAATTTAAAAAAAAAATTAATTCTTAATTTGTTCAGTAAAAGAAATAGTTGTATAAAATTTCAGCTTGATCAGACAGAGTTGATATAAGCTTTGTAGCAATCGGTAAAAATATTTGTAATTGCGAAGATTTATTATTGTTAGTCTAAATCTATTACCGATATAAATAAATAACTGATCCAAACTTATTGATACAGCTACACTTTATATACGCTTTTTCTGTTTACAAAGCTTATATCAACTCACTCTGTCTATCTGTCTGTCTGTGTGGTAAAAAGAGTGTACACGTTATTTCTCCCACACCTATTCTCGGATTATACCGAAACTTCGCACAATTATTCATCACAGAGGCATGAAATCAATAAAAACAAGTAACCAATTAGACAATTAATTACTGGTAATTCATTATTTTGTTCAACAGTAACAAGGGAAACTAATACTACACAGATATGGCTAAATTTGTTGGGTATAGTCCCCTTTAATGATTGATAACGCTATTTCTCCCCCACGCATTCTCCGATCAAGTTGATACTCTAAACTGCTATTATTATACCTAACAAAACATGAATCAACAAACAAAAATACTCTAGTAGTCAATTATTTATTGGTAATTATTTTCGTTTGATATCGAATAAGGGAAATACCTTGTAAATTATTGGTAAATATAATTTTAAGGATTACCCTTTAGATAAGCTTTGTAAAGGATTTCTAAATGATCTATATATATAATTCTCATCTTCCCTCAAGAGTTTTGTCGAGTAGTAAGGAGTAAAGGAAAGATCACTCTGCGGATAGTTCACGAGAAAAAAGGGGGAGGGGGAAAACACGTAGTCACAAAATAGCAGGGCAGGACCGTTGCAATATCACTCTTTTTTTTTTTCTACCTCACGTTAAAAAAAAGGGGGGGGGGGGGAGTAATCTACTCTGTAGTAACTATCGAGGTGACAGAGCACGCTCAAGAGTTTGGACACAATGGAAAGATCACTCTTTTATTTTTGCAACTCGGACGGAGGGAGTTATCCTAGATAATTTAAGAGCAAAAAAAACGAATT
The DNA here is from genome assembly GCA_030265305.1 of Biomphalaria pfeifferi. NCBI lineage: Eukaryota > Metazoa > Mollusca > Gastropoda > Planorbidae > Biomphalaria > Biomphalaria pfeifferi. The sequence goes on along the minus strand of JASAOG010000121.1, from coordinate 1,636,868 downwards.
TTCGTCTGTATATTTCAGGAGATTTGTATGAGTTGTCAAAAGATTATAATAATTTCCGGATATTTCCAGAACTTTTCGTATATTTTGCAATTTCAGGAGATTTCCAGGACCTTCTGACAGGAGGCCGCGGAAAATCTGTTTTAAATTATTAAATGGTTTAATTTAATAATTTATACACCTAAAATTAGCGCGGGTGCTATAAAAGTGCTGGGCCCACTGAGGTTACAATGGCCTAAGGTTGGCCCTGCAAAATAGCGGCGTATGCTACGCCGCCGGTCGACTAGTTTGTTATATTTTGCTTGTTTTTAAATATTAAAAAAATGCTTTTTCTTGTTTTAATATCAATTTGTAAACATTTTAAATAGATCTAGATCTACTTGTTATATAAAGAAACATAGGGAGATGAACAAGCTTCACCACATGTTTGTGTAGCACACATGAAGTAACATATTGTATCCACACATGTTGATGACAGGTCTAATAATTAGAATCAGGAACAGAGTACATTAATTTGGAAGACAAATTGCATATAATTCAGACCAAAAAAAAAAATTGGCTGGTAAAGAAGATGTGCTTCAAAGGGAGGTGAGTGAAACCTTTTTTCATCTCTTCATATCCTGGATAGATTGACGAAAGAAACAGTTTTTGTAATCTTGTTTGGTCATAAAAGAAGAAAGATTTTAATAAAAAAAAAAAGCTTTCCTTTCACACCAGTGGAGTTGAGAGTAGTTGTATGCTTAAGTTTTTGGGAGGTTACGATAGTATTAGTGAACAAATAAGGACGAATAAGGTCGAGACAGCACATGTCTATGCATACGTGTGAAACTGGTAATGGTGGCTTGGGGATGGTTTGTGATAGAAATTATTGCTTTGACTTTTAACCTTTGAGTTAATGACATAATTGCTGTACGATGTCAGTCTTCTATGTCAAATAGAATAAGCCTTTCTTATCTAAATCCGTTTTACCAATGGGGTATTAATACTTATATTATTGTGTACAATTTACACAAATACACTATTTACATTTAAGATTTAAATACCGCATCACAAGCGAACAGAATAGAGACAGGGTTACTACAGCGATTGGATCCCACGATGACCTGCTAACTTTTGTAAAAAAATGAACAACTAAAACTCTATGGCCATATTACAAGGTCTTCTGGGCATGCAAAGACCCCCATTCAGGGAACAGTACCAGGAAAAAGGAGAGGCAGACAGTGAAAGCAACCGGAAGACAACTTAAAAGAATGGACGGGCTTGACATTGAAAGAGGTTCTATCTATGGCAAAAAAGAGAGGAATGGCGAAAGACGGTCGACAATCTTGTGTGGTGCCCCAATGGTCTAACATACTAAGGGACAGGTGAAGGTGTGCAAGTGATGAAGTAAGAACGATGCTTTTGGGGGTTTGATAAAACAACAATGTTTTTGGGGGGTTTGATAAAACAACAATGTTTTTGGGGGGTTTGATAAAACAACAATGTTTTTGGGGGGTTTGATAAAACAACAATGTTTTTGACTACAGACAGCTCTAATTTCGATCAATAACTAAAGTGACATTTTTTTTCTCTGTTTTTTCTATAAAACTGGTAACATAAAAGAAAACTATTTTAAAAAAAAAAGACAAAGTCCTCCTTTACGAAGCTAATGAGAGCCATTAGTTTACCCACTTAACTAGTGAATGAGAAATAAAATATTTTGTTTACAACGTCCCAATTGATAAAATATTTCACAAATTTTCTTCCAATAGCCTAATGCATGTCGGGAAGGGGGATTTCTGCCCCAAATAGTGTGGTACAGGTGGCCCTTTTACTTAGTTTTTTTTTCTATAAATACAATAATTTTAAAATATTCTGAAATAAAATGTGTTTTTTTTTAAAATAGACATTTAGTATTATTGAAACAGAAGGAGATAGAAGACCACACCATGTGTAATGAATGCATATTGAAAGCAGTAGAATTAAAGTGAATTTAGTTACTTTTTTAAATCGTTTGGCATCTTGTTAAATCTCTAGTATTGTAATATATTTCTACACTGCAATTGAAAGAAGTATATATCTGTTCAATTAAGTTTTATTTTGTTGGAAATAAATTTTTCTAACTCTATTCAAGTCTCTTTTTTTTTGTTAAGTAATAAGGCTACTCGATTACCGACCTGAACCTGAAGCTACACCCAAAACAGAACTAGGACAAATGGAAATATCGGGCATCAAGGAGGTGGACGCCCCTGGACTACCTATTTGTAACTAAGAGTGCACCGGCAGAAATTATGTTCCTCCCAAAGATTGTTCAAACCTCAAAATATTGTTTTCGATCTTTGTTTTGTTATTACGTCTTTAAAAAAATTCGTTGTCATGGAAACAAGAAATTAAATATTTTAGATCTCTGCCTGAAATAATGCATCTGGAAGTTGACCCACTTCAAAACTAATTGAAAGACCAGCAGGTATTTTTAGATTGGCAAGCGTGTGACTCACACGTAGTGGATTAGATATTATTTCATATATATGCTATCATGTTCTTGGACTTCTTTATTTAAATTGATGTCTAAAGATACTTTAATTTTTAAAAAAATAGGATACGTATAATAGAAGAATATTTTTAGTACGTGATTTCCACCAGGAAAAACTTTTATGCTGCTAGTCTGTAAACTATTCGAGGAGGTATCTTTACTCGGTCTTAAAGTGGCTTTCTCGTGCAAAGTCCGTCAGGGAAAGAATAGGCTAGGCTAACAGAAAAACACCAGTGGGATTCCACAGTAAGTTTTAGTGACCGGACTACAGCTCAGGGGACAATAAAAGGGGCCTCCACAAAAGAAAAAAAAATTATCCGAATTATTTCGACGAGTCACAAACTCGCAAAATGTCTTGATTAAGAAGTTTACGCTTGTAGCATACTTGGAATAAGTAAATACATCTCTGGGTTTACAATAGTGCGTCTACCAACGGCATTACCCTTTACGAACTAAAAAAAATGTACACTTTTTAAAACTAAAATATGCATATTAATTATTGTTTTTAAAATATTACTAAAACTCTATTTCTTCCTTCTTCTAAAATATGGCATGCTTTTAGATACAAGTATTTGTAGAGGCATCCAAAAAATCCTGCCCCGGGGCCTCCACATACTTAAATTCGGCCTTTTTATTATTATTATTATAGCTTTTATTTAGCGCTACTTTTATGCTCAGAGCGCTTTTGGTTCAGTGTTGGGGGGGGGGGGGGGGGTATCTAGGACAGCCAAGCCAAGTTCAAGCCCACTTGGCCTCTCGACCACGATTCCCATGCATAACATGCTTGTAGCACATAGAGTAATATATCATTCTTTTTTTAATAGTAGTAATTTCTTTGTCGCTTAGCTATCTAACCGTATTCACTAAATAAATGATTACTGTGTCTTTAGACTCTACAGACTGGCCACATTCTTTCAAACCATTAGCTTCTTGACGTTATTGGTTTATTATTTAACTCGAGGATAAACATCTGACAAATTCCACACAAGTAACCAACCTAGAGTTCCGAAAGCGCAAGGTACTAGTAAAATAAAAAAATATGGTGATATCAAAGACAGGCACACTGCATAAATCTTCATTCCCAAGCACAACCCGACCCGTTTACGTAAGGCATTTAGACAGAAAGATTATTTATGTTATCTTAGCTCAGCCTTTCGCAACCTAACACTTGACTCGAGTTGATTCGTTTAGAAGAGAAGATGGGTTGATATGCAATATTAAATAATCCATCCTTTACAAATGGATAGAAATCAGAAAAATTTAGGAAACTCTTACATCAAGAGGCTGTCATAGCGTCAGCATTGGCGACCTTATACGCATAGTACCCTAAGGTATTGCATATTATCGAGTCATAGTGAGTAGAATATAGACATAATGGTAAGCCTATGTTATCTTACAAATTAGAATGGCTGCTTTAAAGTCACGTTATATGCACTTTTTATCTTGGTAAATGGTACCCTAACGACGACCTGCGGGCCATATCAAGCCAGTAACGAGAAACTATGGCTCTAACAATGTCTGCACGCAGAGCGTAATGATGCCTCGAAAGAATCGTCGAATTTCTGCAGTGATGCGGTCCTTGAGAAGTATGAGGGAAAGTGCTGGATATACCTATCGGCAATACAAGCTATACCTCTTCCCCCCCAACCCACCCCGGTTGCTTATGGGCTCCCGAATAATTGTTCCAGAAATATTTTCAATCACTTTAAAGAACACACTTGCATCCAACATCACAAGACACACCCTTACTTTACCTGGGAACCCAAAGGAAAGGGGAAGAGGGAACGGCCAAGAAATACAGGGGGCGGGCCAAGAAATACAGGGGGCGGGCCGAGAATCAGTTGCAGATGCCAAGCAGACAGGCAAGATTTGGGGACATTTGGAGAGATTCACCCAGAACCAGACGCCTGGAAGAAGTTAGTGGCCTATGCTCCAGACGGGACATCAGGGCAGGCAGAGATGAGATAATAACTACAACGCGTCCCATATCCCATATACCCAAGTAGTTTAGGGCCTTATCAAGTCTAAATCTGGCCCTGATAGGAAATATAAAGGTTTGGCACCGCTGTCTCTAGATCTAATCTAGAATACTGAAGTATTTTTTTTTGCCTGAATTATCTCACTGAGATAAGCTCAACAAAGTGAGTCAAAGAAAGCTTGCTGATCTAAAATTTTGATTATGTTTTTAATACTTGTGTCTTTCTGGGTATTTCTTTAAAGTTCTAGATCTACATTATTTTAACTAGAACTAGATTTACCTTTCTCAAAGCTACATAACAAGATCTAAATTTAATGCATTCATCACAGTCATTGTCGCGTTATGAACACCAAAATAAAACTCGATCTATGAGTTTCTTACTTCGGCAATGAACAATTGAAAAAATACTAATTCCCTTTTAATGCATTTCACGAAACAAAATAAAGACCACCTAAAAAATAAGGCTTGTCTTCGAGTCCAAAGATTAATGAGGAATGCAGTATTTTCCGTGGCTACTCAGTCCAAGCTGTGACCTACATATTTTGCCACATTTATTTTGCCATCCGTCTGCGTCTGTCATCCTCAGCGGATTTTCTTTTGGTCTCAAATGTGTATCCCGTGGCCTTTGTGAGTGACCTCCAGCAGTCTCGTTCTGAGGCCGCATGCAGCCAGGTGCTCTCTTCTATTTTAGCTTAGGCAACTTGGCGCCTAAGCTGGTTTTAAAGCGTTTCCGTGGGGCACCTCTATTATATCGACCACCTTTTAGCTCACCAAAAAAGACTGCTTTTGGCATACGAGATACGTGCCCTGCCCAGCGTAACTGTTGGACCATAAGAAGTCCCTCTATACTGTCCATACCGGCGTTCGCAAGGACATCGCTGTATGTAGTGCGGTCTTGCCACCATATGTCCATGATGTAGTGCAAGCATCTTTGGTGAAAGCACTCAATTAGTCTTAGCTGCTTTCTGTATAGTGTCCATGTCTCAGATCTATATAGAAGGGTTGAGAGAACCACCGCCTGGTAGACATTGATTTTTGTAGGCATGCGGAGCTATTTATTCAGCCAAACTCTCACATGAACGGTGAGCGCTACCTAAAGCGCTACTGGCCCTGGCCAGACGGTTATCAAAGCGAGATGTCATTTGATACTATACTTCCTAGATATGTGAAGTGGTCTACCATGTTAAGGGGTTGTCCATTTACGGTTATCTTTGGGGCTGAGTAGGTTTTATTGGGTGACTTCTAGATCATGACTTCTGTTTTCCCGAGGTTTATAGATAAACCGAAAGAGGGGCAGCGAATTCAAATTCGTTGACCGCGATCTGGAAATCATGTTCATTGTAAGCTAGCAGGGAGCAATCATCGGCATAGAGAAGCTCCTTTATGACAATTTTTTTTGTTTTTGTATGGGATAGCAGAAGTCGAAGATTGAACACATTGTCGTCCAAACGAAACTTGATGTAGATGCCTTATTGCAATCGCTGCCTCATTTGACCCAGCATTACGCCAAAGAAGATAGTAAATAGAGTAGAGCAAGTACACAGCCCTGCTTCACGTCATTTTCTATTGGGAAGTGATCAGATAGGTCACCATTGTGTCTGATCTGGCCTTGAGAATCGATAGGAACGTAGGTGGGCTATTGAGTTATACAAGGCTGTATTATTGAGAACAAACTATGCAATAAATATTTGTTTTAAACGTTTGGATAAATCAAACCACCACGTAACCAGTCAATTCGCAGATGAAAAATAAAACAGATCATCCTATTTGATCGTCAAAGAATGTCATCTTACTTTTGGTGTTGCACAAAAAAAAGAATTACTTTTTCCTCATTATGTTGGAGGGTTCAGATGACTATATCAATATCTAAGATGAGCTGTGCAGTGGTTTAAAGATCAGGCAGCTCTCCTTATATTGTATCTTCTATAGGTGTGTTTTTGGGAGAGTGTCTTGTTCGGGACTCGTTGTGGAGAAGGCAGTTTTCGAGTAATTTCTTATAACACTCCACAAGGGCAAATTTCACTGGTCGCAACTTTCGATGATGAATGAATGAACAGAAACACAAACTCATTATATTCGACACATTTACAGCGCTTCCCTAGCTGGCTAAAAGTGGTACAGCTATATGCCCTTTGGTCTAGCAGGCTAAAAGTGGTATAGATATAGACCTTTTGGTCTAGCTGGCTAAAAGTGGTACAGATATAGGCCTTTTGGTCTAGCTGGCTAAAAGTGGTACAGATATAGGCCTTTTGGTCTAGCTGACTAAAAGTGGTACAGATATAGGCCTTTTGGTCTAGCTGGCTAAAAGTGGTACAGATATAGGCCTTTTGGTCTAGCTGGCTAAAAGTGGTACAGATATAGGCCTTTTGGTCTAGCTGGCTAAAAGTGGTACAGATATAGGCCTTTTGGTCTAGCTGGCATTGCTAATGTTGAAGAAACTTTGGCATGTGTAAGTTATAGATAGAAGTATCAAGCGCGTGTATGTCGGACAATATTGGAGATAGAAGTATGAAGCATTTATGTTAGATATAGAAGTATGAACATTTGTATGTTGGATACAAAAGTATAAAACATTTGTATGTTGGATATAGAAGTATAACACATTTTTAAAAATGTGTATGTTGGATATAAAAGTATAAAACATGTGTATGTTGGATATGAAATTTTAAAACATTTGTATGTTGGATCTAGAAGTATAAAACATTTGTATGTTGGATATAGAAGTATGAAACATTTTGTTGATGGAATGTTACGCCCCTCTCAGTAACCCACATAATATTATATATTACCCCCTTCCCTTTTTAGGTAAATTGTATATTGTAGGAAGAGTTATGCCCGTGGATAGGGGACACAATCCGTGAGCCAAGATGGCTGATTAAAGAAACTAGTTGTTTGTTTATATTATGAAAGTGCTGTCATTTTGTTTCAAGTATCTATCGTAACACATTTGTATGTTGGATATAGTATAAAGCATTTGTATATTGCACATATTAGTATAAACCGTTGTATGTTGGAGATAGAAGTATAAAACATGTGTATGCTGGAGATAGAAGTATGAAACATGTGTATGCTGGAGATAGAAGTATGAACCATGTGTATGTTGGAGATAGAAGTATGAAACATGTGTATGCTGGAGATAGAAGTATGAAACATGTGTATGTTGGAGATAGAAGTATGAAACATGTGTATGTTGGAGATAGAAGTATGAAACATGTGTATGTTGGAGATGTATAAAACATAAGTAGGCAGAACATAATCTGTATAAAGAAGACAGTCTACGGCTAACAAAAAAACACGATAGTCTTCAGAATACATTTTCTTATTTTTCTGAAAACGTTCAACACATTTCTTTTTTAATTTCTAAGGTGATGTAAACATGGTGTTCCTAAAAGGAAATGGGTGGGGGGAGGTCTAGATCACTGCACCATTCAACAAGCTACGCCCCTGTTCATAACGGACTTCAATGAGAAAAAAAGTGAGTGCAAAAAGGTTAGTTCCATTAGTCTTGTGAGACAAAGGTTTCCGGAGTCATTAGCTGTCACCGGCCAGAGTAAACGGTCAAAATGTGACATTCATTCTTATGACGAGGTAGTTAAAGAGATAGGTTCATCAAATTGTGATTAGAATCCACACGTATCCGATATGGCATACGTGTGGCCGCCCCATTGGTGTCTCCGGCACAGTCTTTACATAATATCTAGTAAAAAAAAACGAAATGTGTATCAACATATTAAAAAGTTTCGCATTGTTATGTCTACCTAAAGTTATGCCAACCCACTGTTATGTCTACTCAAAGTTATATCAACCCATCGTTATGCCAACTCAGTGCTTTATCTACCAGGGGTTACAAGGGGATGTCAATTTCAGGATGAATTTGAGAGTTAGTGTTGGATCACGTTGAACATTGTGAAAAGAAAATGAAACAATTCCTGTAGTCTTGTTTTAAACACTTTCGATCACGACTATCAAGTATTGTGTAACCACAATTTGAAGCCAGTCATTATGTCACCAGAACTTGTACATATATCTCACGTTTTTCTGGTTCTGCACTAGCGCTAGGATCACATAATTTCCAAAATTAGATCAAAACGTGAAAATAAAGAAAGTAATCCTATTGAATATAATTTTAAACGTGTTTCACAAATAGTTGTAGTAATAGAATCTATTAGTGGTTCTATTTTTAGAAGGGTGAAGTCTTTTGAATGCGAGATGTTCGATCATTGCCATCTGAAGAATGCTCATAAGATTAAGAAAACCATTAAACACACACACATACACGCACACATGAAAAGTACTAATTATTTTGTCTGCATTTCTCCTAAAACAGAAGTTTTTATTGTACAAGTTCTAGGTTTTAATGTCTGGGTGAAAAAATACATATATGTTTATAAATAGTAAAAATGAAGCGTAACAATACATTATGGTGTTCGAAGAACAAATCACGTTTTAAAATAGTTGTCCAGCCGCTACAGAGCTCAGTATTGAGATTTATAAAAAGCCTTATAGATTTTCTCCTTAAGATTTTTTCTATATGTTATCCGTAAAATAAAAAAGAATACAAAAAACTTGAGAAGAAAACAACGAAACAATTATATTTTTTTCTAGAACTGTGTGCTCATCTGAGAAATATTTATCATTAGCACTTCGCTATGACAGCCGAATCAATGTTTAAACCCAACTCGAGATTTATTTACATTGTGCGAGCATCTAATTAGTGTAGTGATGAATGACTCATCTGGGACATGTAGTCATGGAGACTTAAATAGAAGAGTCAAGATTGCGATTTAGGGAGTAAAAGAAAAAAAAACGGGAGTAGGAGGGAACACGGAAAGAGAGAAGGGGCTTCGGTTACCAGGTACCTGCACCGCTACAAATTGACAGGTGCCTGGACCGCCACAGGGGGACAAAACCTTACAAAGGAGAACAAACACGCTCACACACACCAACAAACAAACAAGACAAAAAGTATACTTTAAAAACCAGGCTTACACTGTATTGGAATAAATATGTCAGTACATTAAAGGTTGTAAATGATGTAGTATGATAGCTGTCCAATACACTTTTCTATGTACCTCTATTCGTGAAAAAAAAAAAGGTATGTGGAAAAACTCCATGCACTATTTCTTCAGATTTTACTTTGTGAACAAAATTTCTTTCAGTAAGTTATTGCACAGTCATATCTCTCTATTCTCTGATGAGCCCTGATCAGTCAAAACGCTCTTTTAACTTCAGCATTGTACCTGAGAATCTAAAGGAAACAATTGCAGGTCTTAAGAAGCTCCTAATAACAGGCTTGATTTAAACATCCATGAATATACGAACGTTCCCGAGAGAAGGATGTCAAGGAACTTGCCAACTGAGTTTGTATGCCAGATAGGGATGCTCCTGATAGTAGCTCCGGGTCCAGACAAATTTAAAAAATGAAGGCTAGGCTTAAGCTTTGGTTGAACACATTTTGCACACAAAGCAGTTCTCTTCATACAGCCGTTGCGTCCAAAGAAACGACAAATAACCGATATAGTTAAGGATCGCAAGATCTAGTAGAGTCGCAGACATTAGCAATTAAAAATTATTCGCAAAAATATTTGAAATTATTTAATAAGCGAAAATATTTTCGAAGGCAAGGAGAAAACAATTTTAAAATATTTAAAAAATACTTTAAAAAAAAGACAACTAATATTAATTGTAATGGTATCAATTACTTTGACTTAATCCTGTGATTAATTTGGCTTAATCACATGTGAAGAGCAGTTTGAGGGGAGGGGGAGGCTGGCTTTACAAGAGCAATTTTAAAAAAGGTTTTGCTTGACTTGAATTAAAAATGAGGGCTAAAGCCTCCCTTATGTGGAGTCTTCACTGAGCTAGACAAGTGAAAATATGAAAATAGAAGGTTTTATAGTTATATATTGTTAGTTTCAATTTTTTTAGTCGACGACCTAATTCTCTACAAAAGGCTTATCTCCTTTTAGCTAGTATTTTAGTATTGTCTCTATATAAACAAATTAATTAATTACGACCAATTGTTAAAATAATTGTTCTATTTTTTTAAAATTAATTCCAGTGTTGTTAGAAACAATGAATGTGCAAAGTTTCAACTTGATCCGTGAATCGGAAGTGGGATAAATAAGGTGTACTAAATGTGTACCGGAGAAACAGAAAAAGAGAGTTGCTATAAGCTTTGCAAAGAGAATCAAAGATCTTTTTAAGACTTAATGCATTCATAGTAACGAGAGTTTGAACTCCACTAATGTTTGATGAATACAGTACTAGTGCAAACAGAGTATTTGCTTTGAAAAAAAAACAACTATTGATCTGTTAATGCCAAGTTATACCTGATATAACAAGTAATCGAGGTTTATCTGTATTTGAATAGAATAAAAATATCCAATGGATCTATAGTATATTTGGTGAATGTCATTTTTATAAATAATGACAATTGTTCATAAACTTTGTTTTTCTTGTTTAGTGTTAAAGATGTCTGATAAATGAACAGCTACTTTCCCCATGCTACAATCAGGCTATCAATGAGTTCATCCGGGAAAACGAATTGGAGATGAGCTGACAGAGAGAGAGAGGGGGAGAGAGAGAGAGGGGGGAGAGTGGGAGAGAGTGGGAGCTGAAAGAAAGCGAAGAGAGGAAGAGAGAAGAAAGAGTGGGAGGAGCGATATAGAAAGCTTGAGAGATAGAAAAAGAGACAGAAAAACAGACAGACAGACAGAAAGACAGACTGATAGACATATAGATACATAAATAGATAGATACATACATATATACATACAAACAAATATATACATATATAGATATAGATACATGGATTGATAGATATATATATAAATATATATATATATATATATATATATATATATATATATATATATATAAACAGGTTAATGGATAAATAAATAATTAGATAGATAGATAAATAAATAGGTAGATAAATAGATAGATGGGTAGATAGATAAATAGATCTATAAAGAGATAAATAAATAGATACATAGATAGAAACATTGATAGATAGATACATAGATAGATGAATGGATGGGTGTATCGTTACAATGCTTGGGACGTATATAAACAGATAGATAGATAGATACATAGATAGATGAATGGATGGGTGTATCGTTACAATGCTTGGGACGTATATAAACAGATAGATAGATAGATACATAGATAGATGAATGGATGGGTGTATCGTTACAATGCTTGGGACGTATATAAACAGATAGATAGATAGATACATAGATAGATATTGAGAGAGAAAAAGTGAGGGAGAAAATGCATAAAGAAGAAAAATACGTGACGTTGTACAGAGACGAAGTTAATGAGGACCTGTGAAGGAAAGAATTGATTTTGAAGATAGCAAGCAAAGAGAGAAAAAAGA